>OZ030008.1:60537500-61030000 GCA_964023405.1 Apodemus agrarius | reverse complement strand
TGGTCACCGACAGAGTTCACTGTAAAAGTTTGGTTTTCTATATTATTTGCTCCACTGCAGTCTTTCTGCAGATGCACTCTGAGTTTTTAGGAAGATAAAAAGTAGCTTTTCTAACACTTAAACTGCTATAAAACTTCACTTTTCCCTACCTCACTACTTCTTTCATCAACCTTTCTTTTCAGAACCAGCACTGTTTAGTCAGCATTTCCGTCAGAAGCAGATACTCACTTGACTATGCCATATCCCAGACTGACTATGATGACCAGGGTGCGAGCCAGTGAGCGTTTCACTGCTGAGAGCAGCTCTGCAAGGACCAAGGCATCCTGGACTGTAAGAAAGAGGAACAGCACTATACTCCAGTTCAACCAAATGCACAATCTCAGCACTAGAATGTAGGTCTCTACTACTTTTCAGAATGAACACAGTATCAGACCTACTAAAGAGAGAATATTATCTCTTGTACAATTGTTATAAGCATACGGCTAATATCACTAATGAACTCAGTCGTGAGCACAAGTCTAGGTGTGCTCAATTTATCACTTCACCCAACTTCCCTAAAACCTTAGCAGACTATCTTACCCTACACAGAAAGTTTGTAGTATCGAGGGAATTCCCCCTCTCCTTTTTTTTTCAAACTGAACTACGGCTATACATAGAAAAGCACACACATACATTCTAGTGCATGTACATAGTTTTCAACTTTACACCTATTTTCAAGTCTCTCCAAAGAGCCAGGGAAGACCTTATTAGCATATCTTGCAACAATAATTAATAACAGTCTGAGAGAAAATTAAAACTATTTCAATAAACTACCATACCAAATATTTTTGTAATTACCAGTCAACCTTGCTAAACCATAAGAACCTTCCCATTTTCCTGGTATTACTATATTTTACCAGGTCTTAGATGCACCCCCAAAGACACAGGTGCAAATATCTATGTGTCTTCAAATCAGTGGCATCTTACAATTAAATTGGCCATGTTTTCTTTCTTTTTTAGTGTTGCCTTGGCTATCAACCACAACTGAGTTTTAAGAAGTATGATAATCATTCCTAAAAGGGCCACTTTTCTGTGTTTCAACACAATTATTTTTGTATCATACAAATTTTTGTACTCCTGAAATACAAAATTAAAAGGAAAACTCACAGCAATCAATGATTCTGTTTTGGTCATTTTAAAAGTAACTGAAAGGCAGACCTATATAACCACCACTGACTAGAGAGAAATTGGTATGCACCTAATTCAGCACCAAAAAGTGGCAAATATGGGGCTGGAGAGATGCATGGTTCGGCAGTTACGAGTTTATAGTGCTCTTGCAAAGGTCTTGAGTTTGGTCCCCAGCACCTACAACCAGGTAACCCCAAACTGCTGCTCTGGTGCCATGGAATCTGATCCCTATGGCCTGCACAGGCACCTGCACTTATGTGCATGTAATATACCACCCATCCACTCACATATAGATCATTTAAAAATATAAACCTTAAAGGAGGGGGGAAATTTGGGTCTGGTAATATGGTTCAGTGGGAAAAGGTCCCTAAGGTCAAAACTGACAACCTGAGTTCAATTCCCAGGACACACATGGTGAAGGAGAGACTGATCCCAGAAGTGTTCTCTGACCTCCACAGGCATGCCATGCACAGGGACCCACACATGTACACAAAATAAACAAATATAATTTTTAAAATGGCACCTTTTAAAACATACCAGATTCTCCTTTGTATCGGATATTCTGAAATTCTGCATAAAACACAGCTTTCTCAAACATTCCAAGGAAGATGACAGCACCAATCCAAAACTGAATTCTCAGGAGATCTCTCCAGTAGCAGGCAGACCATGCCAGCCAGAGAACACCAAATAGTACGTACACAATACACATCACCATGAAAAACTGTTATTCAATTGGGAATGAAATAAAAAGCAGAATTAGGGCCAAGAACAAAGTATTCAGATTTAAAATCAACATACAATAAATATAAAAAAACTCAAACAGTCTCTACCTTCTCTTTGAAAAATAACTATCTCTAGCATGTAATACTAATAAATAAGAAAGAATGATCTAGTCTAGAGCTAGAATGATGTAGTCTAGAGGCAGACTACAGGAAGATCTGTCCTCAAAAGTGTCTGCTCCCTGCACTGACTAGGCCTTTTCAGCTCACAATCTAGTGATAAAATGAAGACAACATAGGTCTGACAAGCTGGGACGTAGAGTCATGACTCAACACACTAGGGAGGAAAACTATTAGAGGCAAGGAAAGAGAGAGGAATCATGAACACAAGTCTGCAGACAGACCAAGTGTCCTCAGCACAGGCCTATGTGCTCTGCACACGCACATCAAGAAGATGGTGTATGAGTTAGTCACTGTGAGCTGGCTCAGAGCTAGGTATACACTGTTCTAGAGCCCAAATGTGAGTTGTCAGGGGGCCACTGAGATTCTCTCCAGGCCACAACAGTCACTGACATTTTCATCACACAGATAAAGTGGTCCCACAGGGCTACACAAACTCTCTCAAGGTCACTGTCTAGTAAGAAGTTAAGGGCTGGGTAGATGTCTCAGTTGTTAGGAACAATTGTTGGTCTTACAGAGGACCTGGATTGAGTTCCCAGCATGCACATAGGGGCTCACAACCAGCCTTAACTGCAGTTGCAGGGGATCCAATGCCTTTGTCTAAGGCACTGGGTTCTCATACAGTACACAATAGAGCAGGCAAAACACAACCAAAATGTAAAATAAAAAAATCTAATTTAAAAAGTTAACACCAGCCTGGCGGTGGTGGCACACGCCTGTAATCCCAGCACTCTGGGAGGCAGAGGCAGGCGGATTTCTGAGTTCGAGGCCAGCCTGGTCTACAAAGTGAGTTCCAGGACAGCCAGGGTTACACAGAGAAACCCTATCTCGAAAAAACCAAAAAAAAAAAAAAAAAAAAAAAAAAAAAAAGTTAACACCAAAACCTCAAGTAACATTTTCTGAATGGCAGTGAGATAATCCTTGAATGTGATACTGCTACAAGACAGATAATTTCATGTTAAATTTATTTATTGCCAAGGTTAAAAAGACATGTTGACTTACAATCATCAGTGGATAGTCTTCAAGAGTAAGGTATTCATAGGGACCTTTTACTTCAACAGTCACTGGCAAAACACACATCTCAATTAATTTGATAGATTCAATAATCAAATAAAACCTGATTAGTGTTTATTTTAAAATGAAATTAGTAAAACTTTCATCACTCACTTTTATGCACTTCAATCATGGTGAAAATGCATTACATGTAGTAACTTTTGAAAATGATAAATTATTCTTAGAGTTCATTCACGGTCCAGTCTTTGTTTATTTGGTTGGTTGGATTTTTTAAGACTCAGGTCCTCCTCGTGGCCAACACTTAACAAGCACTGACAGACTGACCCCCTCAGCTCCACACTCACTTCCCTTAAAGACCAGACTGACTGGCACTGCTTCACAAACCATCCCTGCGCTCCCACCCAGAGCTATTTCACCTTTGAATTCAAACCCTCTTGGTATACTTCTTACAGTGCATTCCCAATATTCTTGTCTTCTGTCCATCATTACTATTCCCTATTTTTTTTTTACTTATTTTTTATGATCCTGCAAGGTGGATGTCATTTTCAAATGAGAATATTTTTTGAAAAACGTAAATTTCATAATGATCTATGTAAGTAATACATCCTTCCTAGTAAAATAAGATGTGAAAACAATCTGGCAGCTTCCTAATTATATAAGCAGAATCCTCACTCAAGAATGAAGAATCCTCACTCAAACCCAAGAAGAATGTACACAAGTCCAGACAAAGCACAGCTTCATTTATAAAACAGAACTGACTTTTCCTAAAACTTGGTACCAAACATTTTGCAAAAACCTGACTAAATAAATACCATTTAAGGAACCAAAAAATGTGTTACCTACAAGATAGTCAAAGAAATTTGCTTCCTTGAAGCAGCTCTACTGACAAGATTAACTGTTTTGAGCCAGTCATGGTGATCCAGGATTGTAATCCCAGCACCTGGCAGGACAGGCAGGAGGATCCAGAGCTCTGGGATATCTCAGCTACTTATAGCCAGTCTGAGCCAATCTTTTACATTACAATAAAGGATGGATGGATGCCAGGTGGTGGTAAATCACATCTTTAATTCCAGCATTTGGGAGGGAGAGGTAGGTGGATCTCTGAGTGCAAGGCCAGCCTGGTCTACAGAACAAGTTCCAAGACAACTACAAAGAGAAACATTGTTTTGAAAAGCAAAAAGCAGGGCTGGAGAGATGGCTCAGCAGTTAAGAGCACCGACTGCTCTTCTAGAGGTCCTGAGTTCAATTCCTCCTAGCAACCACATGGTGGCTCACAACTATCTGTAATAAGATCTGATGCCCTCTTTTTGGTATGTCTGAAGAGAGCAATGGTATACACATATACAATAAATAAATGAATCTTTAAAAACAAAACAAAAAGATTGATGGTTTAAAAACTGGCACTAGCCAGGCGTGGTGGCGCACGCCTGTAATCCCAGCACTTGGGAGGCAGAGGCAGGCGTATTTCTGAGTTCGAGGCCAGCCTGGTCTACAGAGTGAGTTCCAGGACAGCCCGGGCTACACAGAAAAACCCTGTCTCGAAAAACAAACAAACAAACAAACAAACAAAAAAAAAAACTGGCACTAAAAGAGCTGAATAAATTCGAGAAATAATTGCTCCATCAAACTCTGACTTAGCTGGGTTTGGTGCATGACTTTAATCCTAGCCTTGGATACCAGTCTCCATCAAAAGTTTTAATGAGAAGATGAAAGAAGTCACTATGGTGGCACAGAATTAAACTCCCTGCACTTGGGAGCCTGAGGCAGGAGGATTTGTTGCAAATTTGAGGCTAACCTAGACTATATAGATAGACCATGTCTCAAAAACAAAACAAAACAAACCATCTGGGCTGGGTACAACACTTGCATAGCCTATGTGGGCACTATGTCCAATCAATCCCAGCACTGGAAAAAAAGTGAAAGAAGAGAACTTTCCGAGATAATTCTAGACTTCCAGGTGGTACTTTTAATCAAACCATGCCTTAATGTGTTTCCTCCAACAGATGTGTAAAAAACAACAACAACAACAAAAAAAAGACGATGGCGGCAGTGGTGGTGGTGATGGCGGCGGCGGCGCACGCCTGTAATCCCAACACTTGGGAGGCAGAGGCAGGTGGATTTCTGAGTTTGAGGCCAGCCTGGTCTACAGAGTGAGTTCCAGGACAGCCAGGGCTACACAGAGAAACCCTGTCTTGAAAAAAAACAAAAAACAAAACAAAACAAAACAACAACAATAAAAAGACATTAAATGTGAAAACAAAACAAATATTTCCAGGAATCAAAATGATATGGAGTCAGAACAGGGCAGAGGACTGAAGCCAGTCGTGTTAGATTCTGTTCATGAAAACAAGGTATGCCAGTTTACATGTGAGCACTAAAACCAGGAAGTTGCATGAAGTGGGCATCTCTGCTCTTTCTCTATGGAGAAGATGGAAAATAAACGCCAGCAACTGCTCTGTGCCTGTTCGTTACCTATTAGAAAAGTGCGAACCTAGAGCAGCAGTTCTCAACCTGTGGCTCTCACTCCCTTTTAGGGTTCAAATGACTCTTCCACAGGGGTCACATATCAGATATCCTGCATATCAGATATTTACATTACAATTCATAACAGTAGCAAAATTATAGTTATGAAGCAGCAATGAAAATAGTTTTATGGAAGGGGTCACCACAACATGAGGAGCTATATTAAAGGGCTGTAGCATTAGGAAGGTTGAGAACTATATGTTCTAAGTTCCAGAAATTATAGCAGGTCCACCTAGATATGCTATGCCCCATATCACTACAAGGCAAAGTAAAACCCATTTCGAATTGGGAGTTAAGGACTCAACACAAGGATCACAAAAATCTAAAAGCAAATCAAGTAAGAAAGGTCAAAGAGCCATGTATGGTGGCACAAGACTTTACCTTCAGCGTTCGGGAGGCAGAGGTAGGAGGATCTACATGAGTTGAGGCTAGCCTGGTCTACAAAGCAAGTTCCAGGCCAGCCAGGACTACAAAGAGAAACCCAGTGTCAAAAACAGAAATAATAATAATAATGATGATGATGATGTAAATAATAAACAAAAATACCAAAAAAATAAAAACAAAGAAAGCCCAATGATATAGTTAAAATGGTTGGTCGGGGAAATTAACAAAGCCAAAAGCTAGTCCACTGGGATAAAAACAAAACAAAATTCCATGGAGATTTGACGAACTAAAGACAAAAGCAATGTGAAAACTGTTATTATTTATGTAATTCTTGGTTTCCTGTGTGTATGATATGCACATGTTATGTGTAAGCATGCACACGTGTGGAGGAGAGACACTGATATCAGGCAGCTTCCTCAGTTAACTCACTATCTTACTTTTTGAGACAGACCTGGCTCTCACCAGCCATGCTGCCCAGCCAGCAAGCTCCAGGGATCTGACGGCCTCTCCTGTGCTGGGATTACAGAGGTTTACCACTGTGGCCCACTTTCCAGTTGGGAGCTAAGAATCCAAACTCAGAACCGTTTGCTAGAGCAACAAGTACTTTACTGACTGAGCCATCACCCAAACTCATCATTTCTGGGGTTCTGTAACAGGGTCTTAAAGACCCCAAGCTGGCTCCAAATTCACTATGTAGCCAAGGATTGTCCTCAACCCCTTCATCCTCCTGCTTTCCCCTCCTGATTGCTGGGGTTATGTAGACCCACTGTGCCTAGCAATATTAAAGACTGTGAAAAGAAATACACAGATAATTATAAAGAAATATGATGGAAAAAAACTCGTCAAATTTGAAATCTTGAAAGCAATCAAGAATTCTCAAAACATGTACACCTCTGATTAAAGGAAAAAGAGAAGAACGAGAATGAAATACTTCTATTAGAGAAAATCTACCCAGACTGATAGACGGTCTAGATATCAGATTGTAACAGTAGTACAGGAAAGCTCTCATAGGAAAAAAAAAAAAAGGTGACTTTACTCTTTAAAACTGTTTCATAGAATATAAAAGTAGGGACATTTTCCAATTCACTACATGAGATTATCATAATCTGCATGCCAAATCAGTAATAATGAGAAAATAAAATTACAGGAAAACTCCAATCTTGAACACAAACAATAAACAAAAGGAATCCAACAATGTATATGAATGAGAAGATATGAGTATGTTTGTGTTAAGACAAAGCAAAAATTAAAGAATAGTTTCAAACTAGAAACCTGTTAATACAATGCAGCTCAGCAACATACTAAGGAGAAAGCCTATATGATCTTTTTTAAAACAAACAAACAAACAAACAAAACCAAAAAAAACAAAACAAGGTCTCACTACTTAGCCTGCTAGGTATCCCAGACTGGGTCTTGAATTTAGGCTCTAGAGTGCTAGGTTATTGGGTAAAGCCACCATACCTAGTCTATGATAATTTTAATCCATATACAATTGAGCCCTTGATTAGACTGAGCCGTCTTTTTTAGTATTAAAAAAAAAAAGGAGAAAATAGTAAGTTGGGAAACAAGGGCATCTTTATCCAATTAAGTGCTATTCTGGGGGAAAAATCTATAGTAAACATTGTATTTAGTAATGAATATATCAATATTACCAATAAATTCAGAAGACAAGGATACTATCATCGTTTCTACTAAATAGTCTACTGAGAAAGCAAGGCTAGGGAAGGAAACTACATAGTACAAATTAAAACCAAAAATGGAAATCACAGAGAAACTACAACTAGTTACTACAAAATTCCAGATAAAGACTGTCAGTTCTGTAGTTAAAGAAGAAAGTAAGATAAAAAAAATTCTTGAGGAACTGGAAAGATTGTTCAGCAGGCCAGAGTAGAAACCCCTCTTCCACAGGACCCAAGTTCAGATCCTAGCACCCATGTTAGCAGGCTTACAACCACTTGTAACTCCAGTAGAGGAACCTTGACGAACATGGATATAATTGCACATAAACACATAATTTTTAAAAGTCAAGTAAATCTTAGAAAAGAAAAAAGAAAAACTCTTGATATTAAGAAATTGTAAGCCGGGCGTGGTGGCACACGCCTATAATCCCAGCACTTGGGAGGCAGAGGCAGGCGGATTTCTGAGTTCAAGGCCAGCCTGGTCTACAGAGTGAGTTCCAAGACAGACAGGACTACACAGAGAAACCCTGTCTAAACAAACAAACAAACAAACAAACAAGAAATTGTAAATAATTAATTTAAAATTCCCAAGTATTAACATGGAGATTCAAGTTTTGAAAATTTTACTTCAAAATACTAAAATTATTCATAGCAGGCTCCTTCTCTAGAAACATGTCTGCCTGTTTGCCAATATGCTTTCTGCTATGATGATGATAATGGACTACCTCAGAAACTGTAAGCAAACCCCAATTAAATGTTTTCCTTTATAAGAAAAAAAAATTCACAGCAAGAAAGCCAAACTAGAACCAATATCTGTGATTCATTGGAAGTATGGGCGATTGTGCCTACAGGTACAAAAATATTTCTAATTTTCCCATTTCATATTGATCATGTGTGAAACAATAGAAAATAACGAATATTTTTAAAAGACAAGAATTGAACTTACTGGTAAAAAGACTACTTAGTGCATTTTCTTTTGGTGGTTCCTTTGAGGACGAGATGCCAACATGCACGATAAAAATGTATGGTGCATCTTGCCAAGTCTGCAATGGTTCATGCATTGCCTAAGGAGAAAAAGGGGGCATTCAAAACGTCAAGTCTCAAGACTCCATAACACAGGTAATAACACAGTATGAAACATTGCTTCAGAATACAGCCCAGAAAGTCCTTCAGCTTTCAATCATAGAAATGGTCAGCACAAGCAAGACAGTTTATACGCCACACAGGAAAGTAGGCAAGATCGTGAATTGATACAACAGTCCCTTGCATTCTTGCTATACAAAGGTCTAAATTTAATGTATTTATTTTTTATAAAGAAAAACTGTAATTAAAAATCATTGAATCTGCCGGGCATTGGTGGTGCACGCCTTTAATCCCAGCACTTAGGAGGCAGAGGCAGTCGGATTTCTAGAGTTTGAGGCCATCCTGGTCTATAGAGTGAGTTCCAGGACAGCCGGAGCTACACAGAGAAACCCTGTCTCGAAAAAAAAAAAAAAAAAAAAAGCAAACAAACAAAAAATCATTGATTTTAACTTGTGCTAGGATAATTATTTACATCACATAAAAACATTCTTGCCAGGCAGTGGTGGCGCATGCTTTTGATCCCAGCACTTGGGAGGCAGAGGCAGGCGGATCTCTGAGTTCAAGGCCAGCCTGGTCTACAGAGTGAGTTCCAGGACAGCCAGGACTACAGAGAAACCCTGTCTGAAAAAATAAAATTAAATTAAAAAAAAAACACTCTTGATATAAATACAAGAAAAAATATATACATGAGTGTACACACACATATACACACACACTCCTAAATCAAATTCCCTTCCCCAAACTACCGAAACCTATACTAACATGGTCTCACATTTCAATAAAAGCTCTCCCCTTAACCTAGTCTAGGTGCGTGGGAAAGCAGTGATTGCTGCCTGTTAAAGTAAGGCAGTTAACAGCCCTTGACTCTAAGAAACAGTAACCACTGATTTCCTCACTCAGGAGGTTTTACAAACAAGATTAAAATGTAAAGAAAAAGGAGACTGGAGATGCGGGGAATCCTGGAATTGACCTGGTCTGGCTGTTTTCAGAGGTATGCATCATAGACTCTCCAGGTTAGAGCTCATGGCTCCTAGGGCACTTTGTGCCTTTCAGTTTCTGAGACACCAAGGCATTCCCTTAAGCAGGAGAGCATTCAGATTACCTGTGTATCTTTGCAAACTCTAGAAGTCAGCAAAGCATATACAAGTCTGACAGAACAATCATTCTTAGACATTAATTCTGTATATCCTGTATAACTTGCAAACATCATTGTAGCCTGGCAACTACAATTGTATTCTTACTAGCAACTGCCATTATATTGTTTCTGATGAGAGTATAAAAAGTCTGATTACTTGCAATAAACAAACAGGTTTCAGGGAGACTATGGCTTAGTAAGTAAGCACTGGTGCCTACCATGGAGGAAAGCCATTGGTATTTTCTTCTTCTGTGAAAGGAGGCACCATTAATTAGACTTGCAGCTTGTTACTGTGATTTTTTTTAAAAAAATATTTATTTATTTATTTTGTATATATGAGTACACTGTAGCTGTCCTAAGACACACCAGAGGAGGGCATCAGATCACATTACAGATGTGTGGTTGCTGGGAATTGAACTCAGAACCCCTGGAAAAAGCAGTCAGTGCTCTTAACCATTGAGCCATCTCTCTAGCCCCAGTTACTGTGAACTGAAATGGTTTTACCCAGAGGTCTCTAGGTAAACATTACTGATGAAACCCAACAGATTTTACACATTTATACATTTTAGTCTTATGGAATCACAGCTTTTCTCTAATAACCAAAATGTCCTGCAACCCAAGAGGAAACACAGAATGCAACAGCTTTCCTGACACACAACTCCAAGTACACACAGGCAGACATATCCTCCAGCTCTGTACTCACTGGTTATTCCAGCGACAACTATGTCATGCTGAAACCCTGCTTTCATTTCTGCCAATCTTTCTTCACGGAGGGTGCTGCGCAATGTATAACTTCAAAGTCCTAAGATTCCTACATTCTACTACTCACAATGACTGAGCCTTTCCTGAACTTAGTTATTAACCAATTAAGTGTAATAAACCGTTCTGCTATTAACTCTTACATCTTAAAACTTCTCATAACTTTCAAAATGTACTGACTAATTTTCCAGTATAGGATTTGATAAGTGTAGTACCTTTAGCTCTCAGATCTAGAGATTTTAAGCTTGCAAAAGCAGCATTTATATTTCCTGCCCTCCATTAGGCATGTAACATTTGCTACTTGTTTAATCTTAACAAACCTATCAGATAAGCGGTTACTATTGTTTGATTTTATTTAATTGAAGTAAATTTTACATATGTCATAATTTTAACAACGTTACCGAGCATAATTCAATGGAAAGTGACACCAAAACTTTGAAACATGGTCTCTCAAGCTGACCTTTACCCTGTGCTTAAGAAATTGTTACTTCAGGTTCCTATGTAGCTGGGACTAGACAAATACCCCAGTGCTAACCCTTAAAGTAGACCCTTGTTTACTGGGCAATAAAACTCCATCTCTCCTTCCCACCACCATTGGAAACAACCTAACCTGATTCCTGTTCCAGAGATTTGCTGTCTACTATGGACATTTCACATCAATGGTTGAATTAAACAGTATCTGTCCTTTAACATCTGACTGGTCTCACAGTTTTCAAAGTTATTTATGTTGTAGCACATATTATTAGTACTTCATTTTTGTGAGTGAATAACATTTCAACTTACAGGCATAAAATCTTGTCCAGTCATTCCTATTTGGAGTCTGAACCTTGAGAGCATCCCAATCTTAGAAATTCATTAAACTTAGAAATCGTTTGGCTATTGCTTATTCTTTTATACCTCTTTTCTCCTCAGACTTCCAGTATATGCACACTGGTCCACATGATAGATGCATAGGTCTCCAAGGCTTTGTTCATTTGTTTTCATTCCTTGCTCTCTAGTCCTCTGAACAGGTAACTTCAACTGACCATCTCTGGATGGGTTCTTCTACCTGCTCAAATGGTGACAGCCCTGATCAGTTTCTTACTTTAGTCAATGTTCTTTTCAGCTTCATGGTTTCCAGTTTTGTTTTGTGACAGTGTGCCACCATGTACCCCAGGCTGATCTCAATCTTATTAAACCCTCCTGTTTTAGCCTCCCAAGTGCTGGCTTACAGCACCTACAGGAATGTATCTCAACTTTGTGACTTCTGCTTATTCCTTTTTATAACTTTTATCTGGTCCTTCCTGATTTCCCTTAGCATTTTGTCTATAATTTCCTTTCATTCTTTTGAGCACATTTTTAAAAGTTCAAAGTCTTTCTTATATCTAATATGTGAATATCTTCAGAGGCATTTTAGAAATTGCATTTAAATTTGACACTTTCTTTGCATAGCTCATAGTTGTTTACAGAAAACAGAAAATTCTAGAAGAAAGAAGATCCTGCCCGTCACTGAAGACAGAAGGGAGGGGTGCTCTGAAGTTTGTTGCTTAGTGGCTTTTCTAAACTATTTTTATAAATTCCATACACTGTCCTACGTGGCTCCCAGCATCTGTGCTTGTTCATCTGCCTGCCTGTCTCCTGCCTTCTTTTCACTGTTTTCCCTTCTGGAGGTTGAGTCTAAGCCCTCGCACTCGCAGAGCAGCATTCCCCCCTGAGCGACAGCCGCAGCCAAGCCTGAGTTCGTGCGGCCAAGTGGCTACCATTTTAATAAGACTTCTTACAACATCAGGAGCTAAAAAGATAAAGATCCAGTCCTAGTCCTTGCAAACTGAGGCAAACCTTTACTCTGTGTGAGTAGTCAGAAGGCCAGCCACCATGAAAGCTATCTACAGTTTCTCCAAAGCATGTGTCCTGACCAGGAATACACAAGATCTTTACAAAGCTCGTTTCCTTCCAAATATCTCCTTCTGCCCTTGTACTTTGCAGGTTTTGTGCTCTTACCTATTGCTTGCCTACTTTCTCTATGATGCTGCAGCCCAGAATTTTTGTCTCTAAATATACTTAGCAGAAACAACCAAGATGCCACTTGACCTTGGGAATGCTGAGTCAAGCAGAACATAGGCAAGTCCTTAACCAGATTCTTCAGGGAGCTGTCAGTCCAGACAAAAACACAGCCACCATCCTAGAGTAAGTTCTATATTTATATCCCTGGCACCAACAATTTATCCAGGACTAAAAGCTGACATTACTCTGCCTGATCTGGGAAGCAATAGGTAGTGAGTGATTTAAAACACCATAGCAGTCTACCACAGCAATGTAGCAATTTCTTTTTTCAGTGAGATGGCCCAACCAATTAAGATGTTTGCTTGCAGAATCCTAGTGACCTAATTTTGATTTCCCAGAACCCATATAAAGGTGGAAAGAGAGACCTAGCTCCACAAAATTGTCCTCTGACCTCCACTTATGTACCATGTATGCATCCCCCATCTAACATCATGAAAGTTGCATGTGATAATCTAAACACAGATACTCTACATGAGTAACTCAGTCTCTCATACATTCTATTTTCAATGATGTAATAAGCTGTGAGAATTATCACAAAGCGTAGCACACCATTACCACACAATCATGAATCATGCTTCTTGGCACTCACCCAAATGAACTAAAAACCTATAGCACACAACAACCTCACAAAAATGCTCATAGCTAAAACTTACAAGCAATCAAAATGTCCTTCAATAGGTGAACGAACACCAAAACAGTGATATAACCAGACAGTGAAATATTACTCAGTTATAAATAGTAATGAGCTATCTAACCACCAGAAAATACTTTAAAACTTCAAATGTATGTTATGGAGCAGACAATCTGAAAAAGCAATATAGTCATTTGAGTACAATCAGGTGATATTCCAGAAAATGTAGAACTAGATAAACAGTAAAAAGATGAGCTACTTGTCAGAAATCAGGAAGGATGAGAAGCAAAGGACAGAGAATTATTATACCCTGAAGCTGCCCTGCATAACAAATCATGGTAGGAATGTCCTTGTATAGTCGTCAAACCAATAGGATACATAACACAAACATTGAACATTATGTTAATGAGGCTGGCCTAGAACTGACAGAGATCCACCAGCCTCTGAATGCTGGGATTAAAGGTAGTATGTCAACATGCCCTGTCCTATCAATTTTTTCAAGTTCTGATCAACTATATGCCAGCCACAAGAAACGGTAAGACAGGCTTTAGAGTCCCCCCCTAAAAAAAAACGATCCATTTGAGCTGCCCGGCAAGTTGCTAAAAATCCTCTATTCAGGTCTCTCTGACCTGACACAGGATCACTCACTGCTACGACACTTGACAAAACCATTCAATATCAACTAATAGCAATCACAGTTGCCTGGTATGACACTAGCAGCTGTACTTATCAAGAAGCTGAACAAAATGTTAAAAGGAAAAGAAAATTATACAGTGGAGAGTCTCTGTCGACTTTGAACTCTAAACTATTCCTGGAAATCTAGACAGCAACATACATGTGCAGGGCTATGCACAGGCCCAGGAAAGAACTGAGGAGGCCCTCATCACTCATCCCTGAGAGCTCTTAGTGCTATAAGTAGACAGGAAGAAAGGTTAAGGGAAAAGTGTTAAACTGGGAAAGAAGCCACACACAAGATCATGTACTACAGTAACTGAGGACAAAGGCTGTGGGGGAGGGGCAGTGTGGACTGACAGTGGGCACAGACTTTCAGAGCTGAGAATTCTGAAGCTCACCACTAGGTTTTGTAAACTGTGAATACACTAATGCCCACCAAGTTTTATACTTTAAAAGGATGACTGTGTGATATATCGTATATTTAATAAAATTGTTACAAAGCTAGAGACACAAGGCAGGAATGTGGCCCAGGCCTGGTCTATAAAGTCAGTCAGATTTGAAAATGAAGAAAGCCCAAAATCTAAAAAAAATAAAACGTTAACATTTAAAACTTTAGTAGCTTTGTGAAAAAGATCTAAAACAATTACTATATATTTCCTCTATATTTTAGACTGGAAGTGTTTTTGAGGAATTAAATAATATATTTGAGGAATTTAAATAATATATTCTTTAAAAAAATCATATGCATATGTGTTTATGTTAAGGTCTACCAAGTGTGTATGAGTGGCCATAGCGGCCAGAAAGAGGCATCTGGAGCTAGAGTTACGGGGGCTGTAAGCTAGCGGAGACTCCTGGGAATCAAAGAGAATGTGGGACCTCTGGAAGAGCAGCAAGTACTCTTAACAGCAGAGTTTATTCTCTGGCCCCCAAGAAATACTTATAAATGAGCCTCCACACAACTGTATTGGTAAAAATAACTAGTTTGGGCCTTATTTCAATTTTCTAAAGATTCTTCCAATTATATTCTATCACAGATAATTTCAGAATTTTTAACTGGTTTCCTGTTTACACATATTTATTGACAGAGGGGAAGGAGTCTCAAGGTAATACATTGGAGTTTTTGTTTGTTTGCTTAAAAAAAATCTAGAAAATACAAAGAAAATAAAAAACCACTCATAGTGTCACCTAGAAACAACCAGCACCACTATTTTGGTAAACAGTTTTAAGTCTTAATTTCCTTCTTAAATGTTACAACAGTGAAGGGAAACTATTCAAACATCAAATATATTCCCTATTGCCCCAATGTCCGAATACTTACAATTTTGTCTCCAGTAAAGGTAACATTTGTTGCATTCTCCTTAGCCTTTAAACATTAAAACAGAAAAGAAAATTAAGAAAGTTATTCCCAGTTTTTACATTGCTCTCAGAAGTATGTACAGAGAACAATTAAACAATTACCTCCTGTTTTTCTCCTAAAAGAGGAAGTCGATGTGTAAGATCCCCAGAAAAGCTCTATAAAAAAATTAAAATGAAGATGTATAAATAACAAATGTATATATAGCTCAAAATATGTAGAAATCGTTAAAGCAAAACATACACCATTGCAATAAAAAACAACAGCATCAGCAGACAAAAAAATTTCCAATGAGCTAGAAACGAGTGAAGAAAACCCTACTGAGCATGGCCCGGCCCACGGAACGTAACTGTCTCTTGATCTTTCCATGAGGCGGCAACTGTGAATGTCAAAGCCCTAGACAGTCAGGTGTGTCAGGTGGGAGGGGGAGGCAGAATGAGAAGCCTTAAGGGATAGCTGAGGTATTTTGCTTCCTCAGCAATTAGATTGCACAATTCAATGCTTACATTAGAGAAGGCAGGAACCCTTACCAACAGAAGTGTATCCTATGACTCTAGAGACTACAGCAGACCTGACAGTAGTAAGATGCAGCAAGCAGCTTTCTATAATCAAGTCCAACCAACCCTTCTAGCTGAAGAAATGAATTTAAGGAACTAACACAAGAAATTACTCAATGTTACAGTTTCTTCTGTTTGCTATCAATTTGATACCATTTAACATTTTTCAACTTACTCAAGGTCTGAGCTATGACAAGACCCTCAAAGTTAATTATCAATTACTTCATTTACTTATCAATTATTAAATTATAATCTTCAATCCATCACTCCTAATGACTGAATAGATACCCTACCTTCTGGTGCACTGTTTGCTGCTTTGCAGCATTTGCTAAGTGTATCCAAGCAAATGAAACAAAGACAAAGTAAAACTGCTGTTAACAATAACTCTTTTCAATACTCAAACTTTCCTACACTCTAAAAATTTTCCATCCAAAATATGGTGTTATCTCCCATTTCTAAAATAAAAGGAAAAGAAATTGAATTTCAGGTCTGGGCAATGGCTCAGAGGGAAAAGTCTTGATGCTCGAGCATGAGGACCCCAGCTTGAATCCCAGCAACACATGCAAAGCCAAGCACGGTGGTATGAGTATGTAACCCAAGGGTGAGAGAGGCAGAGACACAAGTGGACCCATCCAGGAGTTCACTTGCCACCCCATCTACCCAAAGCAGCAAGCACTAGGTACTAGCAATGCTGTCTCAAAAAGTAAATTAAAATACAGTGAAATAAGGTAGAAGTGAATGAGGAAGACAGCCTATGTCCAACTTTGGCCTCCACTTGGACAAGAACACCAGCATATACACCATAGGCTTGTGTGTGTACACACACACACCTCACAAACTTTGAAAAAACTAGAATTTCAAATAAAAAGAAGCATTATAAATGTATAGTCATCTAGATTATTCACCTCTCTATATTACTTACTCTCCTCTTCACACAAGCAAGGTATACAACCCTTTTAATTTCAGATGTATAAAAAAGTCTAAAACCTGATTATCTGAAGACATATCAACTAAAAAATTGCTTTGTTAAATAACTAGCAACAGATGAATAGATAAATAAAATGTGTTATATACAAATAATAGAATTCAGCCCTAAAAGGGATCAAACTTGGACACACGCTGCAACACAGGTAGGTGATCCTAGAAAACAGAGTCCATATCAAAAAGAACAAAACTCAAAACCCTCTATGAAGTATCCAGAATTGTCAAATACATAGGGACAAACACTAGAGGAGAGCACCGTGCAGACAGGCTGAGTGACGGTGGATGGTACAGACTCCACTCAGTTCAGCAGGATCAGAGACTGCAATCAGACAGTGGTGATGGCTGACAATGTGAATGACCTCAGAGCCACCCAATCTAGCCTTCAGAAAGGGTTAAGATGGCAATGTAACTTTTATAAGAATCTGCTGATAGGACTGGAGAGATGCCTCAGCGGGTAAGAGCACTGACTGCTCTTCCAGAGGTCCTGAGTTCATATCCCAGCACTTACATGGAGGCTCAAAACCATCTGTAATGGGATCTGATACCCTCTTCTGGTGTCTAAAGACAGCTACAGTGTTTTATATATAATAAATAAATAAATCTTTAAAAAAGAAAAACAGAATCTGCTGATAACATAGAAGAAAGTGCAGCTTTCCTTCATAGTATTGAGATCTCTTCTAGAAGACAGAACTAGCAGATAAACAATGGACACAGGAGAGATTCAGACATTACTTTTTTTCTTCACTTTTCTCTTTCCTTCTAACCACTGTTAAAGAGTTTACCTGTGCTTTATAGAGTTCACTACAGTTTTGAAATAATTTTGATGATGTTTGGTATCTCCCAGACAAGCCTTTTTTTTCCTTGAGATTTTCCAAGTATGTCTCTACTTCATCTGCCTAGAAAAACAAAGAAGATACAAAGTTTTAGTTCACCTGCTGCAAATCAAGTATTTGGAGGACAACAAAGAGACAACGGTTTAGTACAAATATAACTTTGCCATTTTTAAAACCAATAGGAGTGTCTGGGGACACTGTTGAGTTGGTCAAGTGTTTGTTGTGAAAGTACAAACACTTGAGGCTGAGCCTCAAAACCTGTGTAAAACAATCTGGGTGTGGATGGGAGTCCTTGCAATCCTAGTGCACGACAGGTGGAGACAGGCTGGGCCTGGGGCTCACCGGCTGGCCAGCCAGCATAGCCTGCTTGATGACAGCTGGCCAATAAGAGACCTTGTCTTGAAAACACGAGGGCATCTGAACACCACCAGAGGCTATCTGAACACCACCAGAGGCTGTCTTCTGGCCTGCACACATATGTACCTTGACAGGCACGCACACACACCTACTGTTAAAATAACTACAGAATTATCATCTTTGACTCACAAAAAAAGGGTAATTCTCTAACAATTCTGGGAAGACTAGTAAATTTTCAGACACAAAGAGTTTTTATCATGTAATAATACATTTAAATTACTTGACCAAATCAACAAAATCTATGTTTATGCTCATAAGCTTGGGATGTAAAACTGCTGCTGCCAATCATAATCCATTCCTGATTGTTATAAAAGAAAATATCATTTATCAGTTCTGTAATTTTTCTCCCATACCCAAACCACGCTCATACATCATATCTACAACCATCATCTCATACTTATAAAGACGTATGTGTACATATGTGTAAACTTATGTGTGACTGTGTACATACATGCCGTCAGAAACCTTGCATCCCCTGAGGCTGCAGTCACAGGCACCTTGGCTATGAGCAGGGCGGGTACTAGAAACTGAACTCAGGTCATCTGTAAGCAGTACAGACCAACTGCTGAGCCATTCTCCAGGCCCAGTGCCATACTTTTATCCTGTAGCAATCCAAAATAACTATTTGTATATCTTATGGAAATAAGACCTAAATTCTTGACTAGATAACATGAAATTTCAAATGTAAAAACTTTCTAGCATTAGTTTAATTTGTGATTAAGAAAAAAAGGGCAATATTTTAAACCAAATTCTAGAACCATCACTTCCCTAAATCTTCAGTTTTTCAATTTTATTCCTTCCTGTATTATTCCAAACATATGTACATATATTACAACATACAAACACAGGACACAAATATAAATTTGTAATCTTGTGTAAACAGGGAGTACCCATGGACGCTACAGGTTTTTAGCCGAATTTACAGGCAGTTCTGAGCTGTCTGTTCAAATGGGTGCTCAAAACAGAGAGAGTCCTCCGCTCTTAGCACTGAGCTCCCTCCATCCCAGCATTATAGCATGAAAGCAAAAGCAATCACCAACACTCCTGTAAAACTTCGATACAGAAGCTGAAGATGGAGCAGAGTTGGCCCTGCTTGCCTAGCATAATGAAGCCCTAGTTTGTTTTTTGTTTTTGTTTTTTTGGTTTTTTCGAGACAGGGTTTCTCTGTGTAGCCCTGGCTGTCCTGGAACTCACTCTGTAGACCAGGCTGGCCTCGAACTTAGAAATCCACCTGCCTCTGCCTCCCAAGTGCTGGGATTACAGGCGTGCACCACCACTGCCCGGCGAAGCCCTGGTTTATATTCCCACTGCACAAAATCAGGCACAGCTCTTCTGGGGGACCCAGGTTCAATTCCCAACACCCACATGCAAGGTCACAGCTATCTGTAACTCCACTTTCAGAGATTCTGATGCTCTCTTTTGGCCTTGAAGAGTACTACACACATGTGGTATACAAACACATAAAATAAAATACAGAAACATAAAATAAAAATAAATAAAATGTTTAAAGTAAAATAAACCCGTGGAAACACATTATAACATGTAAATTGGCTTATCCATTACTTTTTTAAAAAAATATATATTCATTAAAAACATTATTTATAAGCTGGGCGGTGGTGGCGCATGCCTTTAATCCCAGCACTTGGGAGGCAGAGGCAGGTGGATTTCTGAGTTCGAGGCCAGCCTGGTCTACAGAGTGAGTTCCAGGACAGCCAGGGATAAATAGAGAAACCCTGTCTCAAAAAACCAAAAAAAAAAAAAAAAAAAAAAAAAAAAAAAAAATTACTTATACCAGGTGGTGATAGCACATGCCTTTAATACCAGCACTTGGGAGGCAGAGGAAGATGGATCTGTGAATTCGATGTCAGCCTGGTCTATAGAGTGAGTTCCAGGATAGCCAAGGCTATACAGAGAAACCCTGTCTTAAAAAAACAAACAAACAAAAAAATGTTACTTAAATGAATGTATAGTGAGCTTATTATTGCTACTTTAAAACAATGAATATCTCAATATTTTGTTTTAATTTCTATTTAAAAATTATTTTATTATGTGTATGGGTGTTTTTGCTACACGTATGTCTGTGCACCAAGTATATGCCTGGTGTCTGCAGAGACCAGAAGAGGGAATCAGATCTCCTGGAACTGAAGTTCTGAAAAGTTGTGAACTAGCATGTGAGTCCTGGGAACTGAACTCAGGTCCTCTGGAAGGGCAGCCAGTACTCGTAACCACTGAGCCATCTCCTTAGCCCTTGATTTAATTTCTAAAAGAGAAAACCAACCAAACAAAAGCCTTGTGGAGGACAGAAAAATTGCTCAGCAAGTAAAGGAACCTGCTGTCAAGGCTGGTGACCTGAGGTCAATCCCTAGAACCTACACAAGTTGTCTTCTGACATCCATACTCACGCCATGCTGTATGGGTGTACAAACACCACAATAAACTAAAATGTTTAAAATCCAGTTTTTTAAAGGCTATGAAATCTGAGACTGAAAGCCTGAGAACAGCTGACACAGGACTGCAGACTGAGACTTGTGGGCTATGGTTTCAGCTCTGAAGGGCCTCAACTACGCTCTACTCTCTCTGTAAATTGGGAGGCTGGGGCCAGATAACCATTAAGTCACAGGAAAAGTCTGTAATTGCATATATTTTACCTTAAAATTGTAGATTTCATTGTAGCAATCAGCACTTTTCAGAAACCAGGTTATATTCAAAGACTGGTCACAAGGCTCTCCATCAACTATGAAAGAAGAGATCATTGTAAACACAAGAGGATTCCAAATGAAGCATTCTTTCAGCATCTCTCTACTATCTGAGATTCTTTTTATTCTCCACCCTAGCTTAGATACTCCATATTCCTTCTTTAAACATAAGGAACTCAGGACACACAAAGAACTGTTTAGTCTTTTTTCTTATGTTTGTTTAGAGGCAGGATTTGAGGCCAAGCTGTCCTCTTCATTGCCACCCTCTGTTTCAGCTTCCCAAATGTTGAGATTACAGGAGTGAGCTACATCCCAGATTCCTAGGCAGCCTTTAGACAACATCACTGCTCCCTCAGAAACAGGAGCTAAGCAGGTTTTCTTTCTTTAACTTCTTTGGACTGTAGATCTATTCCTGTTCCAGAACCTCAAGTGTCTAGACTTCTGCACTATTGAAGTATTTACCAGGTAGAACACTCACATACGAAGGTTCAATATTTGAGGGTTAGATTAAGAGGGGAATGGGGAAGAACAAATGATTAAAGATCTTTTAAAAGTCCACAATTTTACTGGAGAAATACAGAAAAACAGTATGAGGGATAGTGTAATATTTATGATTGTTAAATGGTTTTCAAACGGACCCACTGAGAGAAAAACCCATTGGACTTTGAAAATTGGCAAGAATACACAAAGGAGCTTAAAGAAATGGCTCAGCAGTAAGGAACACTGGCTGCTCTTCCAGAAGACCGAGGTTCAGTTTCTAGTACCCATGTGGTAGTTCATGGCTGTCTGTCAATCCAGTTCCTGAGGATCTGATCTGACACCCCCTGTCTACCCTTATTGATACCACCAACTTAGCTCCAGGTTCAGTGAGAGAGCCTGTTTCAAGGGAATAAAGTGGAGTCAGACATACACTTGACATCTGACCTGCACAGGCTCACACATACGAACACCTGAACACACACACACACACACACACACACACACACCATATTACGCATATGTACAACAAAACCCCACATAGTTTGGAACTTGATCGTCTAAAGAACCAAAGCACTCTGGTTTGGAGACCTTCTCACTCTGCAGATGTGAGAAGGTAAATCCAACTGTCCTGGAAGAGCAGGCCAAGATACCAGAGACTCCTCTGTATAAACATGCCAAAAATAAACATGATGGCAGGATTGGGTATTGCTTGCCTGTAATTCTAGTACTTAGGAGGTGGAAACAGGATGATCAAGAGTTCAGGGCCAACTTCAGCTACATGAGACTCTGTCTCCAAAAACAAAACAAAAAAAACATAAAAACAAAAAACAAAAAAAGAAACATCTAATCAAAACTTCCTCTTTGATTCCAGCTTTAGAGGAAACAAAATTCTAAAGATTCCTTCATTTTTGTAAATAAGTGTAACAAAAAAATCACATCCACAACCAAAAACAAGGAGGAAGGAGTTAATGCCTGCATTCATGCTGCTCAACTCAGATTTCTCCTACACAATTCAGGACCCAACCCCAGGGGGTGGGCCTGCCTACATTTCGGTTGGAACTTCCCACACTGATTAACATAATCAAAACAATCTCCCACACACATGCCCAATGACCAACCTGATCTAGACAACCCCTCATAGAGATTCTTTTCCCAAGTTATTGTGAGTTGTGCTGCTGACATTAAAACTAACCGTCACGAGTATATTCTTCACAGGAATGTTACCTGCTCCTTTCACTGCCTCTAGAGTAAGCTCAATGAGAGAAGAGAAATTTTCTACCATTCCTCTGGTACCTAAGAGTCCTCAGCACACAGAAGTTACTTTACAACCACTTATTAAACAAAAGAATAAAATCACCCAATCTTATTGTATTTTCAGTGGGAAAGACATGCTCAAAAAACACATGAACGAAGGTTTGGTAGTTCATGTCTAATAATCCTAGCACTTGAGAAACTAAGCCTAAGGAAGAACCTATTTCAAAAAACAGAGCAGCCTGGTAGACAGTGGTGGTGCACACCTTTAATTCCAGAACTTGGGGAGCAGAGGTAGATGGATCTTGGTGAGATCCAGGCCAGACTGGTCTACAGAGCGAATTGGTGGACAGCCACAAAGCTATAGAGAAAAACTCTGTCTCCAAACAAACAAATAAACAAACAGGGTCACATGACAGTGATGAATACTATCCCCATCTCAAAATCAGAGCTACTCATGATCATGTTCTTCCTAAAGTAAAATAAAACTTTCAGAACTAAGAGGAGGTTTTAGTATACACAGGACAGTTTAGCTCCAGATCCTGTGTTTCTGTTGCTAGAAAAACCGGTTTTCTTCTTTACAATCCTAGTAAATCTATTTCCTGGTAATATCCCTGAACTCAATGTTCCTTGAAGTGTTAAAACACTCCCTTGGTAAACATACTGAGTATCTTAGTCAATGGTCTCACAATTTTGGGCCATGTGTTCAGTAAACAGCTAGCAATCACACAAGAACAAAATCTGTCCAGACTCAAACAGATTTAAAATGATGTAAGCACTCACAAACAAAATTAAATAAAATTCAACTGAAATGTTGAATTAAATATATAATCTATGTACATAAATGTACATATACACAGTATAATGTAATAGTCAATATGAATTCAATAAAGTATACATTAAGTATATAACACAAATATGTAACATAAGCTACATATAATAGTGTATCTATACATAGCATAGCAAACTGAAAAACAAGAGAATAAAACAAAAGAAAGTCATAAAAGTACTCAGAATATTACTCACAGATAGGGCTTTATATAGTAAATATTTTTATCTAAACAGTGCTTATAAATACATTAAGGGGCTAGGGAAATGGCTTTGTTGGTAAAATGACTGCTTGCCATACCAAGCATCAGGACCTGAGTTCGGATCCCTACTCTTCATGTAAAAATGAGCTCCATGCCTCTAACTCCACTGCTAGGAGAAACAAGCAGGAAGACCCCCGCTGCTTGCTGGTGAGCCAGTCTAGCCAAACCTCAAGCTCCAAGTTCAGGGAGAGAGTCCTTGTCTCAAAAAACAGGACTGACAGCAACTGAGGAAGACACAAGTAATTGACCTCTGACCTTCACACACATATGCATACATGTTCCACATGCACACAAATGCACACACATGCAGAAGAACTAAGGTAGAGAATAACTTAAAGAAGTTTAAAAACTCACATTTCAGTAAGATGGTAGTATTTCTGAAAAGAATCTTTCCAAAATTAAAATAATTTTTCCCCTGAAAAGATAAAGGAAAAATAATTAACATCACGGCATTTCGATTTCCAAGACAGAAAAGAAATAACTACATTTATAAAATATTCAAATTAATTTTCTTAATAAAAAAGACAGTAACAACATTTCTTTTAGTGAAAGTCAATCATATCCTAACTCTTGGCTCCTGTGGCTCCCCACAGGCTGTAAAGCAGGGACTCTAAGTGGGAGCTGCTACAAATTTCACCTAACTTCAAAGTATCGTGAGATGGGCAGTTCCTTTTTTTTTTTTTTTTCACTAATCATCCCTCAGAACTGACCATTACTTTTGAATAACCTTTCAGCAGTTTTACTTTTAAATATAAAAGGACTTAACTATTAATCATTTCAGTACAAAGCAGAAAACTACAACTCAAAACCCAAAAACCTTTACCAACAGGAATACAACCTGTAATATTTGCCATATAAATGTACAGTGAACAGGACAAAATAAATAAATAAAACAAAAAGGTCAACAAAATTGCGAATGGTTTTTAAAGCAGTTCTCATCAAAATCTAATAAATAAAACAAAAAGGTCAACAAAATTGCGAATGGTTTTTAAAGCAGTTCTCATCAAAATCTAATAAATAAAACAAAAAGGTCAACAAAATTGCGAATGGTTTTTAAAGCAGTTCTCATCAAAATCTGTTTTTTGTGGTTCAAAGTACTATACTTAGTCAAACGAGATTCTAAGACTGGGAGGGGAATGGGTCGACCTATCAGTTAACTATCCAAACGAAAGACCACCCTTACCCCACAACATTTTAGAATTGTTTCGTTTTGGCCATTCCCATGTTAAAATGCAGTTTTCTTTATCTCCAAGTCCCCTAATCACAAAATCATTTCGAAGTTTAAACCATATCAAACCACTTCATCCGTAGAACTATTTTTACAAACACACACACGAATTAAAAATAAAGACTTCTATTCACATATCCCTTTCATCCAACCCTAGGTTACTGGATTTTGTAACATCCTAGCTGAAAGAGAAACTACTATCTCTACCTGTGTATTAAGTTTCCCTCGTGTTCGACGCTGGAAGTTCTGTTACTTTCCCGGTAAGAACACGCTTGGCCCTGCCACTCCTCCTAGCCTACAGCGAACAGCTCAGCTCTCAGCTCTGGGCAGGTGAGACCCTGTCGGACGCTCTGGATATCCCACTCACTTTGGGAACCCGACTTCCAGAAATCTTCCTGGACTTCTTGGGCCACCGTAGCCCCACCTCTTACCCCCTCCAGGCTCAGTAGCGACTCCAACACTCACCGATGGCATCGGAATGTGCCACTTGGATCTATCTGCAGCAAACACGGGTGCTGGCCCTGCACCAAGAAACGACAATGGGAACGGCTGCGCCCCTAAAAGAAGAAAGATAACAGGAGACACCTGAAACCACGCAGCTACCGCCATCTTCGCAACCATGAAGCGCCTACCCAAAGCATTGAGCCTCCTTCCGGCTAGCTAGTTCCGCTTTCTCCCGGCACGTCCCACCCTCTTCCGGTGCTGCTCTGTGGGCGGGATTATCCGGGTCCTAGAAACTGTGGTTCTTCCCTCCGACCCTTAGAGCGCCCTAGAAACTTTGAACCTACTGCGCAGGCGTCCTCCTGTCTCCCTGCAATCGTGGCCCGGAGGTGAACTAGCAGTTTTGAGTTCCAGTGCTTCCCTCTGTTCTTCCAGCCCTTAAGGAGCTCAGTGCAGCGGTCAAGTCTTTGCTTTTCCCGCTTCTTCCCGCTCCTCATCCTTTCCAAGTCAAGGTCAGGCGCCGGTCAGACGTCTGTAGAAGCGCGCGCACTGGATGCACGATTGACATCCAGTATTGAGTTCTCTGGCTGTGGAACCGTGGAAACAGAACCTGGAATTTGACAGGGCTGGAGTAGAAACGATTCATGAGCTCCACAGTCCCTTTTGACTCTGAAAGACTGTGGGTCGGCTGCAGCATAGTTTGACAGGAGACATCAGCGTCCAGCAGTGATCCAGACTGCATTCTCCGTTCAAAACTAAAAGTGAGGAGAGATCAGATCAGCTTTCGTTATTGTAGAGTGACAGCTACTGAGACCGACCCTTATTGGTGCTTCCTGTTTCTCACACTCTAGATTTTAACCTCTAGGGCAGCGAGCAAATCTCCGCCAATAAAAGCGAAGTTCATCAGCCACTCTCAACCAAGAAATATTTACCAAGTAAATATCCCTGTAAACACGCTGGTTTACGCGCGAGAAAATACCAGGTGAAAAAAAAAATTAAGATTGGCATCTGCCCGAAGGGGACTCTTGACTGTGATGAAATACCGGTTATAATTTAGCAAGCACACTTGTTACCGGTTTTTAAAGATCGCCTGAGACTGTGGCCCGAGAGTTAGGAGCCAGGCAGAGTTAACAGGAAAGCCATGGAAGCAGCTGAGAAACAGGAAATCAGGTAAAGAGCAATTGCTCCCCCCAATAACTGACTCCAAAAAACATCAAAGCCACCTCTGGCTTTGATGGCTTAATTTATGTTTGAAAGCACTTCCATGAATGCTTGTTATTTGCTTCTTCGTTCTTTATTGGCTCTGCAGGGATTTGGGTAATGCTAATAGCTGACCTCTTATAAATACTTTCAGGAGGATTAAATAACTTTAACAGTGGAAAGGTCGCCTTCCAAACTCTTAAGACATGGATTTTAAGCGGACTGCCCCTCCCCCCATTTGGGTGGTTCCAGCTCTTCTTGTGCTGTTCCAAAGCTCATTCTTCGAAACTGGAAACGGAAGACAGCAAGGTCTCCTCATGTTTGCACACTGGATTAAAATAAACAGTGCCAAAAACCGAGTTTAATGAAGGTGTTTTTTTTCCCCCCACTATAAAAGTTTCTTGGCATGGCTAGGTGTTTTCTATCTCTCCAGACCTATTTTTATAGTTTAACTTCTTTTAAAATCATGGACATACTAATTGCAGGTGCAGAAAGTCACTCCTCTTCACCAAAGCCAGTGCTTCCCACCCCCCTTATAGCTCATAGTTGTTTTAACCAGAGAAAGGCTAGTTGAAATGCATACAAATAGTAGTAATGTATATCTTCTTACATTGTATTCCAGATATAGTTCTGGAAACTTGATTTCAAGGAATCTTAACCTCTGGACTGTTGGAATCTTCTTAGCAGTTTTTCCTTCTTCTGTACCTGTTCCTATTCTGACTCTAGCACCTGCACATATGTGTTTTTTGTTTGTTTTTTAGGATTTGGAGCCTTATCTTGCAGTCGTATGTTAGACTTTAACAGAACATTTAAGTACAGCCGTGTCCTCAGGTCTAAACTCTCAGGAAGTATATGTTCTGAAAATATTTTGCTCTTCAAGTATGTAAGGAGGTTTGGCATGATTCAGATTTCAGGTTTTGGTGTTGTCTTAAAAGTCCCTTCCTCAAAAAATAAAAATAAAAATAAAAATAAAAATAAAAATAAAAATAAAAATAAAAATGTCCCTTCCTCCTAATTGGCAATGCTCCTTTTCTTTGGCTTTCAGACCAAGCCCATGAGAATATTCTGTTGTTCATTTTGGTAGTTTTACAAAAGGATGTGGTTCTGCTGCTCCCAGTCTGTAGCCCCATGGAGTCTGATGTTACAGCAGTAACACAGTTTTGTGGTACAGAATAAATTGCAAAAGTTTATTTTGCACATTAATACTATCAATTAGGGAAGATACAAAAATTGAGCTCACATTTCTTATGTAAAATATATTTATTAAAAATGTCTTTTTATTTAGTGTTGAAGATGAAGCAGTGGATAAAACTATTTTCAAAGACTGTGGCAAGATTGCCTTCTACAGGTAAGTAAATATTTCGCCCAGAAAAAAAATTATCGATGGAATTCCCAAATTATTTCCACTAGGCTTTTGAGAACTGAGGGGCTAAGAACATACACTTTAGGAAATGTAATATTTACTATTAAATTATTTAAATTTTATTTTATTTTAAAAGCCAAAATACTTTTAAGTAATTTTTAAATGTGTGTCCTCTCAAAGATAATTGACTTCCTTGGTTTGGAACTCAACATAGAAGAAACAGATTAAAAGTATTACTCCTATCTCTGCCTTTCCATCCCAGTTCTCCTCTCTCCCTTCCAGTAAGCAGATTTATTCATTTCTTATGTATTCATCCAGTGTTTTTTTTTGTAACTACATATATTATCATATCATATCATATCACCTCTTTGCCTATACCAACAAGTAAGTTCGTATATACATTGTTCTGTGCCCCCTCTTCCCCTGCTTTGTATCTTAGTCTGGAAAGCTTCTGATTCAGGTCTTGGAGATTTCCCTCTAGGCTCACAGTTTCCCACTGGGTAGATGCACTATAATTTATTGGGTTCTAGCTCCACTTGCTAGAGCCCTGGGCTTTTGTTTCTTCTTAATCTTTTGCTATGAGAGTACTACTATATGAAGAGCTGTGTATGTGACTTCCTATACACATGAGGCGATGTGGTTCAGCTGTAGAGCACTTCCTTATGTGCTAAGGGCCTGATCCTTAGCACTGGAGAAAAACAAGAGCAAAACGACAGCAACAGACGCAGGATTTCTAAGAATTCAGCTACTGAATTGAAGAGTAAATGATCTTGAAATGTGCTGAGTATTGATAGGTTTCCCTCTGTAGGGGTCTTTTATACTTACTTTAACATGCTATGAGGCTATTTGAGAGTAGAAAACAATGCCTTTAAAATTACTTTTTTTGCTTTATTAAATACTGTGGTTTTTGTTCTTTTTGTTGTTGTTGTTCTTCATTTTTTTATTGGATATTTACTTAATCTACATTTCAATTGTTTTCCCCTTTCCAGGTCTCCCCTTCAGGAAACACCCTATCCCATCCCCCCTCCACCTGCCTCTATGAGGGTGTTCCCCCACCCACTCCCGTCTTCCCCCTCCCTCCCACACCCCTCCCCTCCCCCTCTGCATTTCCCTACACTGGGGCATCGAACACCCTCAGGCCCAAGGGCCACTCCTCCCACTGATGCCAACAAGGCCATCCTCTACCACATATGTGGCCGGAGGAGCCATGGATCCCTCCACTCCTACTCTTTGGTAGGTGGTCCAGTCCTTGGGAGCTCCGGGAGGTCTGGCCAGCTGGCATTGTTGCTCCCTCCATGGGGCTGCAAAACCCCGCAGCTCCTTCAGTTCCTTCTCCAACTCCTCCATCCGGGACCTCCACGCTCAGTCCAATGGTTGGCTGCAAGCCTCCGCCTCTGTATTTGTCAGTCTCTGGCAGAGCCTCTCTGGAGACAGCTATATCAGACTCCCCATAAGCAAGCACTTCCTGGCATCCATAATAGTGTCTGGGTTTGGTGACTGTATATGGGATGCCGAATAACCACTTATCAGTGAGTGTCTACTGTGTGTGTTCTTTTGTGACTTAGTTACCTCGCTTAGGATGATATTTTCAAGTTCCATCCATTTGACTGCAAATTTCGTGAAGTCATTGTTTTTAATAGCTGAATGATATACCAATGTGTAAATGTACCACATTTTCTGTATCCATTCCTCTGTTGAGGAGCATCTGGGTTGTTTCCAGCTTCTGGCTATTATAAATATGACTGCTATGAACATAGTGGAACATGTGTTCTTATTACATATTGGAGCATCTTCTGGGTATATGCCCAGGAGTGGTATCGATAGGTCCTTAGGTAGTACTATGTCCAATTTTCTGAGGAACCGCCAGACTGATTTCCAGAGTGGTTGTACCACCTTGAATCCCACCAGGAGTGGAGTGTTCCTTTTTCTCCACATTCTTGCCAGCATCTGCTGTCACCTGAGTTTTTGATCTTAGCCATACTGGCTTATGTGAGGTGGACTGTTTTGATGTGGTTCTGCTGCTCCCAGTCTGTAGCCCCATGGAGTCTGATGTTACAGCAGTAACACAGTTTTGTGGTACAGAATAAATTGCAAAAGTTTATTTTGCACATTAATACTATCAATTAGGGAAGATACAAAAATTGAGCTCACATTTCTTATGTAAAATATATTTATTAAAAATGTCTTTTTATTTAGTGTAACTACACTGAAGCTGTCTTCAGACACTCCAGAAGAGGGAGTGAGATCTCCTTTCAGATGGTTGTGAACCACCATGTAGGTGCTCAGGACCTCTGGAAGAGCAGTCAGTGCTCTTAACCACTGAGCCATCTCTCCAGCCCCTTGATTTTCATTTCCCTGATGGCTAAAGATGTTGATCATTTCTTTAGGTGCTTCCCAGCCATTCGAGTTTCCTCAGTTGATAATTCTCTGTTTAGCTCTCTTCCCTATTTTTTAATAGAGCTATTTGATTTTCTGGAGTCTAACAAGTTTTTTGTATATATTGGATATTAGCCCCCTATCAGATATAGGGTTGGTAAAGCTCTTTTCCCAATCTGTTGGTTGCCTTTTTGTCCTATTGACAGTGTCGTTTGCCTTACAGAAGTTTTGCAATTTTATGAGGTCCCATTTGTCGATTCTGGATCTTATAGCATAAGCCACTGGTGTTATGTTCAGGAACTTTTCCCCTGTACCAATGCATTCGAGGCTTTTTCTCCCACTTTCTCTTCTATTATATTCAGTATATATGGTTTTATGTGGAGGTCTTTGATCCACTTGGACTTGAGCTTTGTACAGGGAGATAAGAATGGATTACTGGGCAGTGGTGGCACACACCTTTAATCCCAGGACTTGGGAGGCAGAGGCAGGACGATTTCTGAGTTCGAGGCCAGCCTGGTCTACAGAGTGAGTTCCAGGACAGCCAGGGCTACAAATAAAAACCATGTCTTGAAAAACAATAAAACAAAACAAACAAACAAACAAAAATTGTTGGGCTGGAAGGATGGCTCAGCGGTTAAGAGCACTGACTGCTTTTCCAAAGGTCCTGAGTTCAAATCCCAGCAACTACATGGTGGCTCACAACAATCAGTAATGAGATCTGATGCCCTCTTCTGGTTTCATCTGAAGACAGCTACAGTGTACTTAGATATAATAATCAATAAAATCTTTTTAAAAAGTAATTATTAAAAAAAAGAATGGATCAAATTGCATTCTTCTACATATGGACCACCAGTTAAACCAGCACCATTTGTTGAAAATGCTGTCTTTTTCCCATAGGATGGTTTTAGCTCCTTTATCAAAGATCAAGTGACCATAGGTGTTGAGTTCATTTCTGGGTCTTCAATTCTATTTCATCTTCCTGCCTGTCACTGTACCAATACCATGAAGTTTTTATCACCATTGCTCTGTAGTACAGCTTGAGATCAGGGATGGTGATTCCTCCAGAAGTTGTTATTGCTGAAAATAGTTTTCACTGTACTGGGTTTTTTGTTATTCCAAATGAATTTGAGACTTGCTCTTTCTGACTCTATGAAGAATTGAGTTGGAATTTTGATGGGGATTGCATTGAATCTTTAGATTGCTTTCAGTAAGATGGCAATTTTTACTATATTAATCCTGTCGATCCACAAGCATGGGAGATCTTTCTATCTTCTGAGATCTTCTTCAATTTCTTTCTTCAGAGACTTGAAGTTCTTGTCATACAGATCTTTTACTTGTTCGGTTGGAGTCACAAGATATTTTATATTGTTTGTGATGATTGTGAAGGTTGTTGGTTCCCGAATTTATTTCTCAGCCTGTTTATCCTTTGAGTATAGGAAGGCTACTGATTTGTTTGAGTTAATTTTATATCTGGCCACTTTGCTGAAGTTGTTTATCAGCTATAGGAGTTCTCTGGTGGAGTTTTTGGGGTCACTTAAGTATACTGTTATATCATCTGGAAGCAGTGATATTTTGACTTTTCCCCTTTCAATTTGTATCCCTTTGACCTCCTTTTGTTGTCTAATTGTTCTAGCTAGAACTTCAAGTACTATATTGAATAGGTAGGGAAAGAGTGGGCAGCCTTGTCTAGTCCCTAATTTTAGTGGGATTTCTTCAAGTTCCTCTCCATTTAGTTTAATATTGGTTACTGGTTTGCTTTCACTATGATATGGGCCTTGAATTCCTGATCTTTCCAAGACTTTTAACATGAAGGGATGCTGAATTTTGTCAAATTCCTTTTTTAATAAAATGATCATGTATTTTTTTTCTTTCAGTTTGTGTAGAGGATTACATTGACAGATTTCCATATATTGAACCATCCCTGCATCCCTGGGATGAAGCCTACTTGTTCATGGTGAATGATCCTTTTGATATGTTCTTGGATTTGATTTGCAAGAATTTTATTGAGTATTTTTACATGGATATTTATAAGGGAAGTTGATCTGAAGTTCTCTTTCTTTGTTGAGTCTTTGTGTGGTTTTGGTATCATGTAACTGTGGCTTCATAGAATGAATTAGGTAGTGTCCCTTCTGTTTCTATTTTGTGGAATAGTTTGAAGAGTATTGGTATTAGTTCTTCTTTGAAGGACTGATAGAATTCTGCACTAAACCCATCTGGGCCTGGGTATTTTTTTTTTTTTTTTTTGGTTGGGAGACTTTTAATGACTGCTTCTATTTCTTTAAGGGTTATGGGACTGTTTAGATGGTTTATCTGATCCTGATTTAACTTTGGTATTTGGTAAGTGTCTAAAAACTTGTCTATTTCATCCAGATTTTCCAGTTGTGTTGATATAGGCTTTCATAGTAGGATTTTTTGAATTTCCTCAGTTTCTGTTGTTATATCTCCCTTTTCATTTCTGATTTTGTTAATTTGGATACTGTCTGTGCCCTCTGGTTAGTCTGGCTAAGAATTCATCTATCTTCTTAATTTTCTCAAAGAACCAGCTCCTGGTTTTGTCGACTCTTTCTATACTTCTTTTTGTTTCTACTTGCTTGATTTCAGCCCTGAGTTTGAATATTTCCTGCTGTCTTGGGTGTATTTGCTTCCTTTTGTTCTAGAACTTTCAGGTGTGCTGTTAAGCTGCTAGTGTATGCTCTCTCCAGTTTCTTTTCAGAGGCACTCAGAGTTATGAGTTTTCCTCTTACGACTGCTTTCATTGTGTCCCATAAATTTGGGTATGTTGTACCTTCATTTTCATTAAATTTTAGAAAGTCTTTAATTTCTTTCTTTATTTCTTCCTTGACCAAATTATCATTGAGTAGGGTGTTGTTTATCTTCCATGTGTATGTGGGCTTTCTGTTGTTTTTGTTGCTATTGAAGACCAACCTTAGTCTGATGATCTGATAGGAAGCATGGGATTAGTTCAGTCTTCTTGTATCTGTTGAGGCCTGTTTTGTGATCAATTATATGGTCAATTTTGGAGAAAGTACCATGAAGTGCTGAGAAGAAGGTATATCCTTTTGTTTAAGGATGAAATGTTCTATAGATATCTCTTAAACCCATTTGGTCCATAACTTATGTTAGTTCAATGTGTCTCTGTTTAGATCTGTCCATTGATGAGAGTGGGGTATTGAAGTCTCCCACTATTATTGTCTGAGTTGCAATGTATGCTTTGAGCTTTAGAAAAGTTTCTTTTATGAATGTGGGTGCATTTGAAGCATAGATGTTCTCAATTGATAGTTCTTGGTTGATTTTCCTTTGATGAGTATGAAGTGTCCTTCCTTATCCTTTTTGATTTTGGTTGAAAGTTGATTTTATTAGATATTAGAATGGCTACTCCAGCTTCTTTCTTGGGACCATTTGCTTAGAAAATTGTTTTCCAGTCCTTTACTCTGAAGTAGTGTCTATCTTTGACACTGAGGTACATTTACAGTATGCAGCAAAATTCTGGGTCCTGTTTATGTGTCGAGTCTGTTAGTCTACGTCTTTTTATTGGGGAATTGAGTCCACTGATGTTAAGAGATATTAAAGAATAGTGATTGTTGCTTCTGTTATTTTTGATGTTTTTTTTTTTTATGTTTGTGTGGCTATCTTCTTTTGGGTTTATGGAAAGAAGATTACTTTCTTGCTCTTTCTAGGATGTAGTTTCCCTCCTTGTATTGGCGTTTTTCATCTATTATCCTTTGTAGGCCCAGATTTGTGGAAAGATACTGTGTAAATTTTATTTTGTCATTAAAATCACTTTTAAATAGTCTACTTGGGAGAAATTCATGGTTTAGTTGGTTCAAAAGCCTGATTTATATCTACTTTTAGGTGATTCTGAAAGTGAAATCATCAAAAAAATCATCAAAATTAATTTTTGTTTGTTTGATTGATTAATTGATTGAGGTTTTTGATTTACTTTTTGTTTTGTTTATTATTTGAGACAATGTCTCATTATATAGGCAACAACTTCCTGCCTGCTTCAATCTTCGAGTGCTGGAATTAAAGGTGCTATACCACCACACCCAGCAAAAATTGTTTCACATATTTTTAAGTTTCTGTTTCAGTCATTGTCTATTCTAGATAAAGAAAGGATGTCATTTTTTTATTTTCTATATTCTTTGTTTACATTCCAAAGGCTTTCCCCTTTCGCAGTTCCCCCCTCACCATATGTCTCATAAGTCCTCTTCCCTCCCGCCCATTCCCCAATCACACCACCACCACCACCACCATTTCTCTGTTCTGATACTCTCCTACAAAACTGGATCCAGTCTTTTTGGGACCAGGGTCCTCTCCTTCCTTCTTCTTGGGAATCTTTTTATTTGCTAATTGTACCTTGAGTATTCAGAGCTTCTGGGCTCATTAATATCCACTTATCAGTGATTGTATTTCATGTGTATTCTTTTGTGATTGGGTTAGCTCACTTAGGATGATATTTTCCAGATCCAACCATTTGCCTACAAATTGCATGAATTCATTATTTTTAATTGCTGAGTAGTATTCCATTATATAAATATATCACAATTTCTGTATCCATTCCTCCTTTGAGGGACATCTGGGCTCTTTCCAACTTCTGGCTATTATAAATAAAACTGCTATGAACATAGTGGAGCATGTGTCTTTATTGCATGCAGGGGAATCCTCTGGGTATATACCCAGGAGTGGTATGACAGGGTCCTCTGGAAGTGTCATGCCCATTTTTCTGAGGAACCGCCAGACTGATTTCCAGAGCGGTTGTACCATCTTGCACTCCCACCAACAGTGGAGGAGTGTTCCTCTTTCTCCACATCCTCGCCAGCGCCTGTTGTCTCTTGAATTTTTAATCTTAGCCATTCTGACTGGTGTGCGGTGGAATCTCAGGGTTGTTTTGATTTGCATTTCCCTGATGACTAATAATGTTGAACATCTCTTAAGGTGTTTCTCAGCCATCCGAATTTCTTCAGGTGAAAATTCTTTGTTTAGCTCTGTACCCCATTTTTTATTTATTATTTATTTATTTATTTATTTATTTTTGGTTTTTCGAGACAGGGTTTCTCTGTATAGTTCCAGTTGTCCTGGAACTCACTCTGTAGACCAGGCTGGCCTCGAACTCAGAAATCTGCCTGCCTCTGCCTCCCAAGTGCTGGGATTAAAGGCGTGTGCCACCAACGCCCGGCTTGTACCCCATTTTTTAATAGGGTTATTTGGTTCTTTTGGGTCTAACTTCTTGAGTTCTTTTTATATATTGGATATTAGCCCTCTGTCGGATGTGGGGTTGGTGAAGATCTTTTCCCAATTTGTTGGTTGCCATTTTGTCCTTCTGACAGTGTCCTTTGCCTTACAGAAACTTTGTAATTTTATGAGGTCCCACTTGTCAATTCTTGATCTTAGAGCATAAGCTATTGGTGTTCTGTTCAGGAACTTTCCCCCTGTGCCCATGTCCTCCAGGGTCTTCCCCAGTTTCTTTTCTATTAGTTTCAGTGTGTCTGGTTTTATGTGGAGGTCCTTGATCCACTTGGAGTTGATCTTAGTACAAGGAGAAGTCAAAGGGATACAAATTTAAAAGGAAGAAGTCAAACTATCACTATTTGCAGATGATATGATAGTATACGTAAGTGACCCAAAAAACTCCACCAGAGAACTCCTACAGCTGATAAACAACTTCAGCAAAGTGACTGGTTATAAAATCAACTCAAGGAAATCAGTAGCCTTCCTGTACTCAAAGGACAAGCGGGCTGAGAAAGAAGTTAGGGAAATAACACCCTTCACAATAGCCACAAACAATATAAAGTATCTTGGCGTAACTCTAACCAAACAAGTGAAAGATCTGTATGACAGGAACTTTAAGTCCTTGAAGAAAGAAATAGATGAAGACCTCAGAAGATGGAAAAATATTTCATGCTCTTGGATTGGCAGGATTAATATAGTAAAAATGGCCATCTTGCCAAAAGCAATCTACAGATTCAATGCAACCCCCATCAAAATCCCAAATCAATTTTTCATAGATCTAGAAAGAACAATTCTCAAATTCATCTGGAGTAACAAAGAAAACCAGGATAGCTAAAACTATTCTCAACAATAAAAGGACTTCTGGGGGAATCAATATCCCTGACCTCAAGCAGTACTACAGAGCAATTGTGTTAAAAACTGCATGGTATTGGCACAGCAACAGACAAGTAGATCAATGGAATAGAATTGAAGACCCAGAAATTAACCCACAGAGCTATGGTCACTTGATCTTTGATAAAGGAGCTACAACCATCCAGTAGAAAAAAGATAGCCTTTTCAACAAATGGTGCTAGTTCAACTGGAGGTCAACATGCAGAAGAATGGGAATTGACCCACTCTTATCTCCTTGTACTAAGGATGTCATTTTTAGCTCAAAACAGTTATCTTGGCGGGGACTATAAGGTGAATCCTTATTCACCTTGTTAAATTAATAGCCTATACCGAATTTCCACTAGACTCTATTGAATTACTACTAAAGGTCCATTTCCTGAAAAGAAGGAGGAAATTTAAGTTCATAAAAGTTATTTGTGCTGGGGAAATGGCTTAGGTGGTAAAGTGCTTGCAAGAAGGCATGAGTTTTATCCCTAGAACCTATTGTAAAACTATTGTACCAGTCATGGGTATTTGTAATCTCCAGCACTGGGGAGGCAAAGACAAGGCTATCTCTAGGTCTTGCTGGCCAGCCAGCCTAGCATACTGGGCCAACCCTAGACCAGTAAGAGACACCGACTTAAAAATAAAAAGATGAGCAGTCCTTAAGGAATGATACCTGAGGCGCTCTCTCTCTCTCTCTCTCTCTCTCTCTCTCTCTCTCTCACACACACACACACACACACACACACACAAGAAAGAAAGTTGCCCCACTTTCTCAGTAAAGAAGACAGGATGCCATTCATGAATAGTATAATGTTGCAATTAGTATTATTTTAGCAATAATTTTTATTAGAACTCTAGTAATATCGTATTCTTGGTACTTTTTAGGAGTACTAGTACTTTTTTTGTTTTTTGTTTTTTTTTCTTTTTGCTTTTGTTTTTGTTTTTTTGTTTTGTTTTCTGGGTTTTTTTTGTTTTGTTTTGTTTTGTATTTTTGGTTTTTTGGATTTGTTTTTTTTTTTTTTTTTTGAGACAGGGTTTCTCTGTATAGCCCTGGCTGTCCTGGAAGTCACTCTGTAGATCAGGCTGGCCTCGAACTCAGAAATCCGCCTGCCTCTGCCTCCCAGAGTGCTGGGATTACAGGCGTGCACCACCACCGCCCAGCAAGGAATACTAATTCTTTATATCGCCAGTCACTTACTGTGATAGTGAATTTACTGGTATTCACATGATACAGTCTATTAGATGCAGACAGTCACAAGCAGTTCTCATGTATCTATATACTTGTCTTAGTTTGCTTTCTGTTACTGGCTTGCTCAGCTACCTTTCTTACACCATATGCAGCATCGCCACAGTGGACTGGTCCCTCCTACATCAATAAGTTAATCAAGAAGAAGCCCCCACAGACTTTCCTACAGGCCACTCTGATGAAGGGATCATCTAAGGTTCTCTCTTTTCAAATGGCTCTACTTTGTGCCATGTTGATAAAACTCACCAGCACAATATTCCATATATCTATAGGCGGCAGAAACAGCAGCTCGCCAAGAATACCACCTACCGGGCTTTGCTAGGCTCAGTCAATCCAGAACAGGAAAGCACGAGGTTCCAAATCATCAGTGAAACAACTAAGGTGAGATGGAAGAATAATTCGCTTTTTTGTTTATTAGGTTTGAATTATATACGTTTCTATGACAGCTAATTTATACTATGCCTCAGTAGAACTTTGCTAGAGAAGGACTATGATCTTTTTTCATAAATATACTGATCCTACATTCACTTATTCATTGATTTTTGAGGCAGGGTTGCATGTGATTAAGCTGACTTCTAACTTGCTATTTAACTGAGGCTTCCCTTGACTCCCGATCCTCCTTGCTCTGCCTCCCAATGCTGCGTTCACGTGCATCTGCCACTGTGCTCACCTGGTCCTACTTCCACAGTGATGCAGATATCGACGGTTTGCCTGTGTGCCACGTTTTCCTATATGTTTTATATGTGTTATTTCCTTAGTTTGTTTTTATAAAGCACCTAAGACATACAGTGTAGTGTCCCCAATTATTAAGTAAGGAAAATAAAATCTAGAAAGGCATTTTCCCAGTGTCACATAGGCATTTTTTTTCTGTCTTTGACAGATTCTATCAAAGATCCATACACGCTCCAGAATGTTAATATAGAATACAGTTTATCATGAAGCCTAAACAAGGGGCAGATTCAGCAAATGTCCAAATTTAGGCTAGGAAACAGGTAAGAGTATTATGTAGTGGGAAACCCAAGACATGAGTCTTCTGTGTCTGAGCTGTTTCACTAATACATCACAATGATTACTACAAACTAAAAGAATCCCCATAGGATATTTTTGTTTGTTTGTTTTTGTTTTAAAGATTTATTTATTTATTTTATGTATATGAGTACATTGTAGCTGTACAGATGGTTGTGAGCCACCATGTGGTTTCTGGGATTTGAACTCAGGACCTTCAGAAGAGCAGTTAGTGCTCTTAACCGCTGTGCCATCTCCCCAGTCCTCCAGTAGGATATCTTAAGAACTCTCGCTTACCTTTCAGTTTACCACACTACAATGTGTCACAAAGATGGGTCAGTTATACAAGTGTTTTGAGCTGGACCAGAAAGCTCAAGTCCCCTAATGCTTCGCTCTGACCCTGACCTTTAGTACTCTACCACCTTCCGAAAGCATCCTGAGCTTCCAGAGCCTCTAGAGCCAGTCTGAGTTAACTGGTAATTCTTGAGACAGAAACCTAGTTCATTAAGACTGGTCCGGGTCCACTAACAGCTCACACACTGACCTACCATCTCACCATTTCTACTTCTCCAACATCAACTTTCAACTGAAAGTTATGTGAAATTTCCTTGTGACTGCTGCAGCTCCTGTCTTGTAATGCCTTAATGTGGAAACTCATCAGAAAACAAAATAAAAATTATCACACAACATTGGCAGAAGGTTCTATAAGACCTTAATTTAGAAACTATTAGTGTTTAGCAAACTTGACTCCCAATAATTAGAGAGCCCACAAGAGGCTTTCCAGGAGTTTTTGAGCTTACTGATAGATGTCAGGAACTTTCTTGTCTTGTTTGTTGTTGTTTTCCAATAATTTTCTACATTCCTTCCTCTCTTCATTGTGTCTGAAACAAGTTGTAGTGACCATAATCTGGAAGTAAAATCTTTATCCTTCCTTGGGGAGGCTTAGTGTATAGAACTTCTTGAATAATCTACTATTATAAAGACATTGCAGCAAAGAAAATGAGGCAGAATTATTTCAAATACCGGTGATGAACCAAAATTCTCAACACAGCTTGACACCAATGCCGTGAGTGCCAGACTCCTGCTCATGCCTCCTTTTGGCACAGAAGATCTTTTTTTTTTCTCTTTGGATTCTGAACATTGAGAGGCAGACATAGAATACTGTATAGGTTAATATAAGTTATAAGCTAGTCAGAGAACATACCTAGCTTATGGCCTAAGCATTTATTCAGAAAAATAAGCCTCTGAGTTATTAATTGGGAAGTGGGTCTCGAGTAAAAAGCCCAACAGAATTGGATGCCCTCCATAAAGAAGACTTTAAAGTGCAGAAGGCTCCAGAGGATGGAGTTCAAGGGAAGCAGGAAGTCCATCAAGAAAGAACCAAGTGTCTGCACTGCCAGCCACAAAGCCCCCAAGACAGGGAACTTTGTAAACACTTAAAACCTGCTCCATACTCAGGTACTTGAAAATATCAAAGCTGTGTAGAAATCTGTTTACTCTCAGGCAAATATATATTATAAAAAGTCACCTTGAAATTCTACCTGACTCCATTTTAATGTCCTAGTGATATGCAGAGTTGAGATAATAGCAACTTGGGATTCTATTGCCCTCCGTTGCTTTAATGGACTGTGCAGATGCAGCTAGTAATCTGAGGCGCTGTCCGTACTCATGGCCATCTCACTGCATAGGAACAGGGCCAAAGGTTATTTCTAGGCTAAGACAACGGTACCCTCAGGTACCAGTGTGGTCCAGAGATTTAAAACAACCTGTATATGCATTCCTAAGAAGGACAATAGCTTTTTTCCCCCCTTTCAGATTCAGAGAAACAGTTCAAAATCTAAGAGGATCAGATTCAGCTCACAGCTGCAGTTCTCAAATTGCACTGAAGAGGCAGATTCTAACAAACCAGAACTCCTGGTGCCTGCCTGCCTGCCCAGCTGCCTGCCCCCACACTTGTATAGCCTTAAATGATTAGCTTCCGAGTTTGACTGCTTATCATACTTGAAATACAATTCCTTTCCCCAGATCCACTCCTAATAAGCAATTAAGAAACAGAATCAGGCTTTATCAGTATTGTTTTAGTTTACTTTGGCTGCATAACAAAATACCATAGACTAACTAACAACAGCTTCGTTCCTTAATATCCAAGGCGCTAGCACATCCGCTGTCTTCCTGGCTTGCAGATGGCCACCTTGTATCCCCACGTGATTGAAAGACACAGGCAAAGCAAATTCTGGTCTTTTCTTATAATGGAAGTAGTTCCATCTTGAGAACTTCCCTCACGAACTCTTAGAAGCCTAACATCACATAGAGTTTAAAAAAAAAAATAGTATATGTCTGTAAGTATACTGGTAAGTGTTCAATAAAGAAGCTGTTAGAAGAAAACCTCTAAAAGGGAAACATCCCCCCCTTTAAATGCTTTTCAGGTTCAGTTTTCCCTGCTACTGTTACCAACTTTCTGCCTTGAATGAAAATGTGCCATGTGTTGAGAAAGCAGAGATCTAGTCTTTTGGCCTCAATGCAGGAAACATATGTTGCTTTCTGTGCTCTAACAAGGCCAGAAGGACTAACCCTTTGTCTTTAAAGTACTTTATATCACTAACTGTGGTGTTTTCTTCTGATTTGGGTAAACATTTGTAAGCATTTTTACCTTCTTTTGCAGCCTGTTAGCATGGCTTCACCAAAGACACTTGTAGCAGCTTCTTTGGGGATCCAAGTACATCTCTAGGCACCTACATGGAGTTACTCCTGTTTCTTCATCTACGTGAAATAAAAACGAGACTTTCCCAACTAGCCACCCTCCTCCCCAGCAGATGGGACACCACTATACACTTTAGCAAGCACTGTTCATTCTGAGTGGCCAACAAGCAGTTAATTGGGAAATTGTCAAACAGAGCCATAACTGGGTGGGCTAATTGCCCTTGGGAAATGGACTGAAAATTAGCACAAGGTCACCATTCTTCTTCTTAGAGAATCCATGCTTGCAATTACAACAAACAGCTGGCTGGGGATTCTGTCATTCTTTCTGAACAGGCAAGGGGCAGCTGCCTTAGCCTTGATAGCCCTGCATGCCAGAGATTTGTAAGTTAGGTTTACAATTCTGTGGTTTATGGCTCTCAGCTTTGAAAACTAAAGCTATGGTTCCAAGCCTTCAAAGCAGAAGACGTGCTATCACTGGTTTTTGAGTCCTAACACTAATTAGTGAGAGTTATACCTCCTGAGTTGAGCATCAGGACCTTTGACTAACTCTTGGCTGTTCTCTCTAACCCGTCTACGGACCTCAGTCCTCAATTCTTGTCTTCAGGTCCCCACAGCCTCTCATCTATGCAGCCCCGCCTCTTACAGACTCTTCCGCTAGTCACTCTTGGACCCTCGTCCTGCCTTTACAGTTACAGTTCAGAGTTTCAAGCACCGGAGCCTTCAGTTCGCAGTGGCTCTCACCCTGCTCTGGGATTTACACCTCCAGCTTTGGATATCACAAGTCTTACAGCTTCATTAGAGCCTCAGAAACCCCCAGTGTTGCAGGCTCCTGATGACTCTGGAACTTTTCAGCCACGTCTCTGTTATCACTGCTGGTACTGGAGCTTGAAGCCCTAGGTTTTCTTTTAGTTTGGTTCTGGTTTGTTTTTGGGAATAGCATCCCTAATTCCAGGCTGCCCTTGAACTAGTTAAGTAGTTATGGATGACGTCGAATTTCTTGATCCTCATGCCTCTATATGCCAAGTTCTTGGATTATTGGTGTACACTAACACTGATATTAAATTTTCAGACAGTCTTTGTAGAAACCAGCCTGGCTTCACATGTACTGTGTACCCTGGAGAACTTAGGTTCTCCTGTCTCTTAAGTGTTGGGCTTACAAATATAAATTGAGCTTTTTATGCAACCAGCTAAGCTTGTTCTACTTCTAAGAGGGCCACAAAATAAACATATTATGGAAACTACTTTACCAGAGCCTAAAGTTGCAACACAAGAGTGTGGGGGTGGGTCTGAGAGAAGCCTCTCAGACTAATGTAAAAAGAGCAACACACGCCTGCATTCCTGGTACTTAGAAGGTGAAGGAACAAGGAGGAGTTCAAGTTTATCTTTAGCTACATAGCATGTCTGAAACCAGCCTGAGCTACATGAAACTAAGAAACAGGAAAATACAAAGCACTGTAACATGCAAACAAATAAACTGGAAAACAGCTTAATTTACATCTAGAAAAGGGGAGTCTGGTGTGCTTGGGCTTAGGTTGTAATTCCATCAAAAGCAGTTTCCATTCCTACGCATGGAAGGTGTTGTATAAGAACAGCCCAGAGGTCTTTGCTGAGTTACTAGGGGAGATACTCCTCCTCCTGACCTAATTGAGGACTGCTATTATAAGATCTACCGCAGCCCTCCAGAGAAGATGTAGGCAAGCCCATCTGGTAGCCATCAGGGCTTGTCAAAGCTCAAATGAAGGGCTCCACCCTAGAGCAAGGCCTCTCAGGGTCAGCAGCATCTTGGTTGTGGTGTCCTCTGCAGCTGGGCTATAGTTCTCACAAAGCCCTTCATGAATTGTTCAGGACAGCTAATGTGCCATGGTAACAGCTGCCAAAGGAAGAAATGTTCGGCTTATGTTTACAGCCACTGGGTACAAGGGACAGATTAAACAGTTGTCAGGCAAAGGTTCAAAACTGGGCCACCCAGCAACTCACTTAGCTTGTTTAAAGAAAAAACAAACCCATAAGAGGGTGCTACAATAAAGGCCCAGTGTTTACATTTTTCTGTTTTATTTTGTTCTGTTTACATTCTTAACATTATTTGACAATATTTAACTCATAGGAAGAAAACACTAAGAAGAATAGGATTCCAAGGTCATCTGGGGAGAAAGAGCTTCAGTTGAAAGACTGTATCCATCAGATTAGCCTGTGTTGTGAGGGATTTTCTTGATTAGTGATTGATGTAGAACTCAGCTACTTGTGGGTGATACTATCCCTGGCCAGGTGGTTTTGAACTGTATAAAAAAGGTAGCTGAGTGTCTTAGTTAGGGTTTTATTGCTGTGAACAGACACTATGACCAAGGCAAGTCTTCTAAAAGACAACAATTAATTGGGACTGGCTTACAGGTCCAGAGGTTCAGTCTATTATCTTTTATCATCAAGGTAGGAGCAGGGCAGCATCCAGGCAGGCATGATGCAGGCAAAGCTGAGAGTTCTACATCTTCATCTGAAAGCTGCTAGTGGAAGACTGACTTCCAGGCAGCTAGGATGAGGATCTTGAGCCCACACCCACACCTACTCCAAGGAGGCCACACCTCCTAATAGTGCCACTCCCTGGGTCAAACATATACAAACCATCAAGTTCCTTCTCTGACCTCCTTCCTGGTAGACTGTAAGATACAATGCAAAATAAACTCTTCTCCTCCCTGGTTGCTTCAAGTGATAGTGCTTATCACAGCAATAAAATCTTATTCTCCCACCAATTCCTGGAGGCCCTGCTTAGGTCCCTCCTCCCCGAGAGAGACTTCCAGAGCCTTCACCTGCCACACATTGGTACTCCCTTCCCTGTTTTGCCATCAACTCTGTACTTGTACTTTTATCTCAGCTTTATATAAATTGTGTGTTGGTTTTATCTTCAGTGATCACAATATTAAATGTAAAGTGAATGGCAGTTGAATTTAAAAGAACTATGAAAATACATGTCTAGCTTGGGAGAGAATAGATAGTCTGAGTTTCAGCTCTGTCTGGGCATTTTCAAATGATGGGTTTCTGATGACATACTCAAGACAACTCAAATATGTGAAAAAGTAAGCACATAAGCAGTACTTATAGTCGGTTCTATAACAGCCTATCTTAGAGCGACTATGACTGCGCCTACAGCCACAGCACTAGCTGCTTGCTCTTCAGGTCAGTGTTACTGAAACTGTGCCCTGACTGCTGTCTGTAGTCATGTGGCTTTTCAGATGCTGCTTGCTGTTTTCAGTGCTACCTGTCTTCTGCTTCCCCCACGTCCTATCATTTATACTACATCACACAGCCTTTCCCATTGAGCCTATGTCATAGCAGACCATGTAGGTGCCCATGTGTACCCAGCACTCAGCAATGCGCTTCACAATAACCTTGCAATAAAGCAGTGTAATATGGTACACTGGTTAAAAAACCATCTTAAAGTTATCCTCTGATCTAGATGCTTCATTTTGTGACAAACCCAGCCATTTCTGTTCTTGTAGGGTACACATTGTTTCAAGTTTTATTTTTCAGGTTTACCCTCATTATACTTCTACACTGTTTCCATCCTCCTGTAGGACATTTTTACCGAAATTTCCCAACCCCTTGAAAAAGTTACATAGAAGCCTATTATTATTCCTGGCTGTAAAGGGCCTGTTGATAATTCAATAAGCCTCATTTCATCCACTCTTAAGAACGACAAGGATCATCAATCTTCTCAGTTCTTTTCCTGGGCCTGTTTCTTTCACCTTTCATTCAGCTGAAGCCTGGTTATACTGAATTTAACACTCAAATTATTAGCACACCTGTACCTGGTTATATGTCTCAATCTTTTCAAGTCTGATTGCAGTTTATGCAATTATTTGGTTTGATTATTAGTAAAGGCCCCATTCACTCTAAAGATCCTGGTTTGAACAACCATATGTTTACCTAGCCACAGATACACAGAAGAAATTTCTTGTTCTACAGATATAACCAAGCAATAACAGGCATATATTCAGGATGTGTTCATTTTGTCCACATTCACCAATTTTCTTGGCCTATAATAATTTAAACAAATGCGTTCAAGTTATCGTCATTGATTGTTAGAATAGGTTATCAATGAGGTAACCTGTTGAAGCTGATCTCACATCTCTACTCCCAGATTCCTCTCGTGGCTGAAGTTTATGGTATAGAGAAGGACATTTTCAGACTTAAGATCAATGAAGAAACTCCACTGAAACCAAGGTATGAAGTTCCTGATGTCGTCAACAGCAAGCTAGGAACTGTCAGGTGAGCCTCTGAGCAGGGCCTGTTTGCACAGCCGTGGCATGTCTTTTCATCCTCCCTGGGATGGATTCCTTATGCACCCCTATTTTGTCTGTTCAAAGTTATAATCAGTCACTGGGTTAGTAGTCAATCATTTGGGGATAAGTTTATACATTTTCTATATTATCGATTCTGCTTTCTTTAATTCCCATCCCAAAACTGTTTTGTACCTCCGAGTGAGGAGAGACAGAACTTTGGGCCTGCTCTGTTTCTCACAACAACAGTATTTATTTGGCAGAGTGTGGAACTAAGTAGAAGAAAAGCTATTTAATATGCTCCCTTGGATTCAAGAGACCTAATACACTGCTCTCATAGTAATTTACACAGTCAGACAGACTCACTTTTAATTTAGGATTGTCTCAAAAACCTAACACTTAATTTTATTTAGAGCCAGAAATAAATTAATTATCAGTGTTTAGGTTAAAAAAAAAAAAACTCTCCGGGTGGTGGCAGAGCACTCTGGGAGGCAGAGGCAGGCGGATTTCTGAGTCGAGTTTGGTCTACAGAGTGAGTTCCAGAACAGCCAGGGCTATACAGAGAAACCCTGTCTTGAAAAAACCAAATTAAAAAAAAAAAACCTTAGGACTAAAGCACTTTCAAGTACTTGTAAGGTTTCCATGGGCTCTCCCCAGGCAGTCAGGTAAAACACCAGCTGCATTGCCTGGTGATTTCTGTTGTTTTGTCCCTGAAAGAATAGAAGTTAAGACAGATGCTTTAATTTTCTCCATATCCTACCATGACTTTATGTAGGTTATTTTATTGACCATGAAAACATATGGTCAATAGATAGTAAAGATTATATAAATATTATGTGGTAAATGTCACTGTTAGTTCTGCTTTAGCCTTGACTACTAGGGGACCTTTAGCTACAAAAATAACTGAAATGCCGAAAGTAGCCTTTTGCCCTTTCCCAGACTCCTTTGTAGCCAGAGTTCTGATACATTAATAAAGATGTATCAAAGTGAGAATTAAATTAAAATGAGAACATGCTAGTGGGCCTTAATAAAGCATGATTGCTATCCCTATGAGGAAACTGTGACAACACATCCACAGGGACACTTACAATGACAAGCAACCATCTGTAGGTCTTACAAGAAGCCAACCAGCTAATAGCTCGGATTTCCAGAACTGTGAGAAAATAAATTGCTATTTAAACAATCTGGCCTGTGGTCATTTGTTATGATAACCCAGCAACTAGGAATGAGCTACAGCATTCTGTACTCCTGTTTAAGGTACTCATGGTCATCAACTGAAATAAGAGGCTTACCAAGCAAACCAAGTGGTAGAGATACAGCACAATGTGACTGTCACTCAGAATTCAAAACTCAGAGGTGGCCTGGATGTCAGCAGCCTCTCTGAAGCATTTAATGACATAAAACAACAGTCTCAGGGTTTGAAATTCTGAACTCAAAATATTGTTAGAAAACGAATTAGTCTCTATGACTGTTTCGTATCTTGTATAGCTACAGAGTCCCTGAGACTACAAATACAGACTCAGAGTGTGCTACTGCAGGTTGCTGAATTAGATCATAAGCTGAGCTCACAGTCCCCTCAGATTTGTGATTTGGAGCATTAGCTGCAAAAAGTTATAAATGCCTGCATGTGAGAAGATTTGGATAATTCTAACTCTCTAAACTTCCAAACTCCAATGAGCCGGAGCCTTCCTCTCCCTGCTACTTCTGTGAATGTTTTTTCTCATGTGCACTCACACTACACTCTGTGGTTGCCTGAAGAGGGTAGAAAATGGCGTCAGATCGCCTGGAGCTGGAGTTGCAGGCAGATGTGAGTCTTCTGCAGTAGCAGCACTCACTCTTAACCACTGAGCCACCTCTGTCACCTTCCCGCTTCTGATAAAGTTGGCTCTGCTTTGCCTGAGCACACCGAATATAGACTTTGCAAAGGGATTTCCATGTTTCTTTTGCCTTTATGTAACGGCCTTCACTGCCCCCAAACCTTTTGTTAGATCCTAACTAGTCCAGAAAGCCTCTTACAGCCAAGCTCATGAGAAGCCTCGCTGCCTAAAGAAGTGTAGGATTTTCACAGTGTCAGTGAGCGGGCTCATCAGAACAGCTGCTGCTTCTAAGTCTGTGCCACATATAGACCCCTACACACATCTGACACAAAATAAAAATTTAAGATGACATTTTAAAATTAAAAATAAATAAGAATATTCAGATTTTGTGTGCTCAAGTGTTACTAGACATTATAGACAGAAATGATGATGATGATGATGATGATGATGACCATTTATTTGTGTGTCTAACCTGTACCAGTTGCTTTGCACACATGATCTTATTTAATTTTTCCCCCAAAACTCTATTAGCTTTTAATTTTATTATTTGTACTTTATAGCTAAAAAAATTGGACCTAGAAGGGTTGAATAACTGTCACCTGTAGTTATGAAGTACATGGTATATGATATATAGTTCTGTCCAAGCTCTTTCTTCACTGTCCATGATGGCTCCTTACTGTAGGCCTTACCAGTTCTCTGTCACAGGACACTTGACACTCTAAATCACATAGAATCATGTAAACCTGTAGCACTCTTCCTGTTTTATTTTGCAGGCTGGTCTGCTCAGAGGACACAGGCAGCCTGATACTGACAGATAGAAAAGGAGATCTGAAATGTCATATCTCAGCAAACCCATTCAAGATCGATTTGGTGTCTAAGAATGAGGCTGTGATCAGCATCAACTCCCTGGGCCAGTTATACTTCGAGCACCTGCAGATTCCTCGCAAACAGAGGTATTTGTATATATTACATGACCCTTAAGACCTAACTTAACAAAGCTGCCCTGAACTCAGGTCTTCACACTTGCACAGCAGGTGCCTTACTGGCTGAGCTTTCTCCCGTTTCCCCCCAAAAAGATTTTAAGGGTAGCTGAAGAACTTATGTTATAACATATTTGTTGTGCTATTTTTACTGTTTCACCATTAAAAAAAAAAGTAGCTGAAGAATGCGATGGTTGAAATAAGATGTTCCCATGGTTCAGGCATTTGAATGCTTGGTCCCCAGTGGGTGCTGCTGTTTGGGGAGACTCAGGAGGTGTGGCTCTGCTGGAAGAAGTATATATCTGGAGCCAGGCTTTGAGAGACAGCAGGCTCTGAGAGACAGACACACCACACACACACACACACACACGTTCACCTTCTGCTTCCCGCTTGTGGCTCCAGATGTAGCGCTCGCTCGGCTTCTGTTTAGCCACGGTCTCTGCCGCCTGCCTCCTCCACCCCACCGCCCTGGGCTCTTACCCCTCTGGAACCCTAAGCCCAAATAGACGTTTTCTGCTGCGAGTTGCCTTGGTCATTGGGTTTTGTCACAGCAACAGGAAAGTGACAGATAGGAAGAATATTTATAAGATAAAGACAGAGTAGATCGGGATTTTTGATATTTAAAATTTCCTGGCCGGGCAGTGGTGGCGCGGGCCTTTAATTCCAGCACTTTGAGAGGCAGAGGCAGGTGGATTTCTAAGTTCAAGGCCAGCCTGGTCTACACAGTGAGTTCCAGGACAGCCAGGGCTATACAGAGAAACCCTGTCTCGAAAAAACCAAATCAAAAAAATTTTTTTCCTTTTTTTAATTACTTTTACATTTTCCCACAATGAGCACATACTACTTTTATGATAATTAGTAAGATTTTCCAAAGCTAACATTTCAAAAAGTAAAAATAAGTTGCAACTTAAAAAAAAAAATCATCGAGCTGGGCGGTGGTGGCGCACGCCTTTAATCCCAGCACTTGGGAGGCAGAGGCAGGCGGATTTCTGAGTTCGAGGTCAGCCTGGTCTACAGAGTGAGTTCCAGGACAGCCAGGACTACACAGAGAAACCCTGTCTCGAAAAAACAACAACAACAACAACAACAACAACAACAACAAAATCATCATGTGGAAATAAGTAATGCAAATTTATCTTCACTTATTCTGATGATAGAAATAGCAAGTACAGACTGTGAGGTTTTCACAGGAAATAGAATAGAATAGGAGACTCTTCTGACTGCCGCAGTCTTAGCAGCAAGCCCCTTTACTCGCTGAGCCATCTCACTGCCCCTACTTGCCTTTCTTTCTTTTTTAATTGAGACAGAGCCTTGAAGTTACTTTGCAGGCAACAGTGACCTTGAATTTCTGATGCCCTGCCTTAGCCCTCTGAATTCTCAGGTTACAGTTATGTGTCACCAGGCATGATCTATAATGATGTCATATTTAATAAATTAAAGGATAGGGTTTATGAAAATTTAGAAATGAAACATCCTTTTCACTGCATAACATACTTCCAGTCTTCCAGTTGAGTGAAACGACGTTATCTGTGTTTAAAACAGAGCTACCAAGGGAAATGAGCAAAATACACCAGCCGACACCTCTCAGGTAATGAGATCTAGCCATTTCCTTTTGATCTTCTTTAACACTCCAGTCTGTAAGCAAGTAGTGGGTTCTACTCCCTTCTTCTGCAGAAGGTGCTTGGTAAATGTGCTATTGTATATAAAGGGGTCACTTGTCCTTGTCTTTCGCTTATCTTAGCATCTTAGTCCTTGTGAGTGTGTGTGCAGGCCAGATGTGGAAGCCAGAATCAGTATCAGCTGTCTTCCCCAATTATTCTCTAACTTAGGTTTTATTACATTTTGTTGATGTGTGTGTGTGTGTGTGTGTGTGAGAGAGAGAGAGAGAGAGAGAGAGAGAGAGAGAGAGAAGGGGGAGGGAGGGAATGAGAGAGAGAAAGAGAGAGAGAGAGAGAGAGAGAGAGAGGGGGAGGGAGGGAATGAGAGAGAGAGAGAGAGAGAGAGAGAGAGAGAGAGAGAGAGAGAGAATACTGTTATCCATATGTTTCTTTTATGGGGAGGAAGGGACACAGTGAAAGGAGTCAGGTTAAATGCTACAGAGCTAGGCAGGCTGTTCTATGGAAAGACTAGCAGTGTTCTTTGACTTAACAAAATCTGCTGAAGACCATCTCCTGGCAGCAGACATCACTGAAGGAATTGGTAGTTCATCATTAAACAGATCTAAGTTCCCTATCTATCACAGAGTGTACCTTCATTTAGGATATGTTTACATTTTTTAGCTAACCCTAGGAACAAAGAAGGTTTTAAACACAGAGATAGATACGTGGTCTCACTTCTGCTTTTAAAATATTATTTTGTCTGAGTTAAGAAAACTGGACAATCTAGAAGTCTTTTGTGTGTTTGTATGTGGGTATGGCATGCACATGTCTGTGCACATGTGTGATTTGGTGTACATCGTGTGTATGTGCAGGCTAGAAGTTGAGACCAGGTGTCCACCTCATGTTTTGAGGCAGTCTCTTGCCTGATGTCACTGATCCAGCTGGTCTGTGGGCAGCTTGTCTGGGGATTGCCTGTGTGCCCTCCAGTGCACCCGCTGTCTACCTCACACTTACGTGGATGCTGAGGATTGAACGCCAGCCCTCACACTTGAGCAGCAAGTACTCTGCCACTGAACTGTCTCCCCACGACTCTGTAGCACAGGCTGCTCTGAAACCCATTATGTAGCCCAGGCTGGCATCCAACTCACAGCAGTCCTGCTGCCTCAGCCTCCTGAGTGCTGAAGTTATGTGTATACACCACCTCACCTAACTAGAAATCTTTCTTCATTCACAGCCACATAGCTCCTCACAGAGTTTGACAGTAGCTGTGGCCTTTTGCAACGATAAAAGTATTTCTGGTGCCCCACGGGCTAAGTCTTCTTCTTAAGGCTCATCTCTATGGATGGCTGTGAGAGGATAGCTGCATGGTTACTTACGGGATTGTGATGGCACGTCAGGTCCACTTTAGGGCGGGAGCTCATTAGATTGCTTGAGTAGCAGTTTTGAGACACTGATCTTGTCATAAAAAGCTTATTAATGTTACAAACCATATCTATAGGAAACATTTCAACTGTTTGAGAGATTCCACAGACTCTAAAGCCCATGCCTTGCCCCAGGTTAGCATAGTCTCTACCTGGGTCATTCATATGTGACTTCAAGGTAGCACAGGATTGCTTTACAGAAGCTAGAAGTGGACAAATAACTCATTTTCAAGCAAAATTTCTTTCACACATAGTTTATTTGTTCTCATTCTTAGGTAAAATTGAAAAAGTTGTAGTACTAGAGAGAGACAAGACCTGAGAAATCACTGTCATCCATTTCATCTAACATCTCAAACCAGCACAGACAGACATCTGATTGAAGAGGAGAAACTCAGCAAAACCAGGGTCTGCTTGTAAACTCACCTGAGCTGGGAAGGAAGATGGATCAGGGGCAGCTGCCAATACTAGGACCAGAGTTCACTCCTCAGAGCCCGCATGGTAGAAGGAGAGAGCTAATCCCTGTGGGGTGTAGCTTTGGCCTCTCCATGTGAACTGTGGTATATGTGCATATGTAGCCCTCCAAATAAATAAGGAAATAAATAAATGCAAAAAAATTAATACTGACCTAAGTTATTAGATTCTCAGTGTTTTACTTTATATGTTTACATGAAAGTTTTCCCTTTTGCAGGGTAGTGGTAGTAAGTAGCACATGACATTAATCCCAGCACTCAGGAGACAGAGGCAAGTGGATCTCTATGAGTAGGAGGATACCCAGGTCTACAGAGTGAGTTCCAGGACAGCCAAGGCCACAGAGAGAAATCCTGTCTTGGAAGGAAGGAAGGAAGGAAGGAAGGAAGGAAGGAAGGAAGGAAGGAAGGAAGGAAGGAAGGAAGACAGACAGACGGAAGGAAGGAAGGAAGGAAGGAAGGAAGGAGAGAGAGAGAAAGAGAAAGAGAGAAAGAAAGAGAAGGGAGGGGAGGGAGGGAAAGGAAAGAAAAAATTTCCTTTGAATTCCCTTTAGTTATTCTACATGCAAAGGCTGAATTTTTTTCAAAACACTGCTTATTTTAGTCCATATAAAGATGTTCATGTCAAATGATATAGCAGTTACTCAAAAACTTAAACTTGGAATTGTAGTAGTACCCAGGAGTTCTGCTCCTGTATGTTCCCAAAAATGACACCACTGCACATTGCCCACAGTAACATAAGCAGGAAGAAACACACAATCCAACCAAACTATCTATGGTCTGTACATGCAATTGAATAGTATTTGGTCTTAGATACAACAGTTCTTTTTTTTTTTTTAAGTTTTTTTTTTATTGGACATATTCTTTATTTACATTTCAAATGTTATCCCAGTTCCCCCCCCCCAACTCCTAGCCCCTATCCAGTCCTCCCTCTCCCTACTTCTATGAGGTTGTTCCTCTACCCACTGCACTCCCACCTCTCCACCCTCTATTCCTCTACATTAGGGCATCTATTGAGCCTTCATAGGACCAAGGACCTCTCGTCCCATTGATGCCTGACAAGGCAATCCTCTGCTACATGTGCAGCTAGAGCCCTTGGTTGATGGCTTAGTCCCTGGTAGCTCTGGGGGATCTGGTTGATTGATATTGTTGTTCTTCCTATGCGGGGCAAACCCCTTCAGCTCCTATAGTCCTTTCTCTAACTCCTCCATTGGGGACCCCATGCTCAGTCCAATGGTTGGCTGTGAGCATCTGCCTCTGTATTTGTAAGGCTCTGGCAGGGCCTCTCAGGAGACAGCCATATCAGGCTCCTTTCAGCAAGCATTTCTTGGCCTCCCCAATAGTGTCTGGGTTTGTTGACTGTGTATGGGAAGAATCCCCAGGCGGTACAGTCTCTGGATGGCCTTTCCTTCAGTCTCTGCTCTACACTTTACATATTTGCTCCAGCTCAAGAAGAACGAAGACCAAAGTGTGGTTGATTCACTTCTGAGAATGGGGACAAAATATTCACAAGAGCAAATATGTAGATATGACAGTTCTGATATGTGCTCCAAAGTGAGTAAGACCTGAGACAGCCAGTGACAAAAGAACAAATACCGTAAGAGTCCACTTTATGCCGTGACTAAAGTCACACTCTTAGAGTGGAGAATAGAATGGTTTTACCAGGGGTGCAGAGTGGGAGAAATGGAGAGCTGGTATTTAGTAGAGAGGTCCAGTTTCGGCAGATAAAAGCTTTGTGGAGTTGGATGGTTGATGATAGGTAGGTAACACCATACCTCTGAGCAAATGGATGAGGTGACACTGGGCTGTGTACTTGGAAATGTTAAGAGATACAGTGTATGTTATGTATTTTACACAGTAAAAAAAGGTTCATGGGTATTGACTTTTATAGAAAACATTGATTTATTAAATATACATCATAAACCAATCTTCAAAAATATGGACTATTTTCTCTGTCCTTTTTTTTCTTTTTCTATTTCTTTTTCTTTTTGCATGTGGAGCAGAGTCTCAGTTTATAGACTATAGATTAGGCTAGTTTTTAGTTTATAGAGCTCTACCTGCCTCTGCCTCACAAGTACTGTGATTAAAGGCATGTGCTAACACATCCTGCATTTTCTCCGTTTTTAAATTTCTTTTGTTAGTAGTTAATAGTATGAGTGTGTATGATGCATGTGTGTAGTGCATGGCATGCATGTGGAGGCCAGGGGACAACGTTGTAGGGGTATTTCTTGCCTTCCACTTTTATGTGGGTTCCAGGGATTAAACGTGAGTTGTCAAGCTTGCATTATTGGGAGGCAAGGGCCCTTATTGGCTAAACCATCTTGCCAGTACCTCAGTCTTCTTAATAATCCAAATAGGATATACTGTTATGGTAACCATATTTGTTGCAGTTTATAAACTCATTTTGATCTCCTTTTTATATGAATAGGAAAATCAAGAGGACCTGGGCCTGTGGGAAGAGAAATTTGGAAAATTTGTGGATGTCAAAGCTAATGGTAAATTGACAAAATTAAGGTATAATATTAAAATAGATCATTCCAAAACAGCTAAATATTTAGCTGAGGTCTGGGTATACAGATCTGTGATAGAGTGCTTGGCTAATGTGGGGGAGCCCTAAGTTCAATCCCCAGTGTCATAGGTGGATAGATAGATGAATGGATGGATGGATGGATGGATGGATGGATGGATGGATTCCTTGAGCTTTGGCACCTAAAACAAGTAACTTCTGTAAGATGAACAGAAATCTCCTAGTTGGGTTCCCTATACTTCAATAATGTACTGTAACAGAGAAGTTTATATATACCTTATGGAGGAATGAAAGCGATCCAATGGGCCATGTGCAGCTTATGAACTTAGGACAGGACCTGGGCCAGCACGCTGCTTGGTATTTGCGTAAGTCAGACAACTGTAATTCCACACTCTATTTTCATGAGACCCATGTCATACATCTCATCTTCTCTAACATTTTCAGGCTTCTTCATCATTGTCACAGGTGCTGCATGCCCATCTATGACATCTCTCACAGACATAGCAGTATGTGAGGCGATGGGCTCACACATCACATATCACAACCATGAAAAGTCATACAAAAAGGATGTAAGGATGCAAGAGCCTTCACACTGCTCTCAACATGGTGGTTCTTGTAGAAAGCCACAGACAAGGAAGGTTATCAGACAGAAGATAAACATGAGCTTATCCAGCCTTATCCAGGATAAAAGTGCTCAGTATCAAGGGCAAAGGGAGCTTCAGCACACAGCTCAGGCAGCATAACTACTAACTGTGTACTTTTACATACATGTACATATACATTCACCTATCCCCAAACATCATGCCGTCTTACTATCAAAATCAGGATATAGCTTTGCTTGGTTGGTGCAAGTTTAGATCTCTCTACTCCCAGGTAATTGTTTTGTTAGTTAAATTAACTGAGTCCTTTAGATTGATCTTTGAGAAGCAAAACTTAGCTATGGTCCTGGTCTCGGCAGGTCCTTCCTCTGTTGGTTTGGATTTCTCCCTTCATGGATTTGAACATCTCTATGGGATCCCTCAACATGCAGAGTCACATCAACTTAAAAATACCAGGTAAGTGACAGTAAGAATTATTGTCATAGTTTGGGTTTTATTTCTGTGAAGAGACACTATGACCAGGGTTATTCCTATAAAGGTCAACATTTAATTGGCTTACAGTTTCAGAGGTTCAGTTCGTTATCACCATGGTGGGAAGCATGGCACCATACAGGCACACTTGGTGCTGGAGAAACTAAGACTTCTACATCTTGATCCAAAGGCAGCCAGGAGGAGACTATCTCTCACAAGCAGCCAGGAGGAAGCTCTCTTCCAAACTGGGTTGAGCTTGAGCACTAGTAGCCCTCAAAGCCCACTGACATAGTGACACACTTCTTCCAACAAGACCACACTGCATAATAGTGCTGCTTCCCATGGGCCAAGCATATTCAAGCTGCCACAATTATTAACTAGTCGGTGGCTTAATATTACTTATGGAGAAACTTTCCTAGTACTCTTAAGAGTCCTGAACAATATAAGAGAATTGAAAGCTTAGTAAGAGCAAGCAAACGAGGTTCTGTATATCTATTCTGTCTCTGCTCTTGATTGAGGGTCTGCAATAATGGACTGTACCCTGTACGTACAAATAAGCCCTTTCCCCTAGGTTGCTTTTGTGAGAGTATCTGTCACAGCAACAGAAATGAAGCTAAGGACAGGGCATAAGGGTAGGAAGAAAGAACCAGCTCCACAAAGCTGTCTTTGACTTTGACACGCATGCACACACATTCACATTAACTACAGAACTGTAATAGCGGACCCCAAAAATACAGAAATAAAAATAAGGAATAATTGGAATTAAAATGGAGGTTTGCTTTTACTGTGTAGGATAGTTGAGGGGAACCCTGGGAGAATACTATGTATGTATGTATGTATGTATGTATGTATGTGTGTATGTATATAAAAGGACTTTTACTCTAAAGAGGAGAATGACCCAGAGAATATGGCATCTCCAATTGCCTATGATTCCCTTGGAGAGACATATCAGACTGACACTACTGACAAATGGATACCAGAGGCATCTGCCAAAGAGAAGCCAAAACCAAAGAGAAGCAGAGACTGATAAAGCTGTCAGGGTTGGAGACTGTTTATTATAGGTAGGCAGAATAACTAGTCTCACTGCCCCAGCCTCTGTCCTGTTCCAGATCTTTCCCAGCTCAGCTCTCTGGAGGCGTGTTAGGATGCACTTCTTTTGCCTTAGTTGTAGAGAAGTCTTCACATAGTACATTAGTGGAGGAGGCCTAGTATGCCTTCTATTTTGGAGGATTCACAGTGGACATTTAGAAAATCTAGCTCAGGATCTAAGCCTAAGATGGTTTCCTCCAGGAAACCACTGGAGACAAAAGAGGAGGATCACATGCACCAAGTTGGGCCAGGAAGCCTTCAGGCAAATGGCAAGAAATGAATCTTTGTAGGGGAGTAGTTTTACATGGGGGTCTTGTTACTTGCCCAGGCTGGCCTAGAACTTGCTATAGCCTAGGCTGGCATCAAACTCACAGTTCTCCTAGCTCTACCTTCTAAGTTCAAGGATCATAAGTGTGACTTTATGCATGGCACGAGGTAAAAGGTTGTTAGTAGAGAGGATGAAACTGTTCTATTCATTATGGTCCACTTGTATTTGGTGTTAAGCCTCCTTTGTGTTTCAGAGATGGAGATGCATACCGTCTTTACAATCTGGACGTCTATGGATACCAAGTGCATGACAAGATGGGCATATATGGTTCAGTGCCTTATCTCCTGGCCCACAAACAGGGCAGAACTATAGGCATTTTCTGGCTGAATGCCTCAGAAACACTCGTGGAGATCAACACAGAGCCAGCAGCTGAGGTGAGCTATGGAATGTGGCTGCATGCCGGACTTCCACACTGCAATCCGAACCCTTTCCTTTGCAGGAGCATTTTCCTGTACCAGGAACTTTGCAATGTAATTAACAAATGTCAGTAGGAGCTACTAAAAGTAGACTGATTCACTTAGAACCGGGTGCTATGGGTTACAGTGAAATTTCTCAGCTTTTCATTACACCCTTTCCAGTACACGTTGACCCCGATGGGCCCAGCAGCTGCCAAACAAAAGGTCAGGTGCAGAACTGACGTGCACTGGATGTCAGAGAGTGGGATCATTGACGTTTTTCTGCTGACAGGACCTACACCTGCTGACATCTTCAAGCAATACTCATATATCACAGGTACAAACAGTCTTCATTCTGTTAGCTGTCCTATGTATCATCACTAAAATCAATGTCTGTTTTACATTATATAGAAATCACAATATCTCTAAGCATTTTAAGTGGTAACCATTTTTTTCCATCCTCATTACATCCAGACAAGGTAAATAGGACTCTAGAGTAGTTCTCAACCTATGGGTCTCAACCCCTTTGGGGGAGGTCACATGTCAGATATCCTCTATATCAAATATTTACATTAAGATTTATATCAGCAGCAAAATTACAGTCATGAGGTAGCAACAAAATAATTTTATGATTGAGAGTCACCACAACATGAGAATTGTATTAAAATGTCACAGCATCAAGATGGTTGAGAACTACTGCACTAGACTCTCCTCTCTTTAATCCTTAACCCTTGTCATATGCCTGTTTGAAGCTTTAGTGTCTGAGAATAATTCTCTGTAGCTAAGAAGTATTCCATCCTGAACTTCTGAATGGTTCTTCTCTGTTAAAATATACTACTGGCTTTAACAGTAAAATAATTGTTCTTTAAGAGACTAAAGGCTAGCTAAGGCCAGTAAAATGGCCCAGTGGGTAAAGGCACTTGCCACCAAGCCTGAAGTCCTGAGTTTGATCACAGGAACCCACATGGTAGAAATAGAGAACTAACTCCTACCAGTTTTCTCCATATGTGCATGTACACACATGCATACACATATGCAAACACATGCATACATACATGTACACACATGCACATACATACACACACACACACACATACACACACACACACACACACACACACACACACAGAGGCTAAATAAATGCAAATATATATGCTTTACTCCCTGTAGAGACAAGCCATTTTTCTCCTTCCTTTACCCTAGGCTGGTAATTGGATCAGCTAAATTTCCTCAGAATTCAAAGGCGTTTCTCTCTTGTTCCCTGACTTCTTGCTCCAAAACCACTTGTGTTCCTTTGCACATGATTTCTCTTTTCCCACTGAACTACTCTCCTTATCACTAATATTCTGAAATTGTACAAGTTCACTTGATATATTTCTGCCCTGAGGGTGAGAGGTGGACACGTCCAGTCTGAGTGTCCTTCAGTCTGGCAAACAGCCTCTACTGTCCCTTTTGTAGTTCACCATCCTTGTTTTTCTTGCCTTTTTCTTTATGCCTTGTGTCTGAGAACTTGGCTTCTTCTTATCTCCCAGGCCTTCCATTATTGACATGTTGCTGATGTTGAGAACGCTCCTATCTCCGACTTTCCCATGAAACTCGACTTTCATGACTTTTCCACGACTTTGTTCTTTGAAGTCCTAGTCTAATTTTATGCTGACCTGCTCTACTTTGTGATTCTTTAAACTTTTTGCACCTCTAAAGATACGGATGATGTTTACTTTAGTTTATTTTTATTCTACAATTATGAATATATGTATGAGATAAAGTGCCAGCAGGGTCCAGAAGGAGTCCCTGGAGCTGGCGTTACAAGTGGTTCTGAGCCACCAAACGTGTGGCTCTGCCTGGAAGCCCGTGTGCCTGGATGAGTCTGGTATCCTAGCATGTGAGGAGCATGCGCTGGTCTCAGGGTTTCTAAAGCTGTGACGCATTCCTCTCCTGAGTGCCCTCCTCTCACACTCTTTGTGGTTCAGCAGACACCACCCCTCCCTTGTGTCTGGCCCTCCAGATCTTTCTTGAACCTATTTCCCTTTGGTTTGCTCTTATGTTTTTTGTTTGTTTGGTTTGGTTTGGTTTGGTTTGGTTTGGTTTGGTTTGGTTTGGTTTGGTTTGGTTTGGTTTGGTTTTTTTGAGACAGGGTTTCTCTGTGTGGTCCTGGCTGTCCTGGAACTTACTCTGTAGACCAGGCTGGCCTCGAACTCTGAAATCCTCCTGCCTCTGCCTCCCACCACGAGTAGTTATTACTGAGAACAGTTAACATTAACATGGATTAAAGGCATGTGCTCTTATGTTTTGAAGCTGCTTTGTAGTAGTAATTTTTGTGAATTGGTTCTCTCCTTCCACCATGTGGGACCCTGGAACTGAACTCAAGTCGTCAGGCTTGGTGGCAAGGACCTTTATACCCACTGAGCCATCTTACTGGCCTCATCTTTTAAAAAAAACAGGGTCTCATATATCTCAGGCTGGTCTTGAACTTTCTGTGTAGACAAGGATGCCTTTGAACTTCTGATTCCTCTGCCTCTACCTCTCCCAAGTGCTGGGATTATAGGCATGTACCACCTCCTGTTTTATAGGGTGCTGTGAATTTTTTTTTTGGTTTGTTTTTTTTTTTGTTTGTTTGTTTTGTTTTTTTGAGACAGGGTTTCTCTGTGTAGTCCTGGCTGTCCTGGAACTCACTCTGTAGACCGCCTGCCTCTGCCTCCCAAGTGCTGGGATTACAGGCATGCGCCACCACGCCCGGCTTTGAATTTTGAACCCAGAGTTTTGTGCACACTAGGCAGGTGCTCTACAACCTGAGCCGCATCCACACCCCGATTTTCCCGTCTGGTGTGTTTTCTTGTATAAAAAAAATATGGAAGAATTCTGAGCTTGACATACAGGCTCTTTATAAACTGAGCCTTTCCAGTTTTGGCTTCTCTTAACCTCCCACACTGTCATCCCTGCAGTATTTATTTTCTCTAAGACTACATGTACTTCTTTGCCTGTATCTGTTCTCTAAGTTCTATCTTGTTTCCCTGCCTGGCATCCTCCTACTTATTATTCAAGGCCTCTAATCTTCTCATCTGCCTTGGGAAACATCTAAAGATCTCACATTACTCTGGAAGCAGAATGTATGTCAGCACTAGACTGATAACTTCAGCACAGCAGTTATACCTCAGGTCAGCATTATTTATATATCTGCCCCATCACCCTAATTGCCACATTCTTCTGTTAATATTCTATATAGTGTCAAGCTCAGTACCTATAGCCTGTAGAGATTGGGGAGATGACTACTGATTGAATACAATTAGTGGTCTCCATTGTCATCTTTTTTTTTAGGCACACAAGCCATGCCCCCTCTTTTTTCCTTGGGGTACCACCAGTGTCGCTGGAACTATGAAGATGAACAGGATGTGAAGGCAGTAGATGCAGGGTTTGATGAGCATGACATTCCATATGATGTCATGTGGCTGGACATAGAGCACACTGAAGACAAGAAGTACTTCACCTGGGACAAAAAGAGATTTGCAAACCCCAAAAGGATGCAAGAGCTGCTCAGGAGCAAAAGACGAAAGGTGAAGTCAGTATGATGCCTAACGCTTTCTAATCCCCAAACTTAAAGGATGGAAAAGGATATCTGATCCCCTGGGACTAGAGCTACAGACTGTTGTGAGCCACCACGTGGGTGCTAAGGATTGAACCCAGGTTTTTACCAGAGCAGCCAGTGATCTTAACAGCAGAGCTGTTTCTCCATCCCCCATTTCTTGAGACCTTTCATTGTTCAAGATGCTGTGTAGTGGTGAAGAGGTCTTTGAATGGGTGGGGAAAGGCAAGCATGTGCAACCGTAATACAAAACAGAGACACAACAGGAGTGGGTGGCAGAATACTAGCAAGCTCTGTAACCCAGCAACTACAGAGCTCCCAACACTTAAAGAACTAACACAGGGCTTGAGTAGACAAATAGTCCACCAAAGAAGAGATTCAAGTAAAGATAGCCAAGAATCACATGAAAAGATGCTCTCTTTCTACCTAATGGAACTTGGATTCCAGGGATCAAACTCAGATCTTCATGGTTGGCACAATCACCCTTAGCTTCTGAGCCATCCATCAGCCTTGTTTAGATGCTGTTACTGCTTTGATGTTTTGGTTTGGTTTTACCATGTCATTTCCATGGTTTCTGTGGTTTGGAAGGGGTTGGGGCGGGGGATGGGCACACACATATGCCTATAGAAGCCAGAGGACAGCCTTGTGTCATTTTCTAGATGCTATCTACCTTTCCTTTTTCTTTCTTGTGAGACATGGTCTCTCACTGACATGACCGGCCATAGAACCCCAAAGACCATATACCTGCCTCCATTTTCCCAGTTCTGGGATTACAAACACATGCCACCAAGCCTGGCTTCTTTACATGGGTTCTGGGGCCAAACTCAGGTCCTCATGCTTGCAAGGACCTGACTTGATTAACTGACCTCCCAGGTTTCTTCTTGATTTCTTTTTATCAGTGTCACCTTTGTCCTAAATACTTAGGGTGTTAGGACCTTGCCTAGTTAATCCTTCCATATAGCATCTGGAACCACAGACAGATAAAAGCTTAGCAAATATCATCTTAAAGACATGTATGGCTGCTGAAATGGCTCAGTGGGTAAAGACACTTTGCCACCAAGTCTGAGAACCTAACTTCAAGCCCTAGGATACACCTGGTGGCAGGAGAGAACCAACTTCAGACAGACAGACAGACACACAATAAATAAATACATGCATGCATGCATGCATAAGGAAATAAGGAAATAAATGTAAAATAATAATAAAATGATAAATTATGATAATTATAACAGGATTTGCCCAGATTTAATAACAATTTTTGAATGAAATATTACAGGGATTTACAAATGTCCTAAATTTTCAGTGAATTGTAGTTTCTGAGTAAAACTCAACCCCCAAACTATGGATAAAACACCTAAATGAGCACAAGTCTCATAAAACTGACATGGTCTTAAAATCTGTCCTGACAGCTTGTGGTTATCAGTGACCCCCACATCAAGGTAGATCCTGACTACACAGTCTATGCTCAAGCCAAAGAACAGGGCTTCTTTGTGAAGAATCCGGAGGGAGGCGACTTCGAAGGAGTATGCTGGCCTGGTATGATATCACTTATTTCCACTTCTTCAGTCTCAACTAATGAAACATTTATGGCTGACATTCTCATTCCTTGAGGGCATCTCTTTCCCTTCCAGCCACATCTGTAGCACCTTAAAGAGAGCCACACCATTGCCTTCTTTGATATCTTTCCTAACACCTCGTCCAGTGAGCTATGAGTGCACTTATCAGTCAGTGGTCAGACAGACGAGAGAATGAAAAATAAGCAAGCCAGCTCTTCTCTGTGGCAGGTTATTTCCCCAAGATTGGAAACAAGGAATAAGGAAAGCAAGAAGGGGACAGTGTCTGGCCGACTCTCCCTTGGGATTGTTCTTTGTCCTTTTAGCCCACAGTTTTCACTTTTAGACTTTCATGAGTGGCCTCCAGGCCTGTAGAACTCTAGATGCAAAAGCTGTTAGTTCAAAGCCTCACTGCTTTCCTCAAAAAGAGGGAGGGGTCCTTCATGTGCTTCAGAAGCATCACTTTACTTATTCCTTCCCTCTTCCATTTAATATGTATGGAGAAATAATCAACTGCCTTTTTTAAAATGTAGCAACCACATTACCATCTGCTCTATCCCCTTTGGCTTTATCCCCGTGGTACACATTGACCTGATAACCAAATGTCATCATTTGCTTCTTTGCCTGCCTACAGCTTTCTCTTGCTATATTTTCATCCCTGATACACAACAAGCTACGTGGGCTTGGGAACTACCATTCCCTAACAGCAGTGATCCACCAAGAAGCCAGTGTTGTGTGTTTCTGTTCTTTCTCCCTTGTGTAGAGTAATCCTGAAAGCCATGTTCTGTATTCAGTATGCAGACTTATCTTCAAGAAATAAATTCCAGTTGCCCACAGTGACCCTAATCTTGGAGGTGAAGCTTGTGCCACCTACCTCGTTGTCCTGATGTTTTCAGTAATGACCTCCTAAATAAAGCATATGTTCTAAAAATAAAAGAAAGGAAGGAAGGAAGGAAGGAAGGAAGGAAGGAAGAAAGAAAGAAAGAAAGAAAGAAAGAAAGAAAGAAAGAAAGAGAAAGGAGACAAAAGAAATTCTCCAAAGACCAGAAGAATTCACCACTGTATCATAAACCAAGTGCTGTAAAGAAGCCCACATCTTCCTTTTCCCCCTGAACCATCTGAAGACGTCCATGTTCTCTTTGAAGAGTCACGCGAGGGATTTGGCATCCTTGCTTGGCCTTTCGCAGGCCGTTAGTGAAGGACAGGCTCCATCCCCATACTTGTTCCTTGCTGTTGCAGAAAATATTTTAAAAAGGAAGCCAGCATGTTCCTGTGCTTGTGCCTCTGTCCCGGCAGCCTGGCCAGCCACACACTGGTAGGCAATGGCTGACCTGTTTTTATCTTGTGGAGACTATGACTCAGAGCTCCAAAATCTCTCCACCCAGTTCACTATCCCACTGGCAGGTTGCTACCATGCCAACCCTGTGCTTCAAATCTCCCACAGCCTTTGTGGAGCACCTCAGACAAACCCACACTTTGCCTTTCTCTCTGGAACCCAGTCGAATTGCCCCAAGAAGAAAAATACCATGCCCACGTATAGTGTGATTTGTTTTGTGTGTCATGAAGTGAATGACTATAGCCATATTTAGCTAAGGATTGTTGTCTATACTGCTCTGTTTTCTAATCTTCTAATCAATGATGCCCAGAGGGAAGAACCCATAAAGGTCACCCACTTTAATAGAATTGTTTGATCCAATGACTTTCAGTGTCAGTTGCCTCTTGCACTTCTGGGAACAGGAGAGGATATAAAAAGCCAACAGAGGTTGAGAGAAAGAGTAGGGTCGGTCGCAGAAGGGTAGAGTCAAAGAGCAGAGTTAGAGAAGACAGTTGGTGCAGGAAGAGAGATTAAGTAGGCTAAAGAAGACAGTTTGTGCAGAAAGAGATTAAGCAGAGTGAAACTAGGAGGCCATTGATCCAGGAGAAGCTGAGCTAAGCCAGATAAGATATTGTTAAGAGACAGTTGAAGATGAATTGGGCTAGCAGAGAGAGAAGATAGTTAGAGTTGAGCCAGGAGAAGCCTGGCTGAGCAGATAGGCTAGAACAGTTGGGAGAAACCTTTGAAGGGGCTGGGCTGGAAACTGGGAGGAGGGCTGGCTGGGAGTTAAGAGAGCTGGTTACTGCTTGTAAGAAAAGGAGACATTAAAGAAACGTTTAAAAAACATAAAACACACACACACATTTTACACCCTGAGCCTCTGTGTTAAAAGTTTCAAATTTTGTCACTTCACTCCCTTGTAGACCATGCCTCTCTCAGTTGTCCTTTGTATTTGACACAAGGTATCCGCTGATGGCCTGACCCTCACATCGCATATCTTCCTTACCACACATCTTCCTGTAGCCACCACTGTTCTTGACAGACCACCTATTGTTGTGCCTCTGCAGGTCTCTCATCGTACCTGGATTTCACCAACCCCAAGGTCAGAAAGTGGTATTCCAGCCTTTTTGCTTTTCCTATTTATCAGGTTAGTTTTTTTTAATTCCTTTACTGTTTCCTAGTTAACCTGAAATGATGAAAGGAAAAGGTAGTTGCTTAGAACTGCCTTATTGCATAGCTTATATACATATTGACACAGTAATAAAGTAGGTATAACAAGTGTGAAACTATCTTATAAACCAGTGGTTCTCAACTTATGGGTGATGACCCCTTTGGAGGTATTGAACAACTCCTTCACAGGGTTTGCATGCCAGATATCCTGCATATCAGTTATTTACATTATAATTAATAATAATAATAGCAAAAATCTAGCAACAAAAATAATTTTATGTTTGAAGGTCACCACAACATGAGGAACTTTATTTAAAGATCACAGCATTAGGAACGTTGAGAACTATTATAAGACATAATGTATTGTTAAAGCAAAATATAATAATTAAAATCTTAAAAGAACCACAAGAGAACTGGAGAAGTCGCATTAGAGACCTGTGTTCTACTATTATTGTGATGATGACAGTCAGGGTAATACCTAACCACAGACCAAACTGCTGTTTTAAGCATTTATTGTGCATTACCCCATTTCCTCTTTATAAAAACACTCTGAATTAAATCTTAACCTCACACATAATAAAATTGAGGTGTGGAGAGTTTTTAAAACCCATAAATGTCACTCACTTACTAAGGGATGGGCCCAAGGTTTGAATTCAAGTCTATTTGTCTCCCAAGCTCAGCTCTTAAGCACAAGACACTTGCTTTTGAGCATCATTGATTAGGAGATTAGAAAACAGAGCAGTATAGACAACAACCCTTAGCTAAATATGGCTATAGTCATTCACTTCATTGTGTGTGGCTGCTTTCACAATGCTGTGCCAGAGTAGAGTAATTAATGAACTTTTATAATACAAAGATGGAAATGTACATTATCTAGATCTTTACATGAAGAAGAAGAAGAAGAAGAAGAAGAAGAAGAAGAAGAAGAAGAAGAAGAAGAAAAAGAACAACAACAACAACAGCAGCAGCAGCAGCAGCAAACACAAAGAGAACAAGAAGGAGAATATGAGAAAGACCACAAGAAGGAAAAGATAGCTTGCTGATATTTGTCTTAGAAGTGCTAAAGAAGACTGGAGGAAAATGTTGGAAAACTAGACAGTCTTATTCTTAGAGGTGCATTTGCTTAGAAATCAAGCATGATGGTGCACATCTTTACCCCTAGCACTCGGGAGGCAGAGGTAGATGGATCTCTGTAAATTCAAGGCCAGCCTGGTGTACATAGCGAGTACCAGGACAGCCAGAACTACATAATAGAGTCTCAGTCTCTCTCTCTCTCTCTCTCTCTCTCTCTCTCTCTCTCTCTCTCTCTCTCTCTCCCTCCCTCTTTCTTCTCCATCCCTCTCTTCCTTTTCTCTCTCCCTCCCTTCCTCCCTCCCTCCCTTTCCCCCCTCTCTCTCACATACACACACACATACACACATACACATACACACACTCCATATGTTTAGAAATAGTTGAAGGGGCCTACTGCTCTTCCAAAGGTCCTGAGTTCAATTCCCAGCAACCACATGGTAACTCACAGCCATCTACAATGTGATCTGATGCCTTCTTCTGGTGTGTCTGAAGACAGCTACAGTGTACTCATACACGTTAAATAAATAAATCTTTTTTTAAAAATCTTTTTAAAAAAGAAAGAAGGAAATAGTTGAAGGTAAGGAATCAAAAAGAAATATATAGGCCACTCCCAAGCATTGGAGGAATCATCTACCATGTGGGTAAGGTCTCAGTTGTGTTTCTGTGGTGTCCTGGAAGGAAGCTGGGACTTATTAGGTCACAGTGTGAAGAACAGAGCATTAGGAAATAATGGGATGAGCTGCCCAATGCCCCCTGTAATGGAAGGCAAATGCTGACAGGGAATTTTATAAAAAGAATTTCAGTACCATGCTCACTAGATGGAAAGAACACAAACTATGTAAGATGTTAACAAATAGATAACTCAGAGTATTAGAGCAAAAAAAAATCAAGTCATGTATAGTAATAATTGCTTTCAGTTAAGAATTATGGCAGAAATAGTGATAAAAACTGCATGGTATTGGCACAGAGACAGGTAGAGCAGTGGAATAGAATTGAAGACCCAGATATGAACCCACACACCTATGGTCACTTGATTTTTGACAAAGGAGCTAAAAACATTCAGTGAAAAAAAGACAGCATTTTCAACAAATTGTGCTGGGTCAACTGGAAGGCAACATGTAGAAGAATGCAAATTGATCCATTCTTTTTTTTTTTTTTTTTTCCGAGACAGGGTTTCTCTGTGTAGCTCTGGCTGTCCTGGAACTCACTCTGTAGACCAGGCTGGCCTCGAACTCAGAAGTCCACCTGCCTCTGCCTCCCAAGTGCTGGGATTAAAGGCGTGCACCACCACCGCCCGGCAAATTGATCCATTCTTCTCTCCCTGTACAAAGCTCAAGTCCAAGTGGATCAAGGACCTCCACATAAAACAAGACACACTGAATCTAATAGAAGAGAAAGTGGAGAAGAACCTGGAGCACATGGGCACAGGAAAGATTCCCTAACTAGAACACCAATAGCTTATGCTCTAAGATCAAGAATTGACAAATGGGGCCTCATAAAATTACAAAGCTTCTGTAAGGCAAAGGATACTATCAATAGGACAAAACTGCAACTGACAGATTGGGAAAAGATCTTTACCAATCCTACATCCAATAGAGGGCTAATATCCAATATATACAAAGATCTCAAGAAGTTAAACTCCAGAGATAAATTCTTATTAAAAATGGGGTACAGAGCTAAACAGAGAATTCTCAACTGAGGAATACCAGATGTCTGAGAAACACCTAAAGAAATATTCAACATCCTTAATCGTCAGGGAAATGCAAATCTAAACATCCCTGACATTCCACCTCAGACCAGTCAGAATAGCCAAGATCAAAAACTCAGGGGACAGCAAATGCTGGAGAGGATGTGGAGAAAGAGGAACTCTCCTCTGTTGGTGGTGGGATTGCAAGCTGGTAAAACCACTCTGGAAATCAGTTTGGAGGTTCCTTAGAAAACTGAACCTAGCACTATCTGAGGACCCAGCTATACCAGTCCTGGGCATATATCCAGAAGATGCTCCAATGTGTAATAAGGACACATGCTCCACTATGTCCATAGCAGCCTTATTTATAATAGCCAGAAGCTGGAAACAACCCAGATGTTCTTCAGTAGAGGAATGGATACAGAAAATGTAGTACATTTACACAAGGGAATACCATTCAGCTATTAAAAACAATGAATTCATGAAATTCTTAGACAAATAGATGGAGCTAGAAACTATCATCCTGAGTGAGGTAACCCAATCACAAAAGAACACACATGGTATGCAATCACTGATAAGTGGATATTATCCCAAAAGCTCGGAATACCCAAGATACAACTCACAGACCACATGAAGTTCAAGATGAAGGAAGGCCAAAGTGTGAATACTTTGATCCTTATTGGAAAGTGGATCAAAACACCCATGGCTCACAGCCAACCAATAGAATGAGAATAAGATCCCCAATGGAGCAGCTAGAGAGAGGACCCAAGGAGCTGAAGAGGTTTGCAGCTCCGCGGGAAGAATAATATGTACCAACCAGTACCCCCAGAGCTCCCAGGGACTAAGCCACCATCCAAAGAGTGTACATGGAGGGTCCCACAGCTCCAGCTACATATGTAGCAAAAGATGACCATTTCAGACATCAATGAGAGGAAAGGCTACTGGTCTTGTGAAAGCTCGATTCCCCAGAATAGGGGAATGCAAGTCATGAATTTGGGTAGGGAGTGAATAGGGGGAGGGGGATGGGATAGGGGGTTCTCAGTGAGGTAATGTGGAAAGGGGTTAGCATTTGAAATGTAAACAAAACAAATATCTAATAAAGATGAAAATATGAAAAAAAGTATTATAGCAGAGATATCTTCTCAGCTCTTTGGATAAGATCAAGTGAAGATTTATAGTAGAGAGTGGATGATGAAGAGCCTAATGGTGAATGTTCACACTTTCCCTGGCATGTACTCTAATGATGTCTTGGAGAGAACTTGCAGGGAAGTGTGTGTTTTGCTGTCAATAAAGTGCAGCATCCTATCAACAAATATTTTTTCTTTTTTTTTTTCTTTTCTATATTCTTTGTTTACATTCCAAATGATTTCCCCTTTCCCGGTTCCCCCATCCCCATAAGTCCCATAAGCCCTCTTCCCTCCGTCCATTCCCCAATCATCCCCCTCCCATTTCTCTGTCCCGGTACTCCCTATTTATTGATAGCTTTCTTTGGGTCAGATACAGTTCTCTGTTCATGGGATTTTTATTGAACAAAACAGACAAAATTCACAGCCTAATCAACCTAACAAATAAGAAGGAAAAGAAAGCAGATCAGGGATACTATCTTATTGACATCATCCCTGAGGGAGGATTCTCATGGCTGGGATTCGCTTCCTAGGGATCTACAGACATCCTTTTCATATGGAATGATATGAATGAGCCCTCAGTCTTCAGAGGCCCAGAGCTCACCATGCAAAAGGATGCTGTTCACTATGGCAACTGGGAACACAGAGAACTTCACAACATCTACGGGTTTTATCAGGTAAGACATCTAAATAGAGGTCAAATAGATTCATGTGGCCTGCTTTTAAACTGGGTGGCAGTTGTACATTTGAGCGTGCTATGCATGTTTCTTGTGTATCTTTGTTGTAAACTGCAGAGTCTTAGAGTACAGCTAATTTATTATTTCTCTCTGTGCTTCCTTTTCCTTCCATAATAAACCTGGTAAAATTTTAAATATTGTGTACTACTAAAAGATGTTTTTAAAAAAAAAAATCAAAAAAAAAAAGATGTTTTTTGGCACAGGCAATCTATAAATGTGTTAGTGAGTATAATTAAAGCAAGGTTTTAAAATTCCATAAGTATCCATGTATTGCTAGCCTAGCTGACTTTGGTGGCATACATGTGTAATCCTATATCCATAGTACAGAGGGACTGTGAATTCAAGGCCTCCCTGGCCTACATAATGAGTTCCAGGCCAGCCTAGACTACACAACAAGACCCTGTCACAAAAGCAAAGGCAGGCAGTGTCTAGCGTGATGGTCAAGATCAGTGCTTAGGAGGGCCTCCTGCTCTTCCAGAGGGCCTGAGTTTGTTCCCAGCACCTAAGTCAGGCAGCTCACAAAGCCTGTGACTCCAGTTCCAGGACATCTAACACTTTCTTCAGAAGTATCCACACAGGGAGTATACACTCACTTATACATATATTTTTTAATATTTTTTAAAGGGCTAGAGAAATGGTTCAGTGGCTCAGTTCCCAACACCTACGTGGTGGCTAACAACCATCTGTAATTTCAGTTTCAGGGAATCCAAGACCTTCTTCTGGCATCCATGAACAGGGCATGCGCATAATGCACAGATATACATGCAAGCAAAATACTCAAACATTAAAGGAAGAAAGCCTTCTAAAAAATCGAACAACAAGTGTGTGTGTGTGTGTGTGTGTGTGTGTGTGTGTGTCTGCGTGTGTCTGTGTCTGTATGTATTTTAATAAGTATATAGCTTAGGTTCTATTACAGTAAAGAGACACCATGGCCAAGGTACTTTGTTTGTTTGTTTGTTTGTTTGTTTGTTTGAAGATGGAGCTTTTCTTTGTAGCCATAGCTGTCCTGGAACTCACGTTGTAGACAAGGCTCCAAAAGGACTTAAAAAATAAAGCATTTAATTTACATTATGGGTTCAGAAGATTAGAGACCATGATGGCACAGTTAAGGAACACTGAAAGCTCATATCCTGACCTATAACCACAAGGCTCTGAGAGAAGTGCATCAGGAATGGCATAAATCTTTTGAAACCTCAAAGCCTACCCCTGGTGACACACCTCCTCTAACAAGGTCACACTCCTAATCCTTACTAAACAGTTCCACCAACTGAGGATTGAGTATTTAAATATGTGAGCCTTCGAGGGACATTCTCATTCAAACCATCACACTGTACTTTTTAAACGTGTAAGCTCTCCTAATTTGCTCAGCCTTCTCAGAAAAGATGGTAGAACTGTCTTCTATTTGATAATCATATCCAAATATTTAGACTCACATACCCTGATTTATACCTATGAGTCTTATTTTTGGAATGTAGGTCTCCCACAGTCGCTATTTTCTAATGGGAGCTACTAGCTGGAAATAGCCTTTTCCAGGTATTATATGCTTATTTTCTAAAATCTTTTTGTTTTAATTATCAATTCCTTGAGGAATTTCTTAGGTAGGCTAAAGCAGACACTTAACCTCTCTGAATTTATTTTTTACCAGTGAAAACTATCTGACTCCCAGATTATTATGCAGATCATATGGAAATATATGATAAAATGCCTACCAATTATACCATTAAGTAAATGGTAGGTTGGTGTTTTGTTTTGTGGTATGATGTTTGTTTTCTGTCATGCTGGACCTCAGGCATGCTGGGTAGCCACTCTTCTCATCTGTGTCCCTGTTACGGTTTACTATTACTTCATTGATATTCCTAATCTAATAAATGTTTCCATCTTTAGCAGGCAAATCAATGTCAGCCATTGTATCATCAAAAAGCCATGATGGGTTTATTATTTCCCATTTCATAGTCCCTCCGACTGTTTACCTTTCCCACGTTAGTAGTCTATTGAGCATGTTGGCATGATACCCTCATCTTCTCTCCTCTTTCCAATCTTTCTCCACTGACTGACTTATAGCAAATGGCTACTGCAGAAGGATTGATACAGCGATCTAAAGGGAAGGAGAGACCCTTTGTTCTGTCACGTTCCTTCTTTGCAGGATCACAAAAGTATGGTAAGAAATGGCTCACATTTAAAATACAATGTAGCCTTTTCCTTTATATACCATTATGATATATGCTGACACTATGTTCCTCATCAATAGTCTTATAACTTACAGTATAGAAAGTGATATGTTCTAACATGTATATTTTAACTATGAATAAAAAGACTTAGAATTGAGAAAATGACTGCTTAGTAGGGAAGAGGCCCTGGGTTTAAGGCTCGGCATCATATAAACCCAGTCAAGGTGGTGCATGTTTGTAATCCTAGCACTCCAGAGATGGAAGCAGGAAGAACAGAAGTTCATGACTATCCTCCAAGGCTGTCTTGGGTTTCATGAGACCCTGTCTCCCTCCCACATCCCCAAAAAAAAAAAACAGTAAAAAAAATTCCATCAATTTCTTAGTTAGGAGCCGGGCAGTAGTGGTGCACACCTTTAATCCCAGCATTTGGGAGGCAGAGGCAGGCGGATTTCTGAGTTCGAGGCCAGCCTGGTCTACAGAGTGAGTTCCAGGACAGCCAGGGCTACACAGAGAAACCCTGTCTTGAAACTCCCCCCCCCAAAAAAAATCTTAGTTAGGGTTTCTATTGCTGTAAAGAGACAATGACCACAGCAATGCTTATAAAGAAAAAATTTTAATTGGGGCTGGCTTACGGTTTCAGAGGTATAGTCCACTATCATCATGGTGAGAAGTCCAGTGACATGAAGGCAGACATGGTGCTAGAGAAGGGGCTGAGTCACACTACACCTGGCTTGAATGTCTGGGACCTCAAAGCCCACCTCTAGTGACACACCTCCTCCAACAAGGCCACACCTCTTAATAGTGTTGCTCCCTGTGGGTCTATGGGGCTATTTTATTCAAACCACCACAATCAAGTTTAGTTCCTTTTTTCCTACTAAAGAAATGGCCCTTACTTGTTGGGAGAGTGACTTGAAAGTATTCAGTTTTCTGTCATGGTCATCTCTGATCCTATCTTTGACTTGTGAAAACCAGGGAAATAACACCTCTAACATACTGCTTCAGACACCTGTTCCACTTAGCAGTACTGCTTAAAATAGGCCTGGCCGTTGTTTGTTGCCAGGGTCCTTTATGACTGGATCTGGTTTACAGATCTGGTTCTGTAACCAGATTTAACCACTCTGTGGCAAGAAGGCTATTTTAAGGCTGTGGGTCTTAAAATAAAAGCTATTTTAAGAGCTTAGGTGCTGATGTAAAGAACTTAGTTTTGCTGTATGGTAGACATTTTCAGGTCTTACACTCAACCTCCCTAAACCAGCCCATGTTCTTCAGCCAAAGGACAGAATAGATTCAATGGAGGTGTTCATCATAGCATTAGACCTTGAAGCTAAAAAGAAAGTCTACATATATAACAGTAAAAGGAGGGTCACAAAAATGTGGGCTATCCACGAGACAAATTGTGATGAGGCAGTTTAAAATTGTAGTCTAAATGGTTTTTTCATTTATTTTAGGAAGGTGTGACATATGCCATGTGTGTAGAGGCCAGAGGACAACCTGTGGTAGTTAGTTCTCTCCTTCCTTAAAGCGCTAGTTTCAGTGCATGAGAATATGTTTATAATAATGTGTAAGTTAAAAAAGAAAGTTTGCCTAAATGATATTCATTATCCCAATTGTTAAAAATGTGAACGTAGTAATTTAAATCCATAAGTAGATTTCAGTAAAATACAAGAAAATTTAAGCCTATAATCCCAGCACTTGAAAGTAAAAGCAGAAGGATCAGGAGTTCAAGGTCATCATAAGCCACATAGAAAATATAAAACCGCCGGGTGGTGGTGGCGCACGCCTTTAATCCCAGCACTTGGGAGGCAGAGGCAGGCGGATTTCTGAGTTCGAGGCCAGCCTGGTCTACAGAGTGAGTTCTAGGACAGCCAGGACTATACAGAGAAACCCTGTCTCAGAAAAAAAAAAAAAAAAAAAAAAAAAAAAAAAAAGAAAATATAAAACCAACCTGCAATACAGATAAATAAATAAATAAATAAATAAGGTTATCATAAGCTAGATAGACGATGTGAAACCAACCTGAGATACAGATAGATAGATAGATAGATAGATAGATAACAGCAAGAGGGTTCACTGGGTTAAGGCACTCGCCACCAAGCCTAATGGCCTGAGTTAAATTGTAGGGACCCACACAGTGGAAGGAGAGAACCAACTTCCACAACCCAGGCTGTTTCTATCTCAAAAACATAAAACAAACACAAAAAAAAAAAAAAGAAAAGAAAAGAAAAGAAAAGAAAAGAAAAGAAAAGAAAAGAAAAGAAAAGAAAAAGACCTGCAGGGGAAATTAGGGAGGGATAAAATTAATGAAAAAGTTTATAGGTAGCAGTTTAAAAAAATAAGAAGAGGGGGCTGGAGAGATGGCTCAGTGGTTAAGAGCACCAACTGCTCTTCTGATGGTCATGAGTTCAAGTCCCAGAAAACACATGGTGGCTCACAACCATCCGTGACAAGATCTGATGCCCTTTTCTGGAGTGTCTGAAGACAGCTACAGTGTACTTACATATAATAAATAAATGACTCATAAAAAATAAGAAGACATATGGATGCCAATGTTTTTTCTACTGGATTTTTTAGTACAGGGTCTCACTATGTAGCTCAGGCTGCCCTTGAACTTTTATTGCCTCTCCTTCCCCAGTGCTGGAATTGCAAGTGTATGCTACCATGCCCTGTGCTGTCTTACATTATTTCTGATTACTTAGATGCTGGTCTGTTTCTACAGTACTCTGAGTGATTATTTGACCCAGTGTGTAGCTAGGAAAACAAGACCTTTCCTAGTCATGTCCTTGACCAATAGCTCTAAACAACTGTGACTGAACACCTGTGTTAACTTTGATACCTTTGTCTTCATGAGCTTCCTTTTTTCTTTATTGAGGAGGATGGTGTTTTGTTTTGTTTTGTTTTGTTTTTTGAGACAGGTAATTCTGGCTGTTCTAGAACTCACTCTGTAGACCAGGCTGGACCCAAACTCCGAGATCTACCTGCCTCTGATTCCCAGAGTGCTGGGATTAAAAGCATATACCAACCACTATCTTGTTTGCATGAGCTTTCTTGATGATAGTGTCTTCATGATTTCAAAATCACTGTGTGGTTACATCCATACCTTAGTTGATGTCAAGAAAAAATTACTAGAGTGCAGTTTTTAAAAATCCCTTGAAAAGCCGGGCAGTGGTGGCACACGCCTTTAATCCCAGCACTTGGGAGGCAGAGGCAGGCAGATTTCTGAGTTCTAGGCCAGCCTGGTCTACAGAGTGAGTTCCAGGACAGCCAGGGCTACACAGAGAAACCCTGTCTCGAAAAACAAAAAAAAAAAAAAAAAAATCCCTTGAAAATATTTTCTCTGCCTATAGAACAACTCAACATTTCTACAGAAAATTAAAACAAAAATATCTACTGAAACAGTTTTGGTAAAAGAGAGCAAAAAAAAAAAGGCTTCAGGATCTCTAGATGTAGTGAAATAAGATTATGTCCCCTCTTACTGTCTCTTTAATGATATAGAAACTGTCATCATAAACTCTTACCAACTATGACATGAACTGGAACTTTGGCTTTAACAGTGTGACTTCTAGACTCAAATTTATTCAGTAACTCTATAACTAGGAAAGGTTATGGGTCCACTGTTTACCATAGTTCCATAATCCATAGAGCAAATAATAGTGTTGTTGTGATGACCAAGTGGGACAAGAAACCTTAGAGTTTGAATATGTTTGGCCTATAGCGTATGGTACTGCTAGGAGGTGTGGCCTTGTTGAAGGAAATGTGTTATTGTGAGGGTGGGCTTTGAAGCTCTACCCAGTGCAGAAGAGTCAGTTTTCCCCTGCTACAGTCAGATCAAGATGCAGAACTCTCAGCTCCTCCAGTGCCCTTCATGGATGCTGCCATGCTTCTGCCTTCATGATAATGGACCAAACCTCTGAACCTGTAAGCCAGCCCCAATTAAATGTTGTTTCTTATAAGAGTTACCTTGCTCATGGTGTCTCTTCACAGCAATGGAAACCCTAAGATGGTTTGGGGTTTGAGGGTTTTTTTTTATTTGTTTGTGTGTTGAGATAAGGGTTCTCTCTATAGCCTTGGCTGTCCTGGATCTTGCTCTGTAGACCAGGCTGGCATCAAACTCACAGAGATCTGCCTGCCTCTGCCCCCTGAGTGCTATGATAAAAGGCATGCACCACCGCTACCCAGTGTTTTATGGATCTTAATATCTTTTTCACATTAGAAAATTGATACCTTTTGCAGAAATATCAGAATTTGTTTAAAGTAAGAAATCTGTTTCCCTTTTTGTTATTTTTGTATTTTACAAATATGGAGTCTAAATGAAATGGAATGCATTGGAGGGTTTGTGTGTTTCAATGCCTCATTATGGGTGATCTAGGTGCAGTGTGGACAGGAGACAACACAGCAGAATGGAGCTATCTGAAAATCTCCATCCCGATGTTACTCACCCTCAGTGTCTCGGGGATCACCTTCTGTGGAGGTAAGCTGTCTGCTGTCCTGAGTCGCCGAGCAGGGGAGAATGAGATGTGAGTGTCCTCAGTACTCACTAGCTTGCTGGGGCGAGGATGAATGTAGGGAACAAAATGGGAGTGAGTAAAAGTGTCACTTTAAAACTTACTACACAGTCTGGCATGGTGGTGCACACCTTTAATCCAGCTTTCCCTACTATGTATCCAACCCAGTTCCCCGGTAAAAGAAAGCTCAACTCAGCGGTTAACAAAACAAGCTACAAGCCTAGACTGGGCAGGCCTCCCACTCTACTACTCTGTTTCAATCTATTTTATCCCATACAACTTGCAGTTTCTCTAGGCCCCGAGCTTCTCTCCCTGCCGCCTCTCCGGTTCTCTTTAACCGTTTCTCTCTCCCCGTTTCTTCTCTTCGTTTCTTCTCTCCTCCCGTTGCCCCTCCTCCTCCTGTTTTTATACCCCGTAGCTCCTCCCCTAGACTCTGCTCCTCCCACTTTCCTCCTGCCCAATCATTGGCTCAAGCCTTTATTTGAAAAGTCAAGGTGGGGAGACGGTTCACAAGGCAACTCCTCATCTGCAGCCCCTCTAAGGAGTGGAATTAACATCAAAGTGCGAGCCCAGGGCTATCCACAACATCCAGCCTTCTAAAGGCAGAGATGAAAGCATCTCTACAAATCTGGGGCCAGCCTAGTCTACATACCATGCTGCAGGACAGCTGGGTCTAGATAGCAAGACCCTGTTTGTTTTTGTTTGTTTGTTTGTTTGTTTGTTTAAATCTTACATGTATCTTGTCTGAGTTGAGGGCATAAAGTCAGGTGGAGGATGTTTTGTTCCCTCAGCACTGTCTCAAGAGACACAGTAACTGAGTGTTCCAGAAACATGAAAGCACTCTAACCAACTTGGTAAACCAATGCCAACCTAGCTCAGTAGAGTGCTAGCCTAGCATGCTCAAGGCCTGGGGTTTGATAGGCAGCAGGGTAGCCAAGGGGATAAGAGAATCAGCCTTACAGATATTTTGTGCTCAGCAGATATAAGATTCTGTAACATGACTTAACTTTTTTCCTTTAATATGTGCTCACTTGCTTTAGTGCTAGCCTAGCTCACAAAAAGCCCTCAGTTTGAGCCCCAGCCCCACATGAAAACAGGAATGGTTGCACATACCTATGATCCAGACCGGAATGTGAAAATAAAAATATCAAAGGTTCAAGGTTATCCTGAGCTACTAGATCCTCTGAGGTCTGGCTGGACTCTGTCTAAAAAAGATGGACTATGGAGATGGCTCAGTCAGTAAAGCACTTGCTATACAAACATGAGGGCCTGAGTTCGGAACCCCAGCACCATGTTTAAGAGCCAGATGCAATGGCACATGCCTGTGATCCCAGAGCTGGGGAGGTGGAGACAGGAGGAGCCCTGCTGCATGCTAACAAGCCAGTCTAGACAATCAATACACTTCAGGTTCAATGAGACAACTTGTCTCAAAAAATAAAGTAGAGAGTGACTGAGGAAGACATTGAAGTCAAGTTGTGGCCTCCACATGCCTTCTCACACACGAACACACACACACAAGCACATACACATGCGTGTACACACACACAGAGAGAGAGAGAGAGAGAGAGAGAGAGAGAGAAGAAGAAGAAGAAGAAGAAGAAGAAGAAGAAGAAGAAGAAGAAGAAGAAGAAGAAGAAGAAGTGCTCTTAGAAAAGATAGATCTAGTCAAAATGCATGCCTGATGGCTTGCCTTCCCTGGTCCTGAGAATTCAGTGCTAACAAATGTTATCAATATGAAGGTCCTCAGAATATATTGTCTCCAGTTCTAACTGCAGGTCTGATTGATTTTTATCTTCTACAAGAATAAAAACAAATTAATAACACTTTTTTGGATACATGTGTCTTCATAACATTGGTCCACAAGCAAGAAATACATGTCCTGCCCACAAGGTGAGCAGGGAATTCTATCCAAACCCCCAAAGCTGTTGATTTGCTTCTCTGTGGTTGATATTATTTTAGCTTTTCTTTTCAGAAGAAATAAATTACCAGCCACCTTTCCTTCAGTACACAGACACACCCCCTAACCAGGGAGACTGCAGTTTCTGAGTAATGGAGGATCCAGAACATACGGGACAACTGCTCTTAGAGAAAAGCCTGTTACCTTTTGACAAAAAAGAAAGGAGGAACAGAAACGAACTCACAGAGTATTCTGCCAGATCACTGCTGGTGCTCGGGGCTCAGACTCCCCCACTGAGGCCATAGGTTTGCCTGTCCAGTTTAGTATGCACATAAAGTGTCTCCTTTCTTTTTCAAGGCCTTAGTTTGCCTTAGCACATTATTGGTTTCAAGTGTGGTTTCTTCATCTGGTCCTTGTCTGTATCACCAGCTGATGTGGGCGGCTTCATTGGCAATCCTGAGGCAGAGCTGCTGGTGCGTTGGTACCAAGCTGGAGCTTACCAGCCCTTCTTCCGAGGCCACGCTACCATGAACACCAAGCGGCGAGAACCCTGGCTGTTTGGAGAAGAGTACACTCAGCTGATCCGGGAAGCCATCAGAGAGCGCTACACCCTCCTGCCCTATCTGTATTCTCTGTTCTACCAAGCGCACGTGTCTTCTCAGCCTGTCATGAGGTAAAAGGGCACCCTGTATTAGGAACTCCAGCAGCCAACCCGCAGATCCCTGGGTGATAAGGGGCTGGAAAAGAAGAACAAGTGCCTGTGTTTAGTCAAGTTTCAATCTGCTTCATTTCCTGTTGTGGTGCTGGCTGTTGAAAACACAGAAGCTACTGACTAGATTCCTACTTCTCTTGATTAAACTATTTGTTGAGAGATAGAAATACTCTGTCAGCAGTTCCTAAACTTACTTGAGACCAGATGTTTCCCGGTAATTCTAGTCATCATCTAGGGTTAGAGACACCTGCTTTGTTACCATTCTGTAGAAACAGAATATATTGTTATAAAGGCTGGTAAATACATAACAAGTTTCATTTAAAAAAAATACCGGAAGCCGGGCGTGGTGGCGCAGGCCTGTAATCCCAGCACTTGGGAGGCAGAGGCAGGTGGATTTCTGAGTTCGAGGCCAGCCTGGTCTACAGTGTGAGTTCCAGGACAGCCAGGACTACATAGAAAAACCCTGTCTCGAAAAACCAAAAAAAAAAAAAAATACCGGGCTGAGAGTTGGCTCAGATGGTAAGCACTTGTTGCTCTTGCAGAGGACCTGGGTTCAATTCCCAGCACCCACATGGTGCCTCACAACTACATTTGACTCCAGTCCTGGAGGAATCAAATGCACAGTTCTGGAATCAACAAGTACCAGGCATGCATATGGTGCACGTACATACATACATACATACATACATACATGCAAAACACTCATACACATAAATTAATTTTAAAACTCTAAAAAAATTTTCAAATTAAAAAAATAAATTTCTTGGTGCTGGAGAGATGGCTCAGCAGTTAAAAACTCTTGCTGCTCTTGGAAAGGACTTAGCTTTGGTTCTCAGCACCCATGTCTGGTAGCTCACAAGCAGCTGGAACTCCAGCTCCAAGGGCTCCAGTGCCCTCTTCTGGCCTCTGCTAGCACTTGCACCCAAAGGGAACACACACACTCTTAAATAAAACCATTCTCATAAAATTAAAGAATGGATAGAGGCACTAAGCCACTATCTAGTCGCAGAGAGGGAAGGTTTCATTGTTTCTCTGAACCTAAATGCCTCCTCTGTGAGTCATATGAAACAATAATTATTTAAAATCTTGGAAACTTCTCCCCCTCCCCCAGAGTGTTACCTGCTTGAAAGCACGGAAAATCAGTTCCTTTCATCTAAATAAATAATAATTAAATGATACATGAAAGTCACTGGCTGCAAGAAGTGCAGAATTACCATTATAATAAAGTGTGATTTTTTTATGCAAACATTTACTTTACACCAGAAACATTATACATTTAGATTTGCCTTAGTTTTTGCTTGCAAGAGTGGTAGGTAGTTACTCAACAGTCAGGCAGGAGTGTGGCATACAAGAGGAGTCTCAATATTCCATTAGGACATTCAAGTTGATAGAGAACTCTTTCACAGAATAAATGTAAAGTAACCATTGAAACTGCTCATAAACTCTGATCATATGAGAAAGAATCTTGGCTCTTTGGTATTTTCCAATTCCTTTTGGAGAGGTATAACACTAAAAACATAAAAATCTAATAAAACATTTAACACCAAGGATAATAAAACAATATTTAAAATGCAAATTCTGTTTCCTTTTCCCAGGCCTCTGTGGGTTGAATTTCCTGATGATTTAGAGACTTTTGCTGTGGAAGATGAATACATGCTGGGTAAGTATTTATAGGTCAATTATAGTTGTGATAAATTCTGTAACTATGTTTTTATTATATTTTCTAGTGAGAATCCCCTAGGCCCAAGAAAGACAACTAATAAAAATAAAAGAGATTCCATCACCATTTTTTTTTTGAGTCAGGGTCTCATTTAGCCCAGGCTAGCCTGGAGCTTGCTCTGTATCTAAGGCTGAGGTTGATTTCTCATCCCGGGTGCTGGGATCACAAATATGCCTCTCTACATCCGATGCTGGGGCTTGAACCCAGAGCAGCATGCATGCTAGACTATCATTACAACAACTAAGCTCCACCCCGAATCCTTCACTGAAGTTTAATGTAGTAGTGAGACTGTAGCTCTGCTCTGGTGTAATGTAGCCCTCACCATATTATTCATATTAATACCAATGAAATCCATCGTATTGGTGAATATGATCTGAGAGTTTTGTTTGGGACCCACTCCTCTAAAGCCTGGCAAGACTGCTACAGGGAAGGTGAGTGTAAGAAAGACCAGATGCTTATAGTAAAGCATGGAATTGCAATAGTAGATCTTGTTTGTTTTGTTTTGTTTGTTTTGTTTTGTTTTGTTTTGTTTTGTTTTGTTTTCACCTGAGACAAGGCTTTGTAGCCCAGGTTATCCTTGGACTTGTAATCCTCTTCACCAAGGTCCAGATTTCTGAAACTTCAGGCATATAATATAATGTCTAGCTGGGTTTCTTTAATGGGGATCAACCATGAAATCTAAAACATGGAAGTTTATTGTATTAGAAATCAAGCCCAAGAGGCAAGGCTAGATATTGGGACCCAAAGAATCAATTCCATTCTAAATAGTGGAAACCCCCAAATGTAAATAATGATAATGATGATAATAAGGATATCAGGACCAAGAACCCTTGGAGCTATAGTTGAGGGCATGCCCTTGTACAACATCACAAAGCTCTGTGTTCAATCCCTGACACATGTGGCTTTAGCCTCATCGCCGCTGCCTTGGAGAAGCGTCTTTCATTAATCCTTGCTTCCTTTAGTTCTATCCTCCCCACTCAAAGTCAGTTCTTTCATTCAAAGCCTGTCCCACCTCTAAGGTAATTTTCACTTTGCTTTGCACTTATACCTCTTTCAATATTTGCTTTAACCCTAATTCACTTGTAATTACTTTTTAATATCTGTCTTCTTCACTTACCACAAACTCCATGAAGATAGGAGCAACGTTTGTTTTATTTACTCGTGTAAATGTCCCCGGAACCTAGCATGGTACCTAGAACTCAATCTTTGTTGACTAGAAGAAACAATCTGAGATAGACATAGAGGTTCATGCCTATAATTCAACACTCACAAGTTCAAGGTACCTATTACCTACTGAGACCCTGGAAATAAACCTTCAACATGACCTCATACATGCATGCACTTTATACATGTATAACAACTGTATGGAAGCAAAAGCAATATGATGGTGGGCATCCTAGTACTTATTCAGAAAATGAAACTGGAACTGAGCATGGCGGCCCAAGCCTGTAACCCTGGTGTTTGAAAGGCTGAGGTAGGAGGATCACCCCAAAGCCACTCTGGGATACAGAGCAAGTTCCACACCTCTCTTGGCTATGTAGCAAGACTTTGTCTCAAAAAAACAAAAACCAAAGCAAATAAATACATGAGACTGTGATAGACAGGGTCCCTGCCCCACAATCCTAACAGCCACAAGTGGGTTTGATCCATTACCTTGTTGAGCCAGTGCCTCTCTCTGGTGAATTATTTGTTCAACTCACCATTGTCTCTGCCTTACAGACGATCACAGTCTTGTGATCTTACGGTCTCAGTAGTGTTCAACAAAGGGAAAGGAGCCTTTCAGATTTCCTGTGATACTCAGATTTACCTCCTCTTCATTTTTTAGGAAGTGCTTTATTGGTTCATCCAGTTACAGACCCACAGACCGCCATGATTGATGTATTCCTGCCAGGGTCAGATGAGGTAAGAGCAGTAACAGACACATGTCTGGTTCTCCTAGTTCTCATGCCTGCTTTCCTCTTTGGAAAGAAGTTGCTTCAGCATGCAGTTGGGAATTTCCCTCAAACACTGTTTTCCATAGTCATGACACTCTTCTCAGAAGTTGACAAACTTAATGTAGGGAAGGTGGAGAGGAGGAATGGGTGACAGCCTGAGGGACGGTTTTTTACTTTCACACTTTGACATGTGTGAGTCCTCATGGAGATGGGGTGCTTTAAGGTAGAGAATTTATCCCACCTAGTTACTTTGTGGGATGCCATTTGTTAATTCACCAACTAACCTTTGTTAGGGCTCCCAGATAAGAGTTTGGACCCTGTCTCCAATTCTCATAATCACCCCCAAACACAGTGCTGTAGGAATGAGTAATCATGCTTCCGTGGATTTCCTCCAACTCTGTTTCTTCTCTGGGGCTCTTTTCTCCTGTCTGTAGTGATCGACTTGCTTGTTATGTGCTGTCCTGCTTTTCCTTGTGTTTTTACTTTTTCATCTTACTTATGGTTACAAGAGTTAAGTTGCTTTATTTATAGTGTGTGTATGATGGAGAAGTCTCATGAACCACAGCATCCATATAGAGGTCAGAGAACAATTTTGTGGAGTCAGTTCTCTCGTTCCACCTTTATGAAGGTATCTAGTCTTTACCATTACTTGTCGAGGCATCTCATCAGCTCAAGTATGAAGTTTTTGCAAGCCAATAGACTGTAAGAACCACGAAGGCATGTTCTCATCCTCCACTCACGGACAGTTCTTAACTGCCGTGCATATCTAGCACCTAGCACAGGAGTAGATTGTTCAGCAATTAACTTTTGAATGTACTGATAGACAAAGAATAGTCTTTGGTTCATCAATTATACCCCTTTGATAACTTCCTCCTCTTCCTCTTCCTTTCTCCTTCTTCCCCCTCCCTCCTCCTCTCCCTTCTTTTTGAGTTAGGCTGTCATGTGTCTTGGGCTTGCCTTGAACTTGAACCTCTGATCCTCCCACCTAGGATTACAAGCATATACTACCATGCCCAATTTATTATATGCTGGGGATCCAACACCAGGCTTTATGCATGCTTTGGGATTTTCTTAAAGGAAGAATATGTGGGACCTGATGATATAGGCCCATAATTCTAGCAGGAAGATTTCAAGTCCAAGGTTTATCTGGACTACATAGTGAGTTCAAGGTCAGCCTGGGTAACTTAGTAAGGCCCCATGTCAAATTAAAAAAGGGCAGGAGATATAGTTCAATGGCAAAGCACTTCCTTAGGATGTGTGAGTGCTTAGGTTCAATTCCCTGTAAAACACACACACACACACACACACACACACACACACACACAGGGCATGGGGTATGTTTTTCCTAACTTGTCCCACAAATTTTAATTATATTTATTTAAACTTCTTTTTATTCCTTCCATCCTGGAATTGCAGCTTATTAAAGGGCAAAAAGAGATAGTGGGTGGGTCTGGACTTCTCAGAGGAGAGATTACCCACTCCTTTTCAGTATAGTTGGTTTCTTTTTAGATCTGGTACGACTCTAAGACATTTGCATATTGGAAAGGAGGATGTACTGTGAAGATTCCAGTAACCTTGGATACTGTAAGTTATTTTCAGAATTATTATTTTTCCCTATTTAGCTGTGTTAGTCTGTTCAGTCTGGGAGACTTAGACAGCAGACATTTATCTTTCCATACTCTGAAGGTATAAGACCTATATCAAAGTGCCGGCTGATTCATGTTCTTCTGAAATATTTCTTCCTGTCATGTAGGGGCTGACGGGATGGAGAGAATAAGGGAACAGCGTTCTTGTAAATGGAGCTGAAGAGTTGGCTCCACGGTTAAGAGCACTGTTGCTCTTGCAGAAAACGTAGGCTTGGTTCCTAGCACCCATGTGGTAGCTGCAACCATCTGCAGGAGATCCAACATCTATCTGATCCCCACAGGCACCAGGCACACCCTTGGTACACATACATACATATAGGCAAAACACAAATATAAAATAACATAAATTTAAAATAAGAAAGTGTTCTTGTGCCAGGCAGTGGTGGCGCATGCCTTTAATCCCAGCGCTTGGGAGGCAGAGGCAGGCGGATTTCTGAGTTCGAGGCCAACCTGGTCTACAGAGTGAGTTTTAAGACAGCCAGGACTACACAGAGAAACCCTGTCTTAAAAAACCAAAAGAAAAAAAAGTGTTCTTGTACAGATACTATTCCTATCATATCGGGAGTAATCTTTATGAGCCTGTCTCCAGATAACAGTCACTTCAGTGGTTGGAGTGTCAACATGAATGGGGAGACACAAACATTCTCTTTATAATGTATTTTTGTAAAAGGTGAACCAAGAGTGTAAGTGTTTGACATAATAACTCTATATGTTGTACATATAGAGAATATAAATTATAATAGTACTTGCCTTGGGCTGTGCTTGGGAGAGGATGCAGGAAGCCATGGAGAAAGACTGCTAAAGGATGCAGGTTTCTTATAGAGGTGTCGAGAAGGTTTTTAAATTGATTGTGGCAATAGGTACTTACATGCCTTAATATACCGAAGTGGCTTGATTGTATACTCTAATTGTAAATTTTGAAGAATATGAATATGTCAATAAAGCCATTAAAATAGGTGAAGAGAGCCGGGCGTGGTGGCGCACGCCTGTAATTCCAGCACTTGGGAGGCAGAGGCAGGCGGATTTCTGAGTTCGAGGCCAGCCTGGACTACAGAGTGAGTTCCAGGACAGCCAGGACTACACAGAGAAAACCTGTCTTGAAAAGCAAAAAAAAAAAAAAAAAAAAAAAAAGATAAGTGAAGAGTTTAAAATATATAGATATACTCTGACTCTTGACATGAAATATTGAGGATAACTCTTTCCTGTATATATATACTTGTAGCTAAGAACGGTAACACTGAGAAGAGAAAGAGATGGCACCACAATGCTGAAAATTTTGTCAAAAAAATTCAAAGGTGCATCTCTGGGCCTCTGGGCAAGAGAATGCGTCAGTTATGAAATTAGGATGAGGGTGTCCATCCTGGCTGAGTCACAATCATAGCCATAGGCCCTGTAGGATGAAGATTAATAGAATAGTGGTGTTGTTTGTTTGTTTGTTTGTTTGTTTGTTACAAATTACCACCAGTGGTTTCATTATAAAGAATCTGGTTCCACATGAACTTTCAGATCCAAAAGAGACCTTAGTAATCTATCCTAATCCCTTTTTCTTAGTTACTGCTCTGTTGTTGTGACCAAGGCAACTCTTACAAAAGAAAGCATTTGACTGGGGGCTGGCTTACAGCTTCAGACGTTTAGTCCATTGTCACCAAGACAGAGAGCATGGCAACATGCAGGTGTGGTGCTGGAGAAGGAGCTGAGAGCTACATCCTGGTCTGCAAGCAGAGAGACACTGGGCCTGGTTGGGGCTTTTGAAACCTCACAGCCCACATATTTCCAATGACACATTTCCTCCAACAAGGCCACACCCCAATCCTTCTAATCCTTTCGAATAGTGCCACTCCCTAGTGACCAAACATTCAAATATGCAAGCTTGCCAAGTTCAGTTCAATTCTCAGAACATACATAAGGTAGAACAAGAGAAATGACCTCACAAAGTTGTCTTCTGATGGTCATACACATGCTATGACATGCATGTGCCACATATACACAAAACAATTATAAAAACACAAAATAAGTATAAATGACCAATAAGTAAACAATTATTGGAGGGCAAATCTAAAGGGAGCTTTATTAAATGTTAAATACTGACCAAGAGATGACTTCAGTCAGGACCATTCTCTGGAATTTCCCGGCTGGAATGTCCAAATAAATAATTTTCCATGGACCATTTTTCGGTTGATCCATTTTCTTTTAATCCCACAGTCCCCGTGTTTGCCATTTCTCTGCCCACAGATATTCTTTGCTTGATTTTATATCTGTAGAAAGTATGGATCTCATATAGTGAAATGTGTAAAAATTCTACTTGGAAAGTTCTCTGTATGGGTATGTCATTTCTGAGAGTATTGCTGTGCTACAGATCCCAGTGTTTCAACGTGCTGGAAGTGTGGTTCCAATAAAGACGACTGTGGGAAAGTCCACCGGCTGGATGGCTGACTCCCCATATGGGCTCCGGGTTGCCCTAAGCACTCAGGTATTTGGAAAGCCAGTCACTTTCCCCCTATTCTATCTCTTTACAATGGTAGCCTTTTGAGGGTAAGAAAAAATGATAAATCTCATATGAAACAATGTTCCTGATATTTATCTCAAAATTGGGGGCTGTCATTTCTCAATTCCTGTGAAGTCTGCCCTTCCTGGCATTGTTCTTAGGAACTCTGAGATCTAGGAATGATGCAAATACGCTTCTGGGGGACACAATGCCCACTTCTCAGGTTGGCATGGATTGCTACTGGAAAACATCTATTAGGTAGTCTGCGCCTGTAGACTAGTCCTGAAACTCAGTCTCCTACAGAAGGGGGGCATTAAAAATGTGTCTTAACTATTTGGGGTATACCCGAACCCGTTCAGTGACTTCTATTCTCATCGGGCGGCTCAAATGACTAAAGTCTCCTTGAGTGTGGCTTGGGAGTGTTGAGAGTGTCTTATGAGCCAAGTGAAGCTTGTGGTTGCACACCTCTCATACCTCAGTGCTTACAGAGCCAAAAACATATCCTTGGTATAGTCACACTCATTTATATTAATATTGTAAAATAAATAAATTCGAGCTTTGTTTTTCATGTATTTTATTGAAGCTTGTCTTCTTCAGGAAAACTATGGTCTAGGATCCATGTGGCATCCCAGAATGGATGCAGTGAGCTAGAGACCCAGCCTACAGTGCTGATAACTAGCCTGCCGTGTGGAGGGCTGCAGTGTTTGGCTGCAAAAGGGTTCCCCCCACTTTGAGTACAAAGGGCATCTAGAGACAGTTGACTTCATCTATTATATTGTGATATTTTTCAACTTCAATTCTGTTCTGTGAACATTTTTGACACATTCTGGGATAGTATTATCTCAGAAATCATTACTGACTATATTTCATATTTCAATGTCCTTCAACAAAGTCTAACTCTGTGTGGCCCTCTTCATATTATTCTATGATCTACTCCAGAGTGACTGGACATTGAATGTATCAGGAACTTATGTGCAACTTTGTGCAGTTCAAATGCTCAGCCTTTCAGATTTTTCACAGATTTTCAGCCGTTACTCTTGCCCTTTAGAAGATGATACTTTTTTTCTATAAAACTATTGCCACTAGCAGATGCTCTGTAATGCGCTCCACAGGGTTCTGCTGTGGGAGAGCTGTATCTTGATGATGGCCATTCATTCCAGTACCTCCACCAGAACCAGTTCTTACACCGCAAGTTCTTCTTCTGCTCCAGTGTTCTGACCAACAGGTAAGGGCAGCTATGAGCTGTGACCCTTCTCAGATTACATTCACCTCTTGGCATCTTCAAATAAATAGATAGTTCAAGTTTTCAATTTAGGAGCTTGAGAAATGGCCTTTGGGTTAAAGAGCCCTGGTTGCTCTTGAAGAGGACACAGGTTCAGTTTCCAGCACCCATATGGTCTGTAACTCAGTTGCAGGAAATCTGACCCTCCTCTTCTGGCCTCCTAGGGCATGTGGTACACTTCCATACACACAGCCAATTTTATATTCCTAAAATAAAAGTAATAAAAATTATTTAAGATAATATTTAAATAAATGAATGGTGAGGGCCATTTGTATTTTTCAATCACTGACCATTAAAGCTCCTTTTTGCCTTTATCTTTTTTGCCTCCAAAATAAAACTATTCGGCTTAAATACTTCTTAATACCTTCATTCCTTCATGTACCAATTAATTAAATATCTGGTTTCTTTCAGCTTGATTGTAATATCCAAACCACACTGTATCTCTTGTGCTCTTCAAACAGTTTAGGGAGATTGATGTGGCCCTGATTACCTAGTGCTTGGCGCAGGGAATCTTTTGTTTTCAATCTCTTTGTCCTACTGAATATGGCTCCTACATGGACTCCACAGAAGCAAGAACTCTCAGGGCAGAGATGTTGACCTGGAGACCAATTAAAGCCCCACCCTCTCTTTTTCCTGATACCATTTGTCTCCTTCCAGGTGTGCCGATGAGAAGGGCCATTACCCCAGCAGGTGCATCGTGGAGCAGATCTTGGTCTTAGGCCTTAGGAAGAAGCCATCTTCTGTGACTACCCACTCATCTGGTAAGCAAACAGCTCCTTCTTACTGCAGCGTTTGTGCTGGAAACACAGAAGTATCTGCAGTGAAGAGATGGTTTGTACCCAGACTGTCACACTGTATGAAGCTCAGGCCATCTCTGCCCCTCTGGGTTTTCTAGTCTCTGGAGCAGCAGTTCTCCACCTGTGGGCTCAAATAACCCTTTCACAGGGGCTGCATATCAGATGTTTACATTAGGATTCATAGCAGTAGCAAAATTACAGTTATGAAGTGGCAACGAAATAACCTTATAGTTGGGGGTCACACAACATGGGGAACTGTACTAAAGGTCGCAGCATCAGGAAGGCTGAGAGCCACTGCTCTAGACTTAGCAGGCTAATCTGCTTCTCTCCTGAGTCGCTCTTTCTCCCATAGCTAGTAATGCTAAGAGAAACCATTGGAAACCTATAATGGTATTTTAAGTGTCTCCTCTTGAAAAGATTTACGTATTTATTTTATACGCGTACACTGTGGCCGTCTTCAGACACACCAGAGGGTGTTGGTTGTGATGTCATTGGTTGTGAGCCACCATGTGGCTGCTGGGATTTGAACTCAGGACACCTGAAAAAGCAGTCAGTGCTCTTAACCACTGAGCCATCTCTCCAACCCTCTGGGCGTTTCTTAATGTATAATCGATTATAGCCATCTTCAGCCCTGGAAGCAGAATAAGACTCTACTTTGAAGAATCTCACCTACTTTATTTCTTAGATGAATCTCTTTGCTCCTGATAGTGTCTTTCCAACCAGGATTGTATTCAAAACAATGAGGCTTTTCATGTTTTAGAGTAGTCACAGAGTTCGTGAATAAACATGCTTCCAGGTTTCCCTAAGTGAAGTGTAACACTGTTTGAGAACATCAGATAATGCATCAGATTTGAAGGAAAAAAAAGATTTTTTTTTCTCCTGGTTTCTCACGAACTGTCTTTTTATCCTCTTGTTGTTTAGATGGTAAAGTTCAGCCTGCATCTTTTACATACTGTGCCAAAACATCCACCCTGAGTCTGGAGAAGCTTTCCCTGAGCGTTGGTGATGACTGGGATGTCCGTGTCAGCTGCTGAGCAGGGGCCCTGATGGAGCGCGGGAGCCGCCTGACCCCTCTACCTTCTTGGCCTTCTGTGAGATCTGTGCTGCCCTCTAATTTGCTTCCCCGGGGAAAATGACATTTCACTTAGCTCTAGTGTACTGATGACCTGTAAATTTCAGGTTTTAAGATTTTAGCCAGGTGCAGTGGCCCACTCCTGTAATCCCAGCACTCAGAAAGCTGAAGCAGAAGGATTGTAAGTTCAAGACTAGCTTAAGCTATATTACAAGACCTTGTCTCAAAAAGAAAAATCAAAAATAAGATTTCAGATTTTATATTTAAAGATGTATTGTTGACACTCTGCACAAACACTGCCCTTCCACAGACCCACAATTCCCTGAGACACTGGAAGAGCTCGGGGAGTGGCATGGCTTGGAGCAGGGCTCCTGAGAGGCCATTTGTGGGGCTTGCCTCAGGCTGGCTGACTGTCACAGCAACAGAGTTGCCCAACCCAATAAGTAGATAGCAGTGCCTGGCACCGTCGGGGTTACCCCCGTCGGCAGCAGTGCGGGTATGGTAACCTCAGCTGCAGACACTCCACGGGCACGGACTGTGGAGAGTTCTCCTCCCCTGAGAGGGACTCCGGAACACAAGCGTGAGTTCTTCTTTCACACCTCTCAGATTCAAAAGTACCAAATCAATTTTCAAAGTCAGATTTACTCCTTTTATTTATATTTTATTAAAAACTATCAAGCCGGGTGGTGGTGGCACACGCCTGTCATCCCAGCACTCTGGGAGGCAGAGGCAGGCAGATTTCTGAGTTCGAGGCCAGCCTGGTCTACAGAGTGAGTTCCAGGACAGCCAGGGCTACACAGAGAAACCCTGTCTCGAAAAAACAAACAAACAAACAAACAAAAACAAAAACAAAAACAAAAAAACCTATCTACTAACCAAAGAATATTTATAAAGCAAATATAATAGGCTATAATTAGTAAAAATGGAATAAATACCCACATCCCACAGGTGAACTTTAAAAATAGAGCACAGGACTGGGACTAGAATAGCACGCATGATTGACACTTGTCTTAGGCACAACCAATAACCAAAAGAAGTAATATCCCAATACACTGTCTTTAAAAATCAAAATGAGTGCAAAAAACCCACACAGGCTTAACTAAATGTTTTAAGTAAAGACACGGCAGTATTACTGGCTCTTCCTTTTGCATTAGGTTCCAGTATGGCTTGGCATGGGCTAGAATGTTATAACACACTGTGATGTGCCTGGCTCTGGGGACTCTAGAGACTCGCTGCTGCCTGCTGCAGCAGTTGTTGGGGTGGCCTCCGTTCCTCAGCATCGGGGCCTCTTACTACGCTCACTACCTACTTGCAACTGCCACCGTTCTGCCTTCTCTTCCGTAGTCACAGCCCTGCCCCGCGCCCCCACCCATACAGATCTTACCATCCTTCCAGACCCAATCCACGCCCCACTTTTCCGTGAAAAGTTCTAACCTGATGCCCCCAACTCCCCAGTACCCACTGGCAGTGATTTTGCTTTTGTCTGAAATGTTGTTCCACAAATAATTGTACCCTACTTTGCATTCTCAGGGATGTGCCTTTCAAGCAGGACTATGTGTTTCCCTACTACAGTGTATGTTCCTTAAGATCATGTTACATTTCTCACACCTGTTATACCACTGTGGTTGTGTGAATGAAAATGCCTGCCCCCCCCCCCACAGGCCCATCTGTTTTAACAGTTGGTCCCGTTTGCTGGTGCTGTCTGGGGAGCTTAGGGAGCTTTTAGGAGGTGCATCTTTGCTAGAGGGAGTGTGTCGCTGATGGCGGGCTCTGATCAGTTATAGCCTCAGTCATTTTTCTGTGCTCGCTCTGCTTCCTGTGTGCTGCTGAGATATGACCTCCCTCAGCTTCCTGCCTCAGCACCTACTACTCTCTTGCTGTCACGGACTCTCCCCATGGAACATGAGCCAAAATAAACTCTTCTACAAGTTGCTTTTGGTCATGATCTTTTATTATAGCTTTTCCTCAATGTTTGCTTCCTGGTCATGAGGTAGATGCTTTTGCTTTGCCACAAGATTCTCCTATGACATTCTGCTTTTTTATAGATCCAAATAGCCCTTTTGTCTATATAAGTTGTTTATCTCCATTCGTTCTGTTATAGTGATAGCCGATTGACACTGTGAGAATAATCATTCAACCCAGCCTAACCCCAAAGGAATATTAAATTCGGTCTTCTTTCTGACCACTTGCTGAGTGTTTAAGATACCCTAACAGCATTTTAAATGCATCACATGAGTTAACTTGTTTAATCCTTACACCAACCCAACAGCAGAATGACTATCATACCCACTTTACACGAGAGAAGACTGGTTCAAAGGAAGAAAGTTAACAAGGCTAAAGCTACAAGTCACAGCCCCAGACTCCACCCAGACTTTGAGCCTCCAGAGACTGCTCAACTCTCTTCTTGTTAGGGGTAGTGATACCTTGAGCCTTTTCTTGGAGAAACAGGAAGATAAACTGGTGATTCCATGGCTGAGACATAGGGCTCCTTCAAGTTACACTGCCAAGAATCATGAGCCCATGCTCCCTTTCGTCGTGTGCATCTGTGTGTGTGAGAGAGAGAGACAGAGACAGATAGAGAGACAGGGAGAGATGTGCATATGTGCATATGTATGTGTGCATGTTTGTGGGTGTGAGTGTGGGCACGCACATGAACACATGTGCCGTGCCATACAGAGGATGGCGACCTGGGGTGCTGGTCCTTGCCTTCCACCTTATTTGAGACACGGCGAGACACCCTCTTCTTGTTTTCTGCTGCCTAGGCTGACAATGCCCATGCCTCTGCGGCTTTTCCTGTCTGTGCCTCCATCTCACTGTGGATGCCCTGGATGGCAAACACGCTACTGCACCTAGTTTTCCGTGGGAGCTCAGATCCTCACACTTGCATGGCAGGTGCTTTACCATGGAGCCATCTCTCCTCCCTGTGCCCCCAGGTCACTTGTCACCTCCTGCCCTTCCCTGTCTTCTAAACTTGGATCTATAGGGCTGGTCACTTAGGAACAGGCACAGCTGCAAGCTGGGACAAGCCTCTACTCTGCCAGACGTCATATATAACCATCTCATTATGACCCAGAGAACAACTATTATTGGTAAAACAAAAACAAAACAAACAAAAACAGGCAGAAGCCAAGCAATCAACTCCCTCGCCCAGGCCACTTTGATTCCCACTTAAAAGCTCGGATGCCGAGTCGTCACTAGACATGACATCTTAGAACTTGACACTAACCTAGCTCTATTTCCAGTTCTGTCTAGCTGCTGGTGTGGTGTAGCTAAATGATCTAGTCAATAATCTACTAGGATACGCATTACGTAGTAGACTTGATCTCAGCGTGTCCAATGGACAAGAAGAGAGGAATTTCCTTGCCTGGAACTTCTGCTGAGTGGCATTTTCTAACCAGCGGGACTGGAAGGTGACTCCAGAACATTCTAGAAAAGATACTGACCCTAAAATACTGTTGCCATGTGCCCTGTGGCTGCTGCTTCAGTAGCCTGTGTGGCTGCCTAGTCCTTAGCACACTCTGCTGATGTCTGGTGTTCAGCTGTCTCAGATGCTCTCACTTCTTGACAAGCCGAGTTCTTAATGTCAATGCAGACATGTCTCCAGCTAGGTCCTTCCCGACCACTCAGTCCAGCCACGCACTGGCCTCTTGCTTTCGTGCTCACGATCTCACTTCACGTCTATTTTTAGTTTTCCTGGCTTAAGCTTCTGCAGGCCGCTGAAACACAACCCTCATTCTCTTCTTCTCCCTCTGGCAAGCATGCTGCGGGGAGGCACCCCCAGGTAGAAACCGCGTCTAAATCCTTTATTGCTTCTTCCTCGGGAAAACCTATTGCTCTAGGGTCAGAGTTCACCTGTTTCAGCTGCTCAGAAGCCAGCCAACTTTCCGATAGGATTTAAACTTTGAAGAGAACATGGCTATTTTTTTCCTCAGATGACAGAATCACTTCAACTTGCGCGTTGCAATCGCTTCCTTTCGTTGAAAGTAGCTGAATCTCGTTTTCTTTAAAGACATCTTCCTTCCAAAGTTGCCTGCCATGCCGACCGTTATTAGTCCAACTGTGGCCCCAAGGACAGGGGCTGAGCCCAGGTCCCCAGGGCCAGTGCCTCACCCAGCTCAAGGCAAGGCCACCGAGGCTGGAGGCGGACACCCAGGCGGCATCTACTCAGCCATCATCAGCCGCAATTTCCCCATCATTGGTGTGAAAGAGAAGACATTTGAGCAGCTCCACAAGAAGTGCCTAGAGAAGAAAGTTCTTTATCTGGATCCTGAGTTCCCGCCGGACGAGACCTCCCTCTTTTACAGTCAGAAGTTCCCCATCCAGTTCGTCTGGAAGAGACCTCCGGTGAGTAGCTTACTGGTTTTGTAGCTGGCTGGAGTCTGCCTCAGAGACGTCCTCCCACTCAGCACCTCCCCAAGCACAGCTGGGCACATGGACACGGGGAAGGATCCTGGCAGGGGCCTGAGTTCTGGCTGCAAGTGCAAAAATGAAAGGACAGGGTCACATCTAAGAGCAAGCAGGCAGGGCTGGTTCTCTCACTTTCTCTTTCTGCTGTTCATGAAAGTAATTAAACCCCAAATTCATCTTTAAAATGGCCATCCCTTACCCAGAATCAGTCCCAGTGTCCAGAGCAATACTCTGCCTAACTATATAGAGTCTTCTTCCATTTCTCAGGCTAAAATCAGGAGATGCTGTTCTCTTTGTTTTGGACATTTGCCAGTGACCGTGGATTTCCGAAACAGAAGCCAGGGAAAGAGGAGAGAGGCAAAGACTACTTTTTGTAACATAACATTGAGATTAGAAGGATTTTTGCCTGTATACCTCACTGCATAAATAAAGATGCCAAAACCCAACAATAGACTCAGCGTATGACAGGACCTGGATGAAACCCTACTCGATAGCTTCAGGCCTTCACTAACGGGGATTCACCAGAGGGAGAATTATGTTTCCCTGGCTCCCTTCTCTGATCACGCCTCCAATGTGACTCTTGTTTTTGAAACAAGAAACATTTTAGTCACAAAACAATCTGGGGTTAGGAGTAGAGCTTAGTGGTAGAGTTCTGCTTAGTGTGCAATCTCTGCCACTGCTCACCAATCAGTAAATAAATATAAAAGAGGGAGAGAGAAAAAGTAATAACAGCAAAGAGAAATAGTTATTGCAGGTCTTCCTGCTTCACTTCCTGGGCAAGTTACTAGGAGGAGCGATGTGAACAAGAGACCAAAACTTCCGCTGTTGTGAAGTCTAGAGTCTCGAGGAGAACGTGGATGTTGAGGCCGAGAGGTTACCAGGACTCTGTCATCACAGATTGGATGGGATCAAAGAGAGCAGGCCAGGTCAGGGGCGAGAAACCTTTCATGAAGAAGTGATGTTGGGCTCCTCACAGGATTCACTGGCCATGTTTTTCTCTATTTACTAACTAGAGCTGTCTTCCCTCCCTATCTGCTGTCCTTTGGTAAGGCCTGTCCATGGCTGTCATGAATGTCCTCAGACTAGAAGAGCATGCTGGGTGTAACTCAGCACACACCTAACATGTGTGAGGTCTCAAGCCAAGAGGGTGTGCAACCCAGTCAATGCACTTAGACACGCCATTCCCCGCTCAGCCCCCACTACCTGCAGCGTAAGTCCAAGCAGGCCCGTGCCTGACCTTTTCATGTTCACTCTCTTCCCCTAAATGCTGCAATGGAGCATCTGGCTGCGGTGGAGCATCTGGCTGAAGTGCCCTTCCAAGGTTTGGCTGATCGGCTCTGCCTTGTGTTCTCTGTGTGACTATTCCAATGTCACTTCCTTCGACCTCTCTTGCCTCTCCTAGTGCTGAGAAAAGGATCCGTTCGTGGTCATTCATAGTCCCCGTACATATTCTGAACACAATAGTATACTGATGCTGATAGAAAATAAATGCCCACATCTAAGGGTCTGACCCAGGACAGCCCTGCCTTCCAAAGTAGGGAACCCTAGAAGCTTTGTCTAATTGTACTCAAAGAGCAAAGGGACCAAAGCCTACAAACACTGTTTTTATTAAAAATTACTGATGGCTTTGAGCCAAAAAAAAAAAAAAAAAAAAAAAGGTAGATTTGCAAATCTGCGATGTTCTGTGGCAGTGACCAGTCTGTGAACACTTATGGACTGAGAGACCTGGCTGTTTGATATTTGGTCTCTATCACCATCACCAAAAACAAAGACCCTGAATTTTCAAACCATCTTGGTTAAAATGCCATTTGCCCTTCCATGGTTAACAAAAGGGCAATCGTGGGTTAGGGAGATGGCTCAGTGGTTAAGAGCACTTTCTGCTCTTATTGAGAACTTGTGTTTGGTTCCCAGCACCTACATGTGGTAGCTCACAACTGTAAAACTCCAATTCCCAGGAATCCAATGCCCCTGTGATCTCTGCAGGCTCCAGCACATATGTGACACACATACATACATTCAGGCACGCATCCATATATACATATAAAATTTAAGATCAGGGCATACTTGTATACATACTTAACATACATTCTAAAATGGGTTTAGAGGTGGACAGAGTTGGACTGGGTCATGGAAGTGTTAACCAAGCTCTTCACTTTACATGATTATGATTTAGAAAGTGCAAAGGACTTATGCATATTGAAATGACTCCAGAACTTTCTAAAATATAAAACCCTTCTTGGAAACATCTGTTCTCCCCAGCACTTCCTTGGATGCAGTAACCTCTGTCAGGACTAAGAATATGAAGAAGCATGTCCTATGAGGAAAAGGAGATGAGGGATTCAGTTTGCTGGCATATCCCCCGCCCCCCGCCCCCCGCCTGCTGTTAGGAGTTTTAAGCCCACATCCAGCTATCTAACCTTCACTCCTTTACCTCGCTGGTTCCCTAGCTCCAGCACCTGGGCCTGAAGAAAACTGCCAGTCAGACAGAAGCCCTTAGTACCTCCACTCAGGAGACCTACTGCTTATTACCATAACTGGACATTTCCTGAACTGGGCTCCAATGGTGACATTTAAGCGATTTCCCAAGCTTCCGCTCACCAACACCCCTGTGTTACCAAGTTGAGATGTTCAGCCTAGCGTTGCTTGATCTCTGTGTCCATAGCAGGTAATGGCCACCCCCTCACCCCACCAAGCGCTTTAGAAGGAAGCCTGGTGGTGTACGATCCACTGTGGTTTCAGCACTGTGGGGAAATATGAGGAAAGTACTGCAGTGGGTGGGAAAAGAGACTCAGGAGACACTTGCCCACCAGCATGAATCCAGCCACCTTGGCTAAATTCCACTGCTCTCTGTGTGACCCGCAGGCTTCCTGCCATCCACATGCCCCTTCCAAGATCTTCACTATCCAGGCTGAAGTAACTTATCCCCAGTCCCAAGGCAGTTATTCCAGGAATACAAACAACAGCTAAATACACTTTGAGTATCAGGAGTCTTGTTCCTGATAGAGAATTTTGTCTGGTTATTTGCATGTCTATAGCAAATGTACTTCCTCTCTGAATTCTTACCATAGTAGAAACTTTCTGTCAAAAGGAAACACAAATGGAAAAATGAGAGAGAGAGAGAGAGAGAGAGAGAGAGAGAGAGAGAGAGAGAGAGAGATCCCATGACTACAAGTGCCTGCAGAGACCAGAGAAGGCAGCTGGAGCTGGACTTACTAGCTGTCGTAAGGTGCCTTATATGGGTGCTGAGAACTGAACTACTTTGCAAAATTAGTATATGCTCTTTAACCTATGAACCTTTGGTCCAGCCTGCATTATAATTACATAAAGAATACTTGAGCCAAGCCTGTGGGTACCTTCCTGTCCTAGCTACTGAGGAAGCTGAGGCAGGAGGACAGCTGACACTGTCAAGTTTGAAGTCAGCCTGGGCAATATGAGGATCTTGTCACTTAAAGACAAACAAAAACAAATTAACAACAATGAAATACAGAGTCCTTTTCTTATAGGAGGTGAACATGATTGTTTTCTAAAGGAAAAAAAGAAAAGAAAAGGATCGTCTGGTTGATATATAACAAGAGTGAATGGTAGACTGCAATGGAACTGGACTAGGAAAAGTCTGAGGCACATGTGAGCACGTGCACACACACACACACACACACACACACACACACACACACACACTGCTCCTGCCATTCTCTATGGCCTAACAGTCACTGAAGCTGTGAATTACTTGAGACAAGTAACCTTTTGGGAAAGGGCAGACTTGTGCTGCGTCTTGTCTGGAAGTGGCAGTGCTGAGGCAGCATGTCAATGTAGATAGCACAGGAGTGGAGAAAAACAACGCGAGAAAATGCCCAGGACTCACTGGGCTCTGGGGTTGGGGAGACAGAGGAGGAGACACTGCAGCTCAGAGGCTGTGGGCTGAAGACCTGTGTAAGTCTCCCAGGATTCCCAGCACCTCTCACACTTGGGAAGCATCTTAGTTACTCCACAATGCCACTCATGCAGCACGAAAACTGCTATTCAACACTCCATGTAAGTCCAGGAGCAAAATGTTGAAGAGCAACTGTCAACCATCTGAGGTGTCGTCTTTCCTCCTGAAATGAAGAGACAGAGGGCAAGGAGCTCTCCTTCAGCACATGCGTGCCCTGATTTCCGCATTGGAAAGCTCTTCATTTCTAGCTGGAAGTCATCTGCCTACAACCCTGACACAGTGAAGGAATCCAGCAGTATCCTCTGGTCCTCAGTTGTCACCCTGCCCCTGGTTGCTTTATCAGATAGTCACAAAACGCTTGGGCAGGGGCTTTTCTAGCTTAGGGCATTAGAGCCCTCAACTGCACAGCCAAGCCTCGTTATCTACAGATTCTGTATTTGTTATTCTCCTACTTAGTCAAAGTCATCGGTAACTTCCAAATCAAAGCTATGCTTCTGTGAATATTTGTGGACTCGCTCAGAACTCTGAAAACCTCAAGTCATTAAACATACTGGTTCCCAGTTGAGATCAAACAGTAGCCAACACATCAGCACCCTTAAGGAAGGGCTTTCTCCTGATTCCAGGAGGCCTCTGGGACTTATGGGCTTTTCTGGGGCCCCACAGTCTCTAATTTGAAGTCTATAATCTGGTATCTTCCCAGCCTGGGATCACTTAACCATTCTGAAATGAAGAAGCACTAGGCTAATACAAAATAACAACTGCCCAATGTCATTGTGAGCAGGTTTAGAGACAGCCGGACTCCAGAAGAACCTAGCCTGCATGCAGGGACACCCAGCCCCAGCCTAGGGCTTGGCATAACTACAAAGCTCATTTCCCAGTGAAATTACCTCCTCAATGAAAGTAGGTTGGCAAGAGGTCTCTGCTTAAGATCTGTTATAGAGTGTCTGCTACCCTCTGCCAGACAGCTGAAAGGGAAGTTGGGCATGGCACTAGCCACAAAAAGGAAGAACTGGGCCACAGTACACAGCAGTTTGAGACAGAATTTGGGCAAGCAGACCTGGTGGGAAGCCTGGTCTGCTGCTAGCAGCAATCAGGAAAACAATCCAAGTTTCACTTGCTTTTCCTTAAAGGAGTTAAATGTACTCTCTGTTCAGCACTGTGGTGTGTGATGTTCCTAAAGTCCTAGTCAGCAGTTCTCCACCTTCCCAATGCTTTGACCCAGTTCCTCATGTTGTGATGACCCCCAATATACAATTATTTCCATTGCTATTCCATAACTGTAATTTTGCTGCTGTTTAACAAGCCATTAACAAGACAGCCCAGGACACAGGCTTCGAAACCAGGGGAACCAGAACCGTGCCAACCTCTAAACCATGTGACTGACTATTCCTGGTCTCAGCTTCCTCATCTGTAAAAAGCAAATGAAAACTCCAGCTTTCACAGAGTTGCCGGAAGTATAAAGCAGGATACTGCATCCAATACACACACACACACACACACACACACACACACACACACGCACACACACGCATGCAGCACAAGCAGTGGGTGATGCTGGAGGTAACTGGCTGCAGAGAGTCACAGTAGCACCAAACCACTGAGCTGGGACAGCAGAGGGGAGGGGAGGCTGTGACCGTTTTGGTGAAGATGATGGTTTTAGAAATAACAGGACTGTCTCAGCAACTCTTGAGGGTCATGATGGGGACACAGCTCCAGGGACCACAGTGAATATGTGGTTGAAATGACTTGGCAGGATAATGTAGGAAATGAGAAGGGCAGGGACAAAAATGACCAAGAAACCATGAAAAGATGCATTTCCCTTATTAAAAAAAAAAAAAAACCACAGCATCCTTTTTGCACATTTGTATCATTCTTTTTTAAATTGCCATTCTATTGCTCCTTCTCCTCCTTCTCTTCCTTCTCCTCTGTCTCCTCCTCCTCCTCCTTCTCCTCCTCCTCCTCCTCCTTCTCTTCTTCCTCCTCCTCCTCCTCCTCCTCCTCCTCCTCCTTCTCCTCCTTCTCCTCCTCCTTCTCCTCCTTCTCGTCCTTCTCCTCGCCCTCCTCTTCCTTCTCTTCCTCTTCCCGATTTTGAGACAGGGTCTCCCTATGTTGCCCTGACTGGCCTGGAACTCACAGGTTTGCCGGCTTCCGCTTCCTGAGTGCTGGGGTTAAAGGTGTGAGCCACCAGGTCTTATTTTATTTATTATTATTTAGTGTGCACCTGTACATGAATCGCATGTGAGTTCCTTGACCCATGTGTGTCAGAAGACAACTTTGTGGAGTTGGTTCTCACCTTACATGCCTACACAGGTTCCAGGGGTCCAGGTCATCATATAGCAAATGCCTTTACCCCCTGAGCTGTCTCACCGGCCCCATTCACGTGTTTCTAACCATCTGCTAATGTCTTTTGCTCTTATAACATGTATTACTTCTAATTTTTACATTTATTTATTGATTTTTTATTTACTTGTCTATTTATTTGAGTGCACACATGCATGTGCCATTGCCACGCATCCAGGCACCGAGGTCAGAGGACAGCTATCAGGGGCCAGTTCTCTTCTTCCCCCACGTGAGTCCCAGGGACCAAACTCAGATCGCCAGGCCTGGCCGCAGGTCCTCCACCTGCTGGGCCATCTGTCTGTCTGGTCCATTTATTTTTCTTTTGTTTTCTTAAGTATGTTATTTTAGTTGAGATTTCTACTGCTGTGAAGAGACACCACAACCACAGCAACTCTTATAAAGGAAAACATTTCATTAGGGCTGGCTTTCAGTTTTAGAGGCTTTGTCCACTACGGTCATGGTGGGAACATGACAACATGGTGCTAGAGAAGCCGAATTCTACATTTGGATCTGCAGGCGGCAGCAGGAGACTCTGCCACACTGGCCAGACTTGAGCTTAGGAGACCTCAAATCCCGCCTCCACAGTGACACACTTCCTCCGGCAAGGCCACACCCCCTGATAGTGCCATTCCCTGGGGGCCAGGCATTCAGACTTGAGTCTATGAGGGCTGTTCCTGTTCACCACCACAGATATCAGCCTGCATTCATGCTCATTACTGAGGCCACGCTTGTCATTTCCTTCCTGAGCGGCCCAGCCTTAGTAGCTGACACACCAGCTTCATTAACTGGTTGGGGGCAGTGCTTTCTTCCCTTCTCTGAGACTGTATAAGATCAAAACGAGATGCTCCTTAAATAGCTCTTGTTGGAGTTTTCGCTAAAGGAAATTGTTTTATCTACAGATGTAACTGCAATAATGGGGGAACTTTAATAATCAAAGTATAATATGAAATTATTTTTTCTTTGTAAATCAGTGCTTATTGTTATTTTTCTAGGAATTTGTGGTAACTTTCTATGAAATTTTTGCTTTTGCTAAAAAAAATCTATCTTGTTAGATGTAGATACATAAATATTTGGAGTGAGTGTTTATATAGAATATACTTATTCTTTCAATTTCAACATTCCTGTGTTCTGATACCTTAAAATCATCTAAAAGTCAGAATGGCTAAGATTAAAAATTCAGGAGACAACAGGTGTTGGCAAGGATGTGGAGAAAGAGGAACACTCCTCCACTGTTGGTGGGATTGCAAGATGGTACAACGGCTCTGGAAATCAGTCTGGCGGTTCCTCAGAAAATTGGGCATGACACTTCCAGAGGACCCTGGCATACAACTCTTGGGCATATACCCAGAGGATTCACCTGCATACAATAAATACACATGCTCCACTATGTTCATAGCAGCCTTATTTATAATAGCCAGAAGTTGGAAGGAGCCCATATCTCCCTCAAAGGAGGAATGGATACAGAAAATGTGGTTTATTCATACAATGGAATACTATTCAGCAATTAAAAATAATAAATTCATGCAATTTGTAGGCAAATGGTTAGATCTGGAAAATATCCTAAGCGAGTTAACCCAATCACAAAAGAATACACATGAAATGCAATCACTGATAAGTGGATATTAATGAGCCCAGAAGCTCTGAATACTCAAGGCACAATTAGCAAGTCTAATGATTCCCAAGAAGAAGAGAGGAGAGGACCCTGGGCCTGAAAAGATTGGATCCAGCTTTGTAGGAGAGTACCAGAACAGAGTAATGGTGGGAGGGGGGTGATTGGGGAATAGTTGGGGGAGGAGAGGACTTATGGGACATATGGTGGTGGTGGGGAGCTGGGAAAGGGGAAAGCCTTTGGAATGTAAACAAAGAATATAGAATAAATAATAAAAAATAATATATATATGTGTGTGTGTGTATACACACACACACACACACACACACACACACACACATACAATCTCGGGGATAGAGAGATGGTTTACCATCTGGCTGCTCTACCAGGGTTCGATTCCCAACACTGGTATGGGTATGGCGACTCTCGGTTGTCTAGTCCCGAGGGATCAATGCCCTCTTCTGGCCTCAGGCATGTGCATTAGTGAATATAGTGATACATCACAGCCAGAACACCCAAACACATTAGAATAAATAGATTTTTTTAAATGTTAATTCAATCTCTAGCCAGCTTTGTTAGGTAAGAATCTGAAATCCTAGGACTCAGAGGAGGAGAGAGGCAGGGGGATCAGGACGATCAGGAGGTCAAGGCTGGCCTTTTCCACAAACTGAGTTCAAGCCCAGCCTGTGGTATGAGACCAGTTTCCCAAAAAGAAAAAAGTGTCCTCCAATTTGAAAATAATATTTTCATTATTTACATTATTTCTAAATATTTATTTGTTTATTGTGTATATTGTGTGGGGTAATAAGGGATGGGCAGGGTAATATGCTTAACATAGTATATATGCCAGTAAACAATAATTAAGGACAATCTTTTTATTGAGAATTTCATACATGCATATAATGGGTTTTTTGTTTTGTTTTTTGCTTTGTTTTATTTTGAGATAGGTCTCATTATGTAGCATTGACTGGATGGAACTCATTATGTAGACCAGGGCGGCCTCAAAATCACAGAGAAAATCTGCCTCACAAGTGCTGGGATTAAAGGCATTTACCACCACATCCAGCCATATAATATATTTTGATCAAATTCATACCCCATTTCCTCCTTCCAGGCAATTCCCTGATACTACTTCCCCCCCAACTATGCTGTACCCCTATTCACTTTTGTTTCATGTGAATGAATTTGTCTGCATGTGTGTGCACCACATGCACACGGTGCCCTTGGAGAACAGAGGAGTGTGTGACACAGCTGTTGCCACCTTGTGAGTGCTGAGAACTGAACCTAGATCTCCTGCAAGAGCATGGTGCTCTTAACCTTCCCTCCAGACATCTTTTTCTTTTCTAAAGCCCTCTGATTCTACTTAGTGCCATCCGTATGTGCACGGGTGTAGGACCATCTACTGGGCGGTGGCTGCTTTGGGGGCCACATCCCAGAGAAAACTTAGTCTTCTTCCCTCAGCAGCCATCAATTATTAATTATTCTCAGTCAGGGTGGCATTCCACGAACTCCTGCCTGTGAGCTCCCAAGGGATGGTAGAGCATTGCCTATACCCAGACATCTCAGAGAGCACAGCAGGAGTGGAACTGATCTCTACTCAAATCAGGCTTGGGCCTACTCTATTCCATAGAGACAAAGGCCACGTGGTGATAAATCCAGAAAAGGCTTCTGTTTCCCCCATCAGAAAACTGGCTCCTCAGAAATCATGTGACCAGCAGATGCTAATCTAGCAGATACTTGCAAGGCCCTGCCCCACTGAAGCACTTTCTTCCTTGTCCTTTTTCCTCCCCTTCCCCCATGACTCGAGCTATATAAGGTAACCCCAAAAAGCTGTCCTCTGAAACAGTACTCACTGCCTTCTGCTTGTTCCCCAGTCCTGGAACTCACTCTGTAGACCAGGCTGGCCTCGAACTCAGAAATCCGCCTGCCTCTGCCTCCCAAGTGCTGGGATTAAAGGCGTGTGCCACCACCGTCCGGCCACTACTACAGAATCCTGATGATAAAAATTATTCAAACTTTAGTGGAACTAAGAGTCTCCTGATAAAATGATTTAAAATGTAGTAACTGGATCTAGAGAAACAGCTCAGGGGGTGAAGTGGTATAAATCACAAGAGCCCCCAGGACCCATGGTTTTAAATAGCCAGGTGTTGGGGCTGGAGAGATGGCTCAGCAGTTAAAAGCACTGACTGCTCTTCTAAAGGTCCTGAGTTCAAATCCCAGCAACCACTGCAACCATCCGTAATAAGATCCAACGCCCTCTTCTGGTGTGTCTGAAAACAGCTACAGTTTACTTACATATAACAATAATTAAATTTTTAAAAAATAAATAAAAGGCCAGGTGTGCTAGAATGTGTTCCTGCGATCCCTATGTTAGAGACACAGAATCAGGTGCGTTCATGGGGTTCACTGGCTATCCATCCTAGGCTAATCCGTGAACTTCAGGTTCAGTGAGAGACCCTGTTACCAGTGGTCAGGGTCTGAGCTGGGTGTTTTCAGGGTCTTGACCTCCTACTCCAAGAATTGAAAATAAGGACACACATAGATTCACAAAAGAAGCAAGATAATTATATTGTAAGGAAAGCGGTAAAACAGATTATAGGAAGTATAATGCCAAGGAGGACAGCGGACCATGTGAGTGCTCAAGGCCTCTCATGTTTGGAGCTTTCTTTTAGGATATGGGAGAGAAGGGGGAGTTGATTATAGTTTGGGCAATTTATTTTGATTGAAAGATTAGATCATACATTCATTTTCCCTGCTGTGCCTGTCCCTTCCCACAATGCATCTAATTTTGGTCTCTCTCTCTCTCTCTCTCTCTCTCTCTCTCTCACACACACACACACACACACACACACACACACACACGTGTGCGCGCGCGCGCGCGCACACACATATACACTTATATACAAACACACACTCATACTCAAACACACATACACACTCTCACATACACACACATTCACACTCAAATAATATATTCACAAATTCACACACACACTCTCTCTCTCTTTCTCTCTGAGAGAGAGAGAGAGAGAGAGAGAGAGAGAGAGAATAAATAATATACACAGAGAATAATAAATAAATGCAGAGGCTAGCCCATACCTCAACTTGGAGATATTGAATCCTGAGATTAAGCCACAAAAACTTGGATTTTATTTATTTGTTTGTTTGTTTTTAAATTTTGTTTTGCTTAGCCGGGCGTGGTGGTGCATGTCTGTAATCCCAGCACTTGGGAGGCAGAGGCAGGCGGATTTCTGAGTTCGAGGCCAGCCTGGTCTACAGAGTGAGTTCCAGGACAGCCAGGGCTACACAGAGAAACCCTGTCTCGAAAAACCAAAAAAAAAAAAAAAAAAAATTTGTTTTGCTTTTGTTACAGTCTTACTCTATAATTAATGCTAGCTCAGGACTCTCCGTGTTGGCCAAGCAGGTCTATAACTCAAAGAAATCCTCCTGCCTCAACTTCTCACGTGCTGGGATTGTTGGTCTGTATCATCATGCCCACTGGGAAGTTGTTGGTCTGTATCATCATGCCCACTGGGAAGCTGCAGGTTTACATTGATGTGGCACTTTAAAGTGGATGCCAGAAGTTCTCACTACACTTTGAGTTTCACAGGGTAGGTGATGGCAGTGGAGGTCAGTAAGCTGGTGGGGACTGGACGCCTGCCAGTTTTACCTTCCCGGTTTCTTCAGTTCTCTCTGTAAACATAATGACAGTATGGGAAAGCCAAGCATTCTTAGCAATAGTGCCGCAGCACACACAGGCTGGGATGCAACTCAGTAGGGAAAGAGCTCACTTAGTATGCACGAGGTCCTGGTTTTGATCCTGAGCACCCCACAACCAGACAGTAGTCCATGCCTGTCCTCTCAGCACTAGGGAGGTGGAGACAGGAGGATGAAAAATTCAAGGGCACCTTGAGCTACATAGTAAGTCTGAGGCCAGCCCAGGCTACATGAGACAACCATCTCACAAAGTGAAACAGAAAACAGAACTGACAGAAAGAGCTCCAACCGGCGTTTTCCTGCCTCTCCCAGCTCACACATCTGCCCAGGGATGCTAACTGTAAAGCATTAGATGTTTGCATTCACCCCAGAGTCAACTGTAAGAGGACTTCGGCTCTGAGGTCCAGATACTTGCCCTCTGCCTCCTCACAGATCTGAGCCAAGGTCTGCAGGGGGTGGGGCGGGAACATCGGGAGAATGAGGCTTCATTAGCCTCAGACAAAGGCCTGCAGCAGATTCCTCCTATGCATTCAGCAGCCTGTATAGGATTAGTGTATACAGCATGTTTAGAAGGCCCCATGCTATATCCCATTGATGGCCCGTGTCAAAGGCATGAATGCCTTTTGCTGAGGCAAGGGGAGCTCTCTGAAACTATATTTTCTCTTTTTAAAAGCAAGAGTCCGAGCAAGGCTGTTGGAGGTGCCCTAAAGGTCTACAAGGTATTGTTGTCTGTCCCCCGAGCCATCTCTGACTGGCTCCCTCCCCCTCCCTCACGCCTTTCTGACTTGCCTGTGTAGCCCCTAGACCATGGGCTCAGGGGCCTCTAGCCAAAGCTGCTGACTCTGACCACAGCCTTTCTCTGGTCTGTGTTCATTTGCATCAAGCTGCTGAGGGCGGAGGAGCTATATAGGCTCCGGGCCATTCACCAGAGGATTAGGCCTGGGCTGAGGGTGCAGCAGGAGAGGCCGCAGGGAAGGCCAGACTCCACTGCTGCTCACCATGCCCTATCTGCTGCCGGAATTCTTCTGTGACAGAGTGATCCGAGAAAGGGACCGAAGAAATGGAGAGGGCACCGTCTCACAACCTCTCAAGTTTGAGGGGCAGGATTTTGTCGTTCTCAAACAACGGTGTCTGGCTCAGAAGTGCCTCTTTGAAGACCGTGTCTTCCCAGCAGGTGTACAGGCCCTTGGCTCACATGAGCTGAGCCAGAAAGCCAAGATGAAGGCCATCACTTGGAAGAGGCCAAAGGTAGGGATAAAGGGGGCATGGAATCTGCAGACAGATGTTGGGGAACAGGAAGTAAAGTGGTCAGTGGTCAGAGCCTGAGGCCATAGATTCACCCCAACTCTGAGCAAGTAGCTTATTAAGGTCCTTCTTAGCCATATGCAACAGCCCCAAATACCTAACTTCTTCTGCTAGAAGCTAAGGATGTTATTTTCTATTCCTGAACTGCATGATGAGGTTAAGATGACTTTTAGATGCCAGAGATTATAAATATTTAAGAGTGCCAATCAGGCCGGGCAGTGGTGGCACACACCTTTAATTCCAGCACTTGGGAGGCAGAGGCAGGCAGATTTCTGAGTTCAAAGCCAGCCTGGTCTACAGAGTGAGTTCCAGGACAGCCACCAGCATTACCTGTACTTTTTACTCTCTGCAGTTTTAGTTGACCTGTAGTCAACTGTGGTGCAAAAATACTAAATGAGAAATTCTTGAAATATTTCAGGAGTTTTAAATAACCTCTACTATTGTATATTGTTTTAATTATTCTATTTTATTGTAGTATTAGTCATATCTCATTGCCTGATTTGTGAGTTAAGCTATCCTCAGTGTGTGTATAGGAAGGAGTCTAATGATCTGTGTGGGCATTGGGCCACGTTTCAGATTCCTGGGGGTCTTGGGATATGCCCCACAAGTAAGGAGACTGAGGTACCTTCAGTCCAGTTTTCCTAGTTCTATCATGACCTGTGCATTGGCTATCAGTAACCAAGATCGAGATGTTACTGAAAACAAAGTCCACACTTTATTTCCTTAGGGTTCTTCCTCTATCTTTTTATGTTCCAAGACTCCTCCTTTGTATTCACTTATGTGTCTTGTGTCCGTAGCCCCACCTCTCAGGTTTTCCTTGTTTTTGATGAGCTACGCACTTGCACAGAGCACTAGTTAGGTATTTTATAAAATACCTGTCAGTTTGCATCTGTCTCGACTTTTCTTCTGAGTAGACTGAACGTACGGATTTTTTTTTTAATATATAATGTTTTATTTTTTATTTTAAGTATCTGAGTGTTTTAAGTTTCTGGGTATGCCACATGCAGTACTCCTGGTCGCCCGTAGAGGGCACTAGAGCTCTTATAACTGGAGGTACAGACCATTAACAGCAAGTGCTCAACAAAGGCTGAGCCACCTCTCCAGTCCTGGGCTTGTGTGTTTTGAGAAGGCTGACTACAGACAGAGGTCAAGCACCCCTTAGCCCAGCACACTTCAAGGACACAGACTCTAAACATGCCTCCTCACCGCTCAAGCTGACTACTTTAATATGTTCCACTGCCTTAGGCTCAGTGTCATAATTCTGCATGAGAGGTCTGTGTTCTCTTCGTGAGTCTCTGTGTAGCCCTTTATATCAATGCAGACTCGGGCATACTCATTGCCCGTTATTCCAGCTATGGCCAATGGAAGTTCCTGTGTAACATCCCTAGGCTGGTTTTGTGAGAACGTTCTGATTTTGAAGTCTTACAGGATGCTCCAAGTTCATCTGATATAACTCTTCCTCCTCCAGTCTTAGAGTCAGCCATACTGTAGACAGTGTGTATGCACCAGTCACGTGTCTGAAATGTGGAAGTGAGGGCAGAGATCACTTGGTCAGTAGAGTGCTTGGTGTACAAACACGATGAGCTGAGATCAGTTCCCAGGCTTGATTTAAAGCCTGACGTGGTGGCGTGTGCTTCTCTCAGCACTGGAGAAGCAGAAATGACAGGTGGCTCCCTGAGACTGGCTGGCCAGCCAGCTTAGTCTTCTCTGTGAGCTCCAGGTTAGTAAGAGAACCTGCATCAGAAAGCAAAACAAACCAAAAAACAACAACAAAAACCAGTGGAGAGCAGTTGAGATGTGACACCCAAGGTTGACCTCTAGCCCCCTCATGCACACATACATTGTTTCATTGTGACATTTCATTAGAGATAGATACACATATAGGTTACATATAGATATAGACTCTCCCATTACTCTTCCTGCCCTTCCTCCTCCCACTCCCACTGCTATCCCTCCTCTTTCCTCACCCTGGTACTTCTTTTTCTTTTTTAAAACTAAAATGAGAGCCGGGCGTTGGTGGCGCACGCCTTTAATCCCAGCACTTGGGAGGCAGAGGCAGGCGGATTTCTGAGTTCGAGGCCAGCCTGGTCTTCAGAGTGAGCTCCAGGACAGCCAGGACTACACAGAGAAACCCTGTCTCGAAAAACCAAAAAAAAAAAAAAAAAAAAAAAACTAAAATGAGTCGGGCGGTGGTGGTGCACGCCTGTAATCCCAGCACTCTGGGAGACAGAGGCAGGCGGATTTCTGAGTTCCAGGCCAGCCTGGTCTAAGAGTGAGTTCCAGAACAGCCAGGGCTACATAGAGAAACCCTGTCTTGAAAAAACAAAAACAAAAACAAAAACAAAAAAACCTAAAATGAATGTGGTTTTGGCTTTTGTGACAGTCTCACCCAGTGCAGGCTGGTCTAAAACTCGGTGAGTAGACAATAACACTTTAACCCCTTGCCCTCAACAGGTCACGGGCATGCCGCCCCCCCCCCCACACACACACACATACACACAGCTTCACTCATTGTTTTATAAATACACTGTACTTACTGAAGATGTTCTGGACCATCGCATACAGTTACACAGCACTGAATGAACCAGAGCCTTGTGCATGTTGTGCAAGCATTCTACCGACTGAGCCACACAACACCCCACCAACGTTTCTACACCTAGATTTTCCATTTAAGAGCAAACATGGAGCCGGGAGGTGGTGGTGCACGCCTGTAATCCCAGATTTCTGAGTTTGAGGCCAGCCTGGTCTAAGAGTGAGTTCCAGGACTGCCAGGGCTATACAGAGAAACCCTGTCTCGATAAAAACAAAAAAATCCAAAAACCAGAGAGAGAGAGAGAGAGAGAGAGAGAGAGAGAGAGAGAGAAAATGTGCAACATTTGTTTTTCTGATTCTGTTGTATGTTTAACATGATGGTCTCTAGTCTATTTCCAACAAATTACTTAATTTCATTCTTTTTTTATAATGTATGTATATATAAGCATATACATACATTATATATTATATAAGATATTATGTACTATATTGTATGCATGTATGTTTATATACACACATACATATGGGGGGAGGTGTGTGCTGTGGTGTCTGTGTGGAGGACAAAGGACAACTTGCAGGAGCTGATTCTCTCCTTTCACCGCATGACTTCTGGGTATTAAGCTCCTGACATCAAGCTGGGCAGTGATCACCTTCTCCTGCTGAGCATTCTCACCGACCCAACCTTGCTCTTCTTCTTAGCTGAATACAATTCCGTTGTGCATATACAAGTTCTTAATACATTCTTCTGTTGATGAACATTTAGGCTGTTTCCATAACTTAGCTCTTAAGAATAGTAGCACAGCAGCCAGGCGGTGGTGGCACACTCCTGTAATCCCAGCACTCGGGAGACAGAGGCCGGTGGATCTCTGAGTTGGAGGCCAGCCTGGTCTACAAAGTGAGTTCCAGGACAGCCAGGGCTACACAGAGAAACCCTGTCTGGAAAAAAGCCAAAAAAAAAAAAAAAGAATAGTAGCACAGCTACAGAAATCTCTGGGATATGTGAGTTGTTTGTGTGTGTGTAATGTGTACCATTTGTATGCCTACTGCCTTCCTTCAGGGGGTACTGGATCCTCTGGAACTAGAGGTGCTGACAACTGTGAGCTACTGTGTGGATGCTGAAATCCTCTCCTCCTGCCTCGGCCTTGGCCTGCTGAGCTGGGACCAAGGCATCCACCACTTGATGTATGCAACACTAAGGGTCAAGCCCAGAGTTTTGTGCTAGTTAGGCAAGCACTCGACCAGCCCGATTCTTATTTCCTTATGGCTTTTGGTTTTTGTTCTCAGGATGGATACCCAAAGAGATAAATCACAAAAGTTTGTACTTAAAGTCACTTGAAATAACTCCATGTAGGCGAGCAGTGGTGGCGCATGCCTTTAATCCCAGCACTTGGGAGGCAGAGGCAGGCAGATTTCTGAGTTTGAGGCCAGCCTGGTCTACAGAGTGAGTTCCAGGACAACCAGGGCTATACAGAGAGACCCTGTCTCAGAAAAAAACCAAATCAAAAAAAAAAAAAAAAAAAGAAAAAGAAAAAGAACAAAGAAATAACTCCATGTACGTGTGTGTTTCTGTCATATCAGCTTGTTAGATACTTAGGCCCCATTTTCTCTGTTTGGTTTCAGCTTTTACAGACTGCTTTTTAAATGTATTTTTCCTTTAATTCTACCTTTCTATGGGTTTTCTGTCAAAACTACTTCTAAACAGTTATACTCCAAGTTTCTCCCATCCCCAGACCCTCCCACCCAATAAAACACTTCAGACATCCATGTCACTGGCTTACTCCCCACAGCCCTTACCTTTGCTACCCTGGGAGGGCTGTGGTATGATACGGATGTGCCTTTCTATGTAGTAGAATGGAGACATCCCTGAGTGTAGGAACAGAACTCAGCTCACTTGGGAGAATTGTGTAGTTGTGAGGAAAGAGAAAGACAGGGAGACAGAAGAAAGACAGAGAACATATCTTCATTAGGGTTTTTATTGCTGTAATGAGACACCATGACCAAGGCAACTTTGGCAGGAAAGGGTTTATTTCAGCTTACACTTCCAGGTAACAGTCTATCACTAAGGAAAGTCAGGACAGGAATTCAAACAGAGCAGGAACCTAAAGGCAGGAGATGATGCAGAGACCATGGAGAGGTGATGCTTACTGCCTTGCTCTTCATGACTTGCTCAGCCTGCTTTCTTTTAGAACCCAGTATCATCAGCCCAGGGATGGCCCCACCCACGATGGTCTGGGCCCTCCCCCATCAATCACTAATTGAGAAAATGCCCTACAGCACATCTTAAGGAGGCATTTTCTCAGTTGAGGCTCCCTCCTTTCGGATAACTTTAGCTGTGTCAACATGACATAAAACTAGCTAGCACAGAACACTTTGAAGGAATAACAGGTTTCTTGAAGCTGTGGAGAACAACATTAAAATCAAAACACTGAATCTTTAAAGAGTTTAAATGTTAAAAATAAATAAATAAAACAAAACAGACACTGGATGAGATCAAGAGTGCTGTCTGTTGGCTGCTGATGTGCTGGGCATGACCTAGTCCGTGGGCTTGGTCGCCATTGCTGCTGTGGTGTGTTTGCACCTTCCAACAAACTGGGACGGGCAGCCGAGGCTCACGCGGGATTTACTGACTGCTTCCCCAACTGCCAAGACCTATGTCCAAAATTCTAAAGGAGAAGATATTTTTCCTCCTCTTCCTCTTCCTTTTTCCTCTTTCTCTTCTTCTAGCATCCTTTCCCCTGGTTTAGAAAAAACAAAGCCATAAATTCTGCAGTCACGATACTCCCCCCACCCCCCATTCCTCAAGGCACACGCTACTCAGTATTCAGTGTGGAGAGAAGAGGGGACAACTTTGAGGTATTCTCTTACCCTTTCTGCCCCTCAGATGTTTTTTTGTTTGTTTGTTTGTTTGTTTGTTTTTGTTTTTTTGTTTTTTTGTTTTTTGTTTTTTTTTTTGAGACAGGGTTTCTCTGTGTAGCTCCGGCTGTCCTGGAACTCACTCTGTAGACCAGGCTGGCCTCGAACTCAGAAATCTGCCTGCCTCTGCCTCCCAAGTGCTGGGATTACAGGCGTGCGCCACCACCGCCCGGCCAGATGTTTATTTTTGAGACAGAGTCTCCCTATGAAGCCCAGACTGATCTTGAACTAGCCATGCTCCTGTCTCAGCTCCTCCAGTGCTGGGATTGCAGATGTGCACCAATACACCAACTTCCAAGCTTCAGCTTTCTGGTTTCAAAGGAGGAGAGCTGGCACTCCATTGGATGGCTGTGGAGGCCGGGCAGGGGCCAGCGAGTGGAAAGCGGCTGCCCCCAGTGCAGTCCGCCATCAGCTCAGACCAGGACTCCTACAATTACTGGCATCACCTGGTTGTTTCCTTTTTGTTTTACAGGAAATTTGTGAGAATCCCCGGTTTATCATTGGTGGAGCCAACAGGACTGACATCTGCCAAGGAGATCTAGGTAGGAAATCTCCCTCCACCATGTCCTGCCGGATGACCCAGGGCTAGGTAACCTGAGAGATCTCTATTCAGAATGTGAAGGGATAAATTCTGGTTTTAGTGCGCATCTCTTAATCTTTTAATAGTTATTGGTTGATTGATTGATTGATTGATTGATTCTGTCTGTCTGTCTGTCTGTCTGTCTGTACATGCCATGGTATATACCCCTGAAAGTCAGAGGACATTTCATGGGGGTCGGTTTTTTCCTTCTTCCATGTGGGATCTGGAGATCAATCTCAGGTCATCGGATCAGGCATCTCTACACTAAAGGAAGTCTTTTGTCAGAGGTGGCATCTGCCACGGAGAGGAGAGGCTGAGGTGCTGTCAGCTTACCAGCTTGGCTGTTCCACGTCTCTTCCCCTCCTTCTACCTTTTCTTCTGGAAGCCTCCTCCCTGGGCAGACTGTAGGGAGGCTCTGTGAAGAGAAACTGAACAGAATATTCAAAGACTAAAACTTGACCCAAAAAGGCAGAAACAACTGAAAAATACTGCTCACTTTGTTCTAGAAAGAGAGGCTGAGAACACCTCAGGTACAGTGGCTTCCGACGCCTGGGAGACACTGCCTGAGAGTGTGGGCAAAGCCCTGAGCTTTCAAACCAATACATTGCTTCTGAGCTGATTCAGGGAGATAGCTGGTTTGGGTGGTTGTGAGCCTCTCTTCCCACCGGCAGTGTGCCCCTAGTAGATAGCTATGGGACTGTTGGGGTACCAAGCATGTCCCTTTGCCAGCCTTAGTGCCCTGTGTAGAATGGTTCTGGGGCAGCTAGTTGCCCAACAGCCCTGCCTTCTGACATACATATGCTTAGCTGATGATTCTCTGATACAGTTTTCCTTGTTGCCAAAAGGGAAAATGGACTCACCCTACAAAGACAGAAGACAGCCATAATTACCACTGTTGTCTCCACTGAGACCATAGAAGGAAGTGTTTTGTAAAAGGAGGAATCAGTAGCCCTTAGGAAAGCATCAAGTCCTGAGAACAGGCAGGAAGTAGGGCAGTGGGACTAATTCATGACATCCCAGGTCACTAGCTATGGGGAGCTTCTGGCTGGGTTTGGGTGGACTCTTACCAGGGGGACCCCCATCTGACTACCTGGTCTGTGTTTGCTTGCAGGGGACTGCTGGTTTCTTGCAGCCATCGCCTGCCTGACCCTGAATGAGCGACTGCTTTTCCGAGTTATACCCCACGATCAAAGTTTCACTGAAAACTACGCAGGGATTTTCCACTTTCAGGTGAGGAAACGGGGTGTGGTTGAGACAGTAGCCATGCCTCAGTTAACATATTAAAGATAACCTCAGAGAAGGCACCAAAATGCTCTGTGCTGCATTGAGGAATGAAAACAAAGTGACTCTCTCTTGTCTGTAGTCTGTCTGGTGGTGGTGGTGGTGGTGTGTGTGTGTGTACATGTATGAGACCTGTCTGTCCTTGTTGCCTGTGTATGTTATCTAATGTATATATGTGTTTGCTGTCACGTCTGTGTCTGTTCTCATCTGTGCCTGTGTCATATGTCTGTTGCCAAGTTGTGTGTGTGTGTGTGTGTGTGTGTGTGTGTGTGTGTGTATGTCTGTCTGTGTGTCTGAATCTGTGCCTAACAGAGGGCTTTGGTTTATTTTCATTGAACAACACAAAAATTCTTTGCAGAAATCTTTTTTTTTTTTAATTTTTTTTTTCGAGACAGGGTTTCTCTGTGTAGCCCTGGCTGTCCTGGAACTCACTCTGTAGACCAGGCTGGCCTCGAACTCAGAAATCTGCCTGCCTCTGCCTCCCAAGTGCTGGGATTAAAGGCGTGCGCCACCAATGCCCGGCTACTTTGCAGAAATCTTGAACAGATTTTTTTTACAAGAAAAGAAATCACTTGACTGACTCCCAGGTCACCCAGAACATCACTCAAAAGCACAAAACCACAGACATATTTTCAACTTACATCCACACGTTGCTTCCAACATGGGATATTCGTTTCCAACCTCTCAGCTGTTTTCAGTTCATTATTACCACAGCATGCATAATCTTAGGTCATAGTCATGGCAGAGTACAAAACTTAAGATCAAAGCTGTGCGGTTAGCTTAGGCTGTACAGGCGGACTGCATGGGAAATCAAAAGCGTACCAAGCCGGGCAGTGGTGGCGCACGCCTGTAATCCCAGCACTTGGGAGGCAGAGGCAGGCGGATTTCTGAGTTCGAGGCCAGCTTGGTCTACAGAGTGAGTTCCAGGACAGCCAGGACTACACAGAGAAACCCTGTCTCGAAAAGCCAAAAAAAAAAAAAAAAAAAAAAAAAAGCGTACCAAGGTGGGCTGTGCTCTTCTCTGAGAAGCCCATTAAGCCTCAGCAGGCTGAGTGCAGAAAGGACAGCAGGCTAAGTACAGAGTCCTAAACGATCTCAAGGCATATTATTAATCCGGCTGCAAGGTCCAGGAAGTGCTCAGTCTCTTCTGCACCAAGAGACATTTTCAGACAAGTATAGCACCACACAGCCAGTCTACCCACCCCTGGTCTCCTGGCCCTGACTTCCCAGCTGGCTCAGGAAAGGTTCCACACACCTACCTGTGGGCAATGACCTCTCTACAGCTACACGCTTGTAAAGAAGCAGGCGTTCATCTGTGCCCTCCAACTTACATACTTTCCACTGTGCCACAGAAAGGGGGAGGCAGGCTTCCTGGCTGCCGGCTTGTGTGGCTATTTCTGTCCTCCAGCTGTCTGGCTGCCTGAAGCCCCCTCAAGCAGCTTCTTAAGATGCTCAGCTTCAAAGTGTTGGATTTTTTTTTCTGTGATCCCTGGTTCATGGCCCTGAACCATTGACAGCGGAGTCTATTTAACTTCCTACTGCTATCTCTTACCTTTCTAGGTCTTGCAAGAAAATTCTAGTCTTCTGGGCATTTAGTGGCTAGTTTGACCCAGTCCTGAAATTATTGGTTCTAGAATTAATTTATCCACTAGAATTTTTCTGGGCACCGATCATCTCAGTGCAGAAACCAATTCTGGGCTGGACCAGAACAGTTCTGAAACCTGCATGTGGGGCTCTGGACCTTTCCGTGGTTCTGAGCAGTGTGTCTCTGGCCCTGAAGATTCCCAGTATCCAGAACAACTCAAACTGGTCAGCTGACATCCCACCCATATGGTACCTCGGCATATCCCATGCCCCTCTTTCCATCTTAGTCCTACATTTTGTCATCAAGAAATAAATAAATCAGTTGGGTGTGGTGGTGCAGACCTATAATGCCAGCTCTCAGGAGGCAGAGGCAGGGAGATCATGATAAGTTGAGGCTAGCCTGGGTACCTAGTAACAACAAGTTGTTTGTCTGTGCCCCCTGACTTCACATACTTGTCGCTGTGCCCCAGAAATGTAGGGAGAAAGGCATCCTGCCTGCTGACCTGAGTGTCTCAAACACAATAGAAAGGAAGGAAGGAGGGGAGGGGAGGACAGAAGAAAATGGGATGAAGAGAAATACTTTAGTCAGCCCAACAGCTTCCCTTAATCATGAGTTCTCAATCCTGGGCATGCACTGGAATCACTTGAGATACACGAACGTACTTATAACTAGGTCTGTCCCAGACCTATGGGCAAGGGAGAAAAGTCTCAAGCCCTAAGATATTCACAGAGGACTTACTATGTCCAGAACTGGGCTGGACTTTGGGCAGACACTAAGGGGTATGCAGTTTCTTGTTCTGCAGAAACTCATGGCCTGGTTAAAGATAGATCTACACACTCAAAAGCCAGACTAGAATGGACAAGCTTCAGGGTGCAAAGCCCAGGAAACGGTGGGGTTTGGGCTCAGAGTCCTACAGGACGTGGGATCAGGTAAGGCAGTCCACAGGTGTGACTGTGCTTCTTCCTTCCTGCAGTTCTGGCGCTATGGAGACTGGGTAGATGTGGTTATAGACGACTGTCTGCCAACATACAACAATCAGCTGGTCTTCACCAAATCCAATCACCGCAATGAGTTCTGGAGTGCTCTGCTGGAGAAGGCGTATGCCAAGTAAGGCAGCATTTAGGATGGGAAACAGAACTATGGGGGGTGGGGGTATGGATTTCAAGATTCAGCCAGAGTCTCCTTCACATTGGGCTAGGCATGTGAATACATGCTTATGTGGACTGTGGGAGTTCAGGCAAGACCCTGAGTCAGCTTGAGATCAGGTCCAGGCAGAGGAGCCCATCTGAAACACAAAAACAAAAAGGCATAAAGATGTGTGCGGTGAATCTTCAGCTTCCTGCAGCCATTCTTTGACCCCGCCTTCCTGATGGCGTTTCAAGTCTTAGATCAGCTCATTGCTTCTCTGGAGGTCAGCTCCTCGAATCTTACTTGCTTAAAACCATATACTTGTAGCATATGGTTTGGAAGGCCAGGTTGTCTCTTACGTTAGGCCTCCACCTCTACCGCTGGATTTAGCAGATAGTAGAAGAGTGCTGTGAGAAATGGGGACAGTCGTGACAATGCTTCCGGCCCTCTGTGGCCTCGTGTTAGCTCAGCGGGTCATACTTCCCGGAACTCCTAGACTCCAGACTGGCTTTTGTCCTCTCTCCAAGGCTCCATGGTTCCTATGAAGCTCTGAAAGGTGGGAACACCACAGAAGCCATGGAAGACTTCACAGGAGGGGTGACAGAGTTTTTTGAAATCAAGGATGCTCCCAGTGACATGTACAAGATCATGAGGAAAGCTATCGAGAGAGGCTCCCTCATGGGCTGCTCCATTGATGTAAGTGTGATTCTAGGGAAGCCTTTCACTCAGCTAACAACCCCACACAGCTTCCTCCTGAGGTGGGGTAGATGCTTTAAAGGCAAGAGCAGTATCAGTAAGATGGCTTACTGGTGAAGACACTTGCTATCGAACCTGGGGACCTAAGTTTGATCTTTGGAATCCTTATGGTAGAAAGACAATGGACTCCCAAAACTTGTTGTCTGACGTCTGCTTGTACTTTCTCCCCACACTAAATAAACAATTTTTTAAAAAAGAAACTCCCAGCCGGGCGTGGTGGCGCACGCCTGTAATCCCAGCACTTGGGAGGCAGAGGCAGGCGGATTTCTGAGTTCGAGGCCAGCCTGGTCTACAGAGTGAGTTCCAGGACAGCCAGGGCTACACAGAGAAACCCTGTCTCAAAAAAAAAAAAAAAAAAAAAAAAAAAAAAGAAACTCCCTACTGGCAATTTAAAAGTTGAAGCCAACCTGACTTGCATAGTGAGGTCCTGCTTTCAAAAACAAAGAACATGGATGATTGTTAACTTTAAAATTGACAGTTTTTCAGTGGAAATGTATTCTGGAGGATGGGGTGCTTCCCAAGAAAAGGACTGAGCAATGACATCCCAAACCCTCAGATTCTGGCAGAAATAGACCCAGAGGCCCCACTGATAGGCCTCGCTTGTCCAGGCTGCTCTGCCTAGGCACGCCCTGCAAGCCGGCCGCACAGCTGGCTGTGGATCTTTGCCCTTAGGAAGCTCCATAGTCGCTGAGCCTTGACATCACCTCAGTCCTTGGGCTCTGTGATGTTGTCTGGATAATCTCTCTGACGCTCTCTCAGGGTATCAAGATCATATGAACTGAGACAGGAACAAGGAGAGAATCCACCATGGCCTGGTTTCCTCAAGAGCTGCTTTGGGAATAGTAGTCTGGGGTGGAGCAAGCCACCTCCTGCCTCTTTCTCTGCCAGCACTCCCTGTAGGTAGGAAGGTTGTCAGCACAGGAAGAACTCTCCTGTCCTGTCACTCTCGTATCTTTTCTGCATTTGCACCTGCTGATGTCTCTCTCTCTTGCTTTGCCTGGCGCTCCCCACCTCTGTCCCCTTCCCTTCCCCCCTCCCTTGCTTGCTCTCTTTCCCTTTCCTGGGTTCTCCACTTTCCTTCCCATCGGGCCTCAGGATGGCACAAACATGACTTACGGAACCTCTCCTTCTGGTCTGAACATGGGGGAGTTGATTGCGCGGATGGTGAGAAATATGGATAACTCGCTACTCAGAGACTCAGACCTGGACCCCAGGGGCTCAGATGACAGACCGTCACGGGTGTGTACATCTTCAAATGTCGAGACTGACTAGCACCCCCAGATATGCAAGGCCCGTCCTTCTGAAGTCGACTCCCCAGGGCAGTCAGTGCAAACAGAACAGATTGCCTCCCTTTTTGTAACTCTCCAGCGCTGTTGTGTTGGCGTCCTTCTGCCTGGAAGGCACATGTGCTTACTGAAGGACTGAGCCATTCAGAAAATCACAGAGGAAAGTTTAGCCAATATTTTCCCTTCTGGGCACAAGCTTAAACTATACTTTTGTTCTAAGATTGTATCTTAGTATATGTTACATCATTGCAGTCTGCATTTTGTTGTTGTTGAGGTTCATGTTTCTAAAATGTAACTAAGTATTCTTTTATATCATTTTAGTAGCTGTACATAGCCTAATGTACAAATATATTATAGTTTACTTACTAACACTCTGTTATTATTGAAAAGTTAGAGGATTTTTTAAAGTCTGTTTTTCAAAAGTGCTATAATAAGCATAAAGACAGTTTTGTTTACACCCATAATGGTTTCCATAGGAGAGTCTCAAGAGTAAAACTGCTGGTCACAATGATAGGCTGTTGGAAAGCCAAAAGCCATCTCAGGCAGCCTCTGAGATGTAGGTGAGCAGACCAGTGAGTACCCTGCCCTAATCTGGGTCAAATGAATGAAATCTAAGAGACTAAGATGTACAAAGTTCAAGACTCACCTGCACCTGTCATCCTGAGGAAGGCTTCAGGAATTCACGCCCACGCGGCTTCCAGAAGCTCCCCCAAAGCTTTTGTTACTAGGCTAGCTGATGCTGGGATGCCTGCTGAGGGCTCAGAGGGCTTTGGCGATCTACCCTTGTGCTGAAGAACCCTCAAGAATTAGAACTTGAACATCTCTTCCCCTGCTGTCCCTGCATTCAGGCATAGTCATGTCACAGCAGGGAACCACCCCCCACCCCCCACCCCCCGTATTCCCAGCATTGGGAGCAGGGACAGAGTTTTCTTGACTTTCGTGTTCTAGGTGAGTGTGAGAGAGGTGAGGGAATGTCAAGAGAACCCCCTTTCTCAAATTCTTCTTTGGGGAATAGTCAACTCTAGATGGGCTCAGAGGAAGACACAGACCCCAGGTGTTCCCTCTCCTCTGCTGAGGGATCTAGAAGGGAGGGAAAGTTCTTTTACTCACCTCCTATTCCAGACTCACCTTGCTCTCTGGCCATCAGAGCAGCAAGATCAGCAGGTCTAGGAGAGCATCTTCCTGCTGCTCTTGAAAAACCAGTGAGGGTCTGATCCTGGCCGTAAGGCATAGTGTCAGGGAAGAGAGTCATTCTCAGTCTGAGATAACTCAGAAACAGACCATATGAGCCCTTGTCTCCAGTCAGCAGAACTTCTACCCCCACACCATCTTCTGACAGGCTGTCTGGTTATTACTCTGCAGACAATTGTTCCGGTGCAGTATGAAACGAGAATGGCCTGCGGGCTGGTGAAAGGGCACGCCTATTCAGTCACTGGGCTGGAGGAGGTGAGTCTGCTGGAGCTCGGTGGGGCCTGGAAACCCCTGAGTTGGCCTGTTAAAGTCAGGACTTAACTTTCTGTGCCTCTCACCACCCAGAGAACTCTCCAGTTGGGTCCAAGCTGGGTTCCTTGGGGCAGAAGGAACCTATGGGGCTGACTTGAGGTAGACCCGGCTGCTGATCTTCTTGGTTCAGCTGTGTGTGTAGTGGACATATACACTTATATATGTATACATGTGGAGACCAGGGGTCTGTGTTAGGTATTCCTCAGCGGTTTATATTGAGACAGTGCCTCTCACTGACCCTGGACCTTACCAATTGGTTAGACTGGTTGGCCAATGAGTTCCAGGGGTCCACCCTCCCTGTGCTGGGATTATAGATATACTCTTCAGTGGTATCTTTTTTACCTGGGTGCTGGAATCCAAACTTGGGTCTCTATTCTTAACCAGAAGTCATTTCACCAGATGAGTCATTTGCCTAGCCTTTCTCTTTGCTTTTAATGCTGAAGACTGGAATTTTTCTAGTTGTTTCCAAGGAATGATTCGAAACACTACTTTTGGCCTACAAAGCTGAGTCTGTTTACTGCCATCTGAGGACGAAAGTAGTGGAACTGCTTTCCTGCTCACTCATGCTCATTCTGCTTCCTGTGGGGTGTCTGAAGTACCCTGGGTCATTTCCCAAGCAGAGTCCTTGTGAGGCTGGAGCATGGATTTGGACAGGTTACATCCTGAAAAAAAAAAAAAAAAGGCCTAAGAGAGGTCGTGTCTGCATCCCCTGCTGCACGTGACTAGAGAATGGGGCATCTTTTTCTAATTGGTCCATTGAGAGGAGGAGTCTGTAGTTTAGCCATCGGGGGCCTGTAATAAATCACCCACACAGAGGAGCAGTGAGGGGACTCTGTAAAAGCACTTACTGCGCAGGTCTGAAGACTCCAGTTCAAACCTGGAACCCACAGTAGAAGGAGAGGACTGACTCCAGAAAGTTGTTCTCTGTTGTCCACACGTGCACTAAGGCACATGCACACCCACCCTCACATCACACACATACACACACATGCACTCGAGCACGCATGCACACACACACACACACACACACACACACACACATGCACACTAAGTAAAAACAAGGGCAGGAGAGGGCGATCTGCAGTTAAGAGCATTTATTGGCTCAGGCACTCTCAGGCATGTGGTGTGGGCATGCGTGCAAACTCACATGGGCAAACACACATGCACGTAAATAAAAAGAATAAAGCCAAACAGAAATACTTAATATGTTTCTAAAGCCTCTTCATAAATGTTTATCCCCTCCACCAACACATACAATGGCCAGACGCCTTACCCTGTCAGCAAACTGCTGCTTTGTCTACCAGGGCGGGGCAGCCGGCCTTTATACTGGATTCTTTCAGTCTCTACTCCGCCCTCGGACAAGTCAGATGCCCCATCTTTCCAAACTTGCTCGAGCTTCAGGGCTGTGTCTCTTTGCCCCAGGCCCTGTTCAAAGGCGAGAAGGTGAAGCTGGTGCGGCTGCGGAACCCCTGGGGCCAGGTGGAGTGGAACGGCTCGTGGAGCGACGGGTGAGGTGGACCTTGGGCCCCAGAGCCTGGGGCCACGCTGGGTGAGGTGGACCTCGGGCCCCAGAGCCTGGGGCCACGCTGGGTGAGGTGGACCTCGGGCCACAGAGCCTGGGGCCACGCTGGGTTGGGTACCGAACCATGAGAGTATTGTGGTGGAATATCACCCTCAAGCCAGTGACCTGCAGAGAAGGACACTGGTGTGGGCGCCCCAAAAGGGCAGGAAATGAACGCAGGAGAGCCAGGGACTCGGTGAGCATGATGGTGCTTTTAGGCTTGAGGGGAATGGTTCTAGAAGTCTCCATCAGGGTTCTGGACTAAACAGGCAATTCCCTTCCTAGTGTCCTCTACGAAATGGAAGCAGAACCTACAGTGTCCGGGTGGCCCTCATGAGGGGTAAAGGTGACAGCTGGGGGAAGCTCTTAACTGAGGCCGAAAGAGCCTCTCCTCCGCTGCCCCAACACAAAATCTGTCAAGACCTTTGAAAGAATCTTACTGCTGATCTCTGAAAAGAACAGACTGGGAACAAGACAACCACCATGGAGAAATTATCACAAAGGTCCCAGAACTTTACAGTCCCTCTAGAGTTCTCTTGGTCACTGAGGCCAAGTTGTCCCTGCTAAGTGACAGGCAGCCCCTTGGGCTTGAGCACTAAAACTCGACAGTGGAAAGAAAGGCCCACACCCAGGCCCCGTGCAGGCCTGTTCCTAGAGACTTCTGTACGCACTAGAGCAATGTATGGCCACTCCTGGTTCTTTTCGGCCACACATTCATTCACTTAGCAAGTGTTTACTCACCACCTAAGAACCAGGAGGCACAGGGCTAAGCACTGAGGTAGTTTGTGAATAATTCACCTCTCAGCAGGCACCCAGATGCTGACTGTGAGCTTGTCACCTCCTGCATTCTTTTTTTTTTTTTTTTTTTTTTTTTTTTTTTTGGTTTTTTCAAGACAGGGTTTCTCTGTGTAGTTCTAGCTGTCCTGGAACTCACTCTGTAGACCAGGCTGGCCTCGAACTCAGAAATTCGTCTGCCTCTGCCTCCCAAGTGCTGGGATTACAGACGTGCGCCACCACGCCCGGCTCTCACCTCCTGCATTCTTATGTATCCCTCTCCCTTGTCACTCATCCAAGTGACCGATCCTTTCCTGCAGCTGACTGTATGCTACTGGGGATGCAGAGAGGAACGCAGAAGCACAGACTCCTATGGGTTGAGATTCCGTGGCGGGATCAGACGTTGGGTGGGATGGGAAGTTACCTCGGCTACCTGGAGGAGTTGCTGTGTGAACAGCACTCTGCTATGGAGGCCCTCATTCTCATCCTTCTCTCTTCCACGGGTCCAAGTCACCCACAATGACTTGCTGTGTTTCCTGACTAACTCACTGCCTGGACACACTTCCCGATGACTCCTTCCTCTTAGGGGCTGCTGGGTGGGGTGGGGTGGGGCCTGCCTCTCAGCAGTCTCCACCCCAACTCCCAGCACACCTGGAACCCCATTTAGCTTAATTCTAACCCAGCCTGAGACATAAATGTGCTTCCTTGCTTGCTTTGGAGAGGAGAAAGAGTAAGAAGCAGCCAGTCTTAGAGGCAGTGCCGGGCTGTTTTCCTGTTACATGATCTTGTCTTAGCAACTTGGTGGGCAGGAGGCTAACAGTTTCGACGAGTTCTTTCATGAATTCATCATAGCTCCTAGATAGATGGTGCAGTCGTTTCCCTTCCGCAGCTGAGGAAGGCGAAGCTGACAGGTCAAGTGACATGTCTAAGGATATACAGCTGTCTGTTGCCAAAGGAGAACCCCAGTTTGCCTATTTGCAGATTCAAGCTCTTCATGAGGAGGCTAGAAGATTCAGCCAGAAACAGTCAAGAACCTACTCGAGGGGTTTGGCCTTAGTCCTGAAGACAGTGGGAATAGCCTACAGGCCTCCCACTGACGGCAGAGGCCGCAGCTGCCTTTCGATGGCTCATACTGTGTGTGATCTGGCTATGGTCTTCTCCAGCTTTGTATTTCTCTGATCCTCTGCCCCAGCCCACATCAGACCTCTCCTCCTTTCCCCTCCTTTTTTTATTCGATATATTCTTTATTTACATTTCAAATGATCTCCCCTTTCCAGGATCCCCCCTCCCCGAAAGTCCCATAAGCCCTCTTCCCTCTCCCTGTTCCCCAATCAACCCCTTCCCACTTCCCTGTTCTGATATTCCCCTACACTATTACACTGAGCCTTTCCAGGACCAGGGGCCTCTCCTTCCTTCTTCTTGGGCATCATTTGATATGCTAATTGTTTCCTGGGTATTCCAAGCTTCTGGGCTAATATCCGCTTATCAGTAAGTGCATACCAAGTGTGTTTAAGTGCATACCAAGTGTGTTCTTTTGTGATTGTGTCACCTCACTCAGGATGACATTCTCCAGTTTCACCCACTTGCCTAAGAATTTCATCAATTCATTGTTGTTAATAGCTGAGTGGTACTCCATAGTGTAAATATACCACATTTTCTGTATTCGTTCCTTCGTTGAGGGACTTCTGGGTTCTTTCCAGCTTCTGGCTATTATAAATAGGGCTGCTATGAACATAGTGGAGCATGTGTCCTTATTACATGCTTTTCCCCTCCTTTCTTAATCCCTCCATTTCCCTACCAGTTGGAAGGACTGGAGCTTTGTGGACAAAGATGAGAAGGCCCGTCTACAGCACCAAGTTACGGAGGATGGAGAGTTCTGGTAAGTTCATGACCCAGGCAGGTAGGTGAGATCCCAGCTCCCAATCAGAAGCTACCAGGTTCCATCTTTGGCACATCTGGGCTCTGTATTCCCACAAGGGCTCAAGGCCCAGCAAAGGTGAATTTCTGAAAAGAGTACCAGGTCATGGCAGTGACTGAGCTCAGACCCAGTTCTTGTCCCAGCAGCTTCCCGCCCACTGGCCCTGACATGGCCCTGACGTGGCCCTGACGTGGCTCTCTTCTGAATCAAGGGCTTTTTTTGCCTGATATCCAGAGCCAGCCTTATTCTGGTCATGCCAGTCTTCTGAGTCTCAGCTGACAACAGTGCCTCCTATGATGCTCTGGTTCCCTCAGGACCCAGATGCATTTATCTACGATGTCATTAGCCTTAAAACTATCTTTTCTCAAGTGACATCTCTTTTCCCCAAGCCTAAAATGTGCCTGGCAATGGTGAAACGTACAGTAGCATTGTGAAGAATTGATTTCCGGCTCTCTTTTCAAAGACAAATGTGGAGTCATGACCATAAGACATGGTGACAGTTTGGGGTAGATACGTCAGAAGTGGCAGTGCCAGGCACACTTTGGGAGACATAGACAGGAAGGTCAAAAGGTCAAGGTCAACCAAGTCTACTGGATGAAATCTTGTCTCTCAAAAGCAATCGAACAAACAAAGTGCCATCAGGGTCTTCTGGGGACTTTATTGTGCTGTATTAGCCCTTGAATCTTCCCTTCCTCAGCCTGTGTGAGTGTCTCCTCTTTCAACCTCTCAGGATGTCATACGATGACTTTGTCTACCATTTCACAAAGCTGGAGATCTGCAACCTCACAGCTGATGCCCTGGAGTCCGATAAGCTTCAGACCTGGACGGTGTCTGTAAATGAGGGCCGCTGGGTGAGGGGCTGTTCTGCTGGAGGCTGCCGGAACTTCCCAGGTGGGAGAGCCTCGGACTGGAGAAAGTCTAGGCAGAACTCATCCAGGCAGAGTACTGTCAGCTATCATTTATTGAGCCTGTCCTCATCTTGAGGGATGCACTGTCTTATTAAAGCCTCCTCATTTAGGGAGGGACACATCCTGAGGAACCCCCAATAGGGAGCTTTTGCAACTCCCTGCTGCCTTTGCTGGCCTCAAATATTGAAGCAGGGAACTGTCAGAATACCATGTCAATCCTGTTGAAGGTAGATTTGGGGACCTGGCAGCTACTACATTAGTCCATGGCAGAGATGCTGACTGCATGTCCAAGTCAGTGGCCTCAGAGATGAAAGGGAGAATTCAGATTTAGGGAAGAAATAACGAATGATACAATAACCTGGGCAGATGAGTCAATATTGTAATATAAATTTCCCAGAACAAAAGTTGGTGTGTTGTTTTTATGTAACTGGTTGTGGAGTTACAATAAGAGGAGTTTAGTTTATGACATGAAAAGTTTGAGGTACATATTGACTACCATGGTAAAGATTTGTAATAGAAAGCCAGGCAGCGGTGGCGCACACCTTTAATCCCAGCACTTGGGAGGCAGAGGCAGGCGGATTTCTGAGTTTGAGGCCAGCCTGGTCTACAGAGTGAGTTCCAGGACAGCCAGGGCTATACAGAGAAACCCTGTCTCAAAAAACAAAAACAAAAACAAAAAACCCAAAACAACAACAACAACAAAAACAAACAAAAACAAAACAAAAAGATTTGCAATAGAGAACTGAAGTCATCTACATTTTAAAGTAGACCTAGTTATATGACAAAAACGCAGTGAAGATGACAGACAGATAGTTCAGCCTATAAAATACTTTCCTGATTAACTGAGTCCGGATCCCCAAAATCCCCACAAAAAATCAGTCACACTAAGTTGTGTGTCCATTGTGTGTCCCAGTGATGGGAAATGGAGACGGGAGGATCCCAGAAGCTCAGGGGCCAGTTAGCCCAGCATACACACCAGCAGACAACAGAGGCTCCCAAACAAGATGGAAGGAGAGGACAACAGCTCAACAGTGCCCTTTGACCTCCGTGTGCATGCCATGCCATGCATGCACCTGCTCTCACACACAAAGCACACACACCATATACACACAAAACTCGGTATTTTACGATGCAAAGATGAGTAAATAAATGAGAAGAAAAGGGTGGTAGAAAGTGGGGAGCCAGGCAGGAAACTGAGCGTAGACACGAAGCTCAGGCGTCATTTGAATGTAGGGGTCAGTTAGAAAGTAGAGGTCACACCAACACCAGGCTGTGGTGGTGTGCTCCCTTAATCCCAGCGCCTGGAAGGCAGAGGCAGGCAGGTCTGTGTTTGAAGCCAGCCTGGTCTTCAGAGTCTCAGGCACTTGCCTCTCCTGCCTCTGACTCTCTTAGCCTCTCTCTTGCCCCCTCTTGGGCTCTTCCCTTTTACCTCCCCTGCCCCCTCTCTCCACATGGTCATGGCTGGCCTCTACTTCTTTCTCTGCCTCTACTACCCCCTTAACTCCCCTCCCCATGTACTGAATAAACTCTATTCTATACTGAGAGAGAGAGAGAGAGAGAGAGAGAGAGAGAGAGAGAGAGAGAGAGAGAGAGAGAGAGAGAGAGAGTTTAGTTTCAGGATAGCCAGGGCTACACAGAGAAACTCTTGTCTCTGGGGAAAGAAAAGAAAAGAAAAAAAAAAGAAAGGAAAAGAAAAGAGAAAAGAACTCCCTCTTTCAAACAGGGCAGGAGCCTGGAGGCAGGAGCTGACGCAGAGGCCATGGAGGGGGTGCTGTTTACTGACTTGCTTTCCATGGCTTGCTCAGCCTGATTTCTTACAGAACCCAGGACCACAGGCTTGTCTGCTTACAGCCCAATCTTTTGTTTGTTTGTTTTTTGTTTTTTTCAAGACAGGGTTTCTCTGTATAGCCCTGGCTGTCCTGGAACTCACTCTGTAGACCAGGCTAGGCTTGAACTCAGAAATCCACCTGCCTCTGCCTCCCAAGTGTGCCACCACCGCCCGGCATTACAGCCTAATCTTATGGAGACATTTTTATCAGTGATAGAGAGAAGGAAGCTCTCTGACTTGTGTCAAGTTGATATCAAACTAGCCAGCACAAGGGTAGGGGTCCCACTCACTCACTAATCACACTTTCCACGAATACTTGTCAAGCACCTAGGCACAGGCCGTCTTTAACAGTTGTCTGGAATGGGAAGCAGGCCTCTTAAACTTTTTTACATGTAACTTCTTTTCAATGAGCAGTTTTTATACAACCCTGTGTGTGTAGGTGTGTAAAATAAGTAAGCAAACCAAACACTTACTGGTATTAAGTCATTAAGATGTCCTTGGGAGACTGGGGGTGTAACACAGTTGATAGTGTACTTGCCTAGCATGCATGAAGTCCTGAGTTCACCTCCACACACACAGAATAAAACATGTATGGTGGCACATGCCTCTAATCCCAGCACAAAGGATGTAGTCAGGAGAATTGTTGCAAAAAATTAAAAGAAAATAAATTTATTTTATTTTAAAACAGTCCATTAGTACACGTGTACGTTTACCATTTATTTATATGTTAATGAGATAGATGCACTTGTTTGCTTTTGCACAGAAATTTAAATTTAGTGGAATATTACATACCATAGGACGCAGGGCATCTGCAGCATTTATTTTGGGAATTGATGGATATTTTGATGTTATAATTGTCAATTTTGAGAATTCCATTTATATAAATAAGTAGTACAAATCAACAACAGAAATTAGGACCATTTCAGAAATTCCTGGCAATTCTGCCCTAATTCTAAATAAAAATCTATTCAGTGGGAACTGGCGAGATGGCTCAGTGTAGAGCTCTGACTGCTCTTTCAGAGGACCTCAGTTGGGTTCCCAGCAACCACATGGTGGCCCTCTTCTGACCTCCGTGGGCACCAGACAGGCATGTGGTACACACACCTAGGCACCCATACACACATAAATACAAATCTTAACGTTACCCCTCATAGGGAGCAGAGAAGACCGGTTTCCAGTCTCACTTTCCCTCCTGCCCTTTCTCCAAGAGGCGTATCTGAACCTGCATTTCCTTTCTCCGGACACAGACACTTTCTGGACCAACCCGCAGTACCGTCTCAAGCTTCTGGAGGAGGATGATGACCCTGACGACTCTGAGGTGATCTGCAGCTTCCTTGTAGCTCTGATGCAGAAGAATCGGCGCAAGGACCGGAAGCTGGGGGCCAACCTCTTCACCATTGGCTTCGCCATCTACGAGGTAGGAAGACCCCAGCTGCAGCGCAGGAAACACACCTTTCCAGTGGGGAGAACTGGCTTTCCTTGTCTCCAGGGACCACTAGGGTTCCTGCTTTCAGACCCACAAATGCCTGTAACCAGTGTAATTGCCACAGGTGCAGTAGGCAGGACGGGAGCTGGCCGGGTGGTGGCAGGAGTTAGAGACTATAGTCAATCTCAAGTGGCTGGCATTGCTTTCGGCGAACTCTGTACCCTCATTTGCATCAGAGGTGTTCTTTTTCTATTTTGCTTCCAGGTTCCCAAAGAGGTATAGCCTGCCGTGGTGTGCAGCATTCCTTGGGGGTGCTAAGTCTGTCTGTGGCTCCCTGAGAAGCTTCCTGGTAGGGCTGGTGAGCGAGGCTGATAGGAGGGTACTGTGCCATGTCCGTTTTCTCCCTCCCACCAGGACACCTGCCCATCAAACACACACACCTTCACACACCTACTCTTCCATATTCATGCAAGTGTGACCTCACAGGGATGTGTTTGAAGGAGGCTGCCTCCTAGAATAGGAGGATCGCCTTCTTCAGAGCCCACTCAGAGTCCTTCCCCATCTTTGGGGCACTTGTGAGTTTGAGGGATTTGGAATTGAGGATCATCAGTTCTGGTGAGTGGCCCTGTCGAGGGAAAACATAAACCTGACCTTTACTTCTGAGTCCCGCCCACCCCCACCCCTACCTCCAAAAAAAAAAAAGGAAGAGGAAGTGAGCTATGGACCTTCTGTGACGTTCAGCAATTTGAGGCCTTAGGAACTGGAAGTAGGTAGGTAAGGACTGTGAAAAGAATTACTAAAGAGTTAGGGCTCCAGGAGGGGACATTGAGCAGGTTAACGCAGCCCTCCCCATGGGCTCAGTTCTCTTGGGTTCTTGTCCCCAGATGCACGGGAATAAGCAACACTTGCAGAAGGACTTCTTCTTGTACAATGCCTCCAAGGCCAGAAGCAAAACCTACATCAACATGCGGGAGGTGTCCCAGCGCTTCCGCCTGCCACCCAGCGAGTATGTCATCGTCCCCTCCACCTACGAGCCCCATCAGGAGGGGGAATTCATCCTCCGGGTCTTCTCTGAAAAGAGGAATCTCTCTGAGTGAGTACCAGACTGGCTTTCCCACCTGTCCCTAAGAGGTCACTCACGCAGCCCATCCTATAGCCAGGAAGCAGCTGGACCAATTTCCTTCAGGGCTCTTGGGACACACCCACTGGCCTTTGCCATTCTGTACTCTGGGGCCATTGCTTGGGTCCCCTCGGTCCTTTGCTTTTTTACAGCACTGGAGTATAATTCCAGGGCCCCACAGGTTTAACTAAGTTTCCTGGGCTGGCCCTGAACTCACTCAGATTGGCCTTGAACCTCTGATCCTCCTACCCCACGCTTCAGAGGAGTTGCAATTATAGCCCTGTGGCACCAGAGCAGCCCACAAACATTGATTCACGCCATTCATCCTGCAGATATGTCTTGAGCACCCATTCTACCCCAGCCCTTTCCCAGGCTCTGGGGATCATGAAGTAAACACGATCACGGAAACAGAAACAGAAGGGGCTGATGCCTTCGTGGAGCCTAACGCTCTAGGGACAAGGGACAAGGGCACATACATTGTTTTATAGAAACATCAGCTTTATAAAAATGCTGAGTGAGGGTAGATGGAATGCATGGGAAGCCAGACAGGCCTCATCTCTGCAGATGTACAGACACACCCTGCCTCTCTGAGTTCTGTCCCTGGAAGAGGCACTAGACCTGTTGCTAGGTAGCTGGGCCAAGCTTTGAGGGAGCTCTGGGCAGCACCACCAAGTAGCTGTGTGCCTGGGCTTTTCTGTGTGCCTGGGCTTTCCTGGGAATGGGGTCTACATGAGCTGGCTCCTGGGGTGAGTGTTTAGTCCTGGGCTCTTTTAGATCTAATCTCAAATCTATGACCACAAAGAAGCCGTGTGACCTGGACAAATTCTTGGAGGTGATTCCTGTTTGTTCCGGGGGATATTGAGATACCCTATGTTTGTGTTTTTCACAGGGAAGCTGAAAATACAATCTCTGTGGATCGGCCAGTGGTGAGTGGTTAATTAGGCTCTGACATATGAGAGGATATGGGGAGGTCACATTCCAGCCCGGCAGGGGCAGCCCAGTGTGCGGGGCGGAAGGAATGATGCTTCCGTTGTAGAACTATTTTGCCTGGTCAGAAACCGAGAGTGTGGAAGAGGAGAAAGTATTTTAACAATTAGAGGGAGGCAGCCAGATTTAGGAAGCCATGACAAGAGAGGCTAATATTGAATTAAGAGTTTGGACCGCATCTGGATTTCTCACACAGAGAAAAGGAAATATACTAGGTTCAGGACCCAGCGTCAGAACCTGGTCATTCACCTTCCGCCTTGGTGACCTGGTCAAGTTTACTCTGCAAAATGCGGATAACAATAATGCCCTGGCTGTGCTGGTGGGGTTTAGCTCTGTAAGTTCACACATGTGAAATGTCTGGTGTAGCATGTGCACTCCTAGATACGCTTCACAAATGTGGCTTACATCATTTTCTCAAGCATTCGGGAAAGTGGATGAGGCTGTCATCCAGGCCTTCACTTGAGAAGCTGGTGGCTCAGGAGGGTTACACGGCTTCCTTGCACTCCTAGAGGCAGGAAGTTGCAGGTAGGGCAGCCAGGAAGTTTAGATTCTCCTACCTTCAGGTTGCAGAAGCACCAAATGCATGCGTGTGTGTGCGTGTATGTGTGTGTTTCAGGAGAGAGGGTAGAGTGTAATTGAGAATGGAGGAGACTAAGGTCTGCTGTGGATCTTTGGGCTGTTCTCAGAGTGACTTGACCCAGGACAAACGCTCCACTGTGTGCCTTTCAGGTAGTGACTCTCGTGATCATAATGCTGACTCCCTGCTGGCTCTGGAGCCAGGCACCTTCCTAACCACTGCACACCTTATTTTAGTGTTGGGTGCATCTTTCTCTTTCTCATCCTTTGGATGCTGGAACAGCGCAGAGTTTGTATCAGGAGTTGCTCACTATTGCTCACTCTAAGATTCTGTGGACTGGGATCATGGCTGAGTGCAGAGTGCTTGCCAGGCATCCATAGGCTCTGGATCCAACTCTAGCACTGCTTAAAGGGGGGACCGGCACATCATAAGTACAGCGTCCAGTGGAGGGGTCTAGTGTCCCTACATAACTATGTTTGTCAACAGCTTTCAAATAACACTTGGTGGGCTGGGTGTGGTGGCACACGTGGATCTCTGTGATTTCAAGGCCTACGGGGAGGCTACACAGAAAAACCCTGTTTTTTCCTTCCTTCCTTCCTTCCTTCCTTCCTTCCTTCCTTCCTTCCTCCCTCCCTCCCTCCCTCCCTCCCTCCCTCCCCCCCCCCTCTCTCTCTAAGACACTGGGTAGACGCTCAGCAGACTTGCCACAGGACGTCACTGACCCAGTGTAATTGCCAAACCTTCCGATTTACAATAGAAGCCCCAAATGTGGAAACACACATGAATCTCCTGTTACCTAAATATTAAAACAAAACCTTCTTTAAAAAGAATCTTCACTTTCACACAGGGTTGAATAAGCCATATTTTGGGGACCAATTTTCTTTTTAAGGACGGCAAGATCCTTTCCCTCCCCGGCAGCGGATTAGCAGAACAGAGTGTAGCAGCTGTCAGTCTTGGGGCATGGGGGCGGGGGATGCTCTTCCTCCTTGGCCCTCTGTGCTCTTTAAACAATTGTATTTTATTAATTTATTCACTCATTCATGTATGTGCATGTCCCAAGTATACATGTGGAAGTCAGAGGACAGTGACAATCAGTTCTCTTCATTTGCTTTGTGGTTCCCAGGGGTCATATTTGGGTTGTCAGCCTTGGTGGCAAGTGCTTTTACCCACTGAGCTCCAATCGATTACAGTATCTGGACCCCAGAGCCTTGAGCCACGGGCCACCCTAGAAACTTGATTTTCACGCATTCCTCATTTACTGTCCCCCTTTCTATACAGAAAAAGAAAAAAAACAAGGTGAGTGGGTTGGGCACTGTGCTTATGTGTGTACATCATACATGTGTATGTACACGTGTAACATGTGGCATGCGTGTATATGCATGTGTGTATACATGTGTATAACTGTGGCGTGTGTAAGACTCACTTCTTCCTCCTCTCCTTGGAGCCTCTGCTGAGTTTTGCTCTTGCAGATGCTTCACCTCAATCTCACAGTAATCCTAGGACTGTGGTTCCATTATCAGTCCTGTCTTTAGAGGGAGAAAAGGGACAGACAGACTAGTCTCCCTGAGACCACACTTAGCCAGCACTGGAGCCAAGGGGTTCCCCAGAATCTGTGCTCTGAAATAGCACAGTCATCAGACAAGGTTTGGTGTGGGTGTTTATGGTGGTCCTGGGGAATCTATCACAGAGGTTCTCCTGGCATGGGTGCTGGCCCAGACCTGAGGGAATATATACTATGTGGAATGCTTATGCAAGCCCCTATCCCTCTTTATAATGGAATCTATAAGGTAGGCACTGGTTGTGCTTTGTAAAAGTGAGGGTTCATATCCAGAGAAGCGAAATGATTTGCCCACACAGTTAGCAGCTGGGGACCTTGGAACCACAGTACATATATGTCTACTTTGAGACCAGCCTCTAGCCTCACCTTGCCAGTGCTCCTTACACTTCAAGGCTTGTGTTATCAAGACCTGCATGTGAGTCTATAAACGAATGGCTGACACAGATGCCCCATGGCTATGCCCTGCCCAGACCATCACCTTTGCTTGTTCTGAGATCCCCAAACGCTTCATTTGCTTTGGCAAGAGCTGTTACTTAGAAGATCTAAGGAGCCTCCTGGAGCTAAACCTGGCAGAGCTGCTTTCTCTGGTGTCCCCCCTGGGTGACCTGCATGGAAAGAGTGGGGCCTCCCTGGTCAGGCTGCTCAGACTGTCTGCACTGTGGCCCCAAGCCCCACTGCTTCCCACCACACAACACAGGCAGGACATGGCAGCCACTCTCTAGCTCTGCTGTGGCCTCTGCACTTGCTTGACCACACCCTTAAGTAGCCCTCCTGCTACTGCAGTACCTTCGGGGTTTGCACAGTAAGTACAGTTTTACCTTCACTAACTCCTCTGGTTCCTGCAGAGGCCCTATCAGAAGGGAAAGTCAGGTTTTACCAGGGGCAGTAGCAGATGAGTGTGAGTGGCCAATGAAGGTATTCCTTACATGAGGTGGGGGAGGAGTGCCAGCCAGACACGCCACAAATAGCAGATCATGAGGGCTTTCTTGGGTACCAAGGGGTTGGAGCTCTGTTCCCTACTAGGACGGCCTTAAACATGTGATCATTCCCTCAGCTAGGGTTACAGTTGTGTGCCACCACGACCGACCGGCCTGAAAGCCTCATTTTTAATGGTTTTGACACTGAATTTCTGGGAGGCTTCAGTGTATTTCCATTTGAAAGATAAATCCACAAAAAGATTTGACCATCACCGCTCAATCATATGCACTCCGCATTCTTAGCACTTTTGTGTGTGTTACTTAGGAACACATGAGGAGAAATGGGCCGGTGGGATAAAATCGTGGGCCTTCTAGCTTATACAATACCTTAGATGTTTTTAAAAATAGGAATAAAACTGAGAAAGAACTGAGGTTCAAGCCACACATGGTGGTATACTGTCTAGCCTGAGCTAGATTCAGCCCCAAATAAAACAAAGTACACACACACACACACACAGAGAGAGAGACAGACAGACAGAGGGGTGGGGGAGAGAGGGAGAGAGAGAGAGAGAGAGAGAGAGAGAGAGAGAGAGAGGTCCAGAAAGGCTTGGCATCTCTCCCCAGACACGTTGCTTGTCAGTGCAGAAATGGGACTTGAACTGAGACTCAGGCTCCTGAGTGACCATTTCCTCCTTATTGGACAAAGCTGCTTTGGGGGTAGTCTGCTGGTCTTGTGTCTGTCAGCCTGTAATACTTGCTTCCTCCCTGCCCGCCCCACTCCCTCCCCTCCCTAGCCCATCATCTTCGTTTCAGACAGAGCAAACAGCAACAAGGAGCTGGGTGTGGACCAGGAGGCAGAGGAAAGCAAAGACAAAACAGGGCCAGATAAACAAGGGAAAACCCCACAGGTTTCTGAGCATGCTGCATGGATGGGGAGTTTAGCTCACCGTGGGGGCTCTGCTATGTTCTTGGGGTCCATAGGGGTTATGGTGGCTCCCAGGGGAGGGTCTCTTCAACACTGAGGGGTTTGGAATTGTCCCACTGACTTTTCCTCCCAGCAAGTTCCTCTGAACTTTGTGGGTATTTCTTGGGTAAATGTCTTAAGGTCACTGCCATACCAAACCAGTCCCGGGATAGGAAGGAGTCCCAGGATAAGTCAAGCACAGCCCACTGAAGCTTCTGCAGCCAGGACAATGGAGAACAGGGAGACAAAGGCTGAGACAAGCCAACTGGAGAGAACTGAGGCTGAGCTGTCTCTCTATTCAGTTGTTGGAAAGAGGATAAAAGGATGGTAGCAGAAAGTGGGGTCTGACAGCAGCCTTGCAGTCCTGCAGAACTCCAGGGCCATGCCCTCCATCCAGAATAACCTGTCAGGTGGGGAGGGAGGAGTCCTTTGAGGACTTAGCCACAGAGACAGCAGTGGCTGGAGGACCTGGCCATAAGTAGGGTTCAAAACAGCAGAGAAAGTTCTATCTGAAGAGACTTGGGAGAGTCATGGTTGCTGTCTGCATGTTGGCATGGAAAATTTGTCCTTTGGCCTGAGGTGCCAGGGCAACTGAGGCAGGAAGCAGAGGGCTGTGAACCCTCTAGAATCCTGCTCCGGGTCTGCTGGTAGACTGAAAACATGATCCTTGTGCCAGCTAGTGTGGCTTTATGGGGCTGTTTGGGACACGGATGCCTGGGATCCTACAAACCAGTTTCCTTTGTGTTCCCATAGCCACGGCCTGGCCACACGGACCAGGAGAGTGAGGAGCAGCAGCAATTCCGGAACATCTTCAGGCAGATCGCAGGCGACGTATGTACTTCTCTCCTAGCCCAGGGACCCACCTCCTCAAGCGACTCATTGCTTAACAGAGGTCATTTGGTTTGGGAGAACCAGAGAGTATGTGTTGTATCACAGAAACCTATGCTTTTGGGTTCTGGACTAATACAACCACTGGGTGGCTCAGAGCCTCTGGCTGTGAGCTGCTTGCTGCAGTCTGGATAGCTGCGGGTGCAAAAACGAACCCATCTTGCTCAGAAAAGCCGCAGCTTCCCTTGGCAGAAGAAAGGATCTCACACATGTGGACAGCCAGGTCTTGTCCTACAAAGCCTCTGCCCCACTGGCTGCTCTGCCCTTCATAATTCTCTTCTCTCCCTCAGGACATGGAGATCTGTGCAGATGAACTCAAGAATGTCCTTAACACAGTGGTGAACAAATGTGAGGAACTCATGCCAGATGTGGGGGATGGGCAGGGCCCCCAGCTGCCTGAAAGCAGCTCCTCACCCTTCTCCATCCCCCCAGACAAGGACCTGAAGACACAAGGGTTCACGCTGGAGTCCTGCAGGAGCATGATAGCTCTCATGGATGTATCCTTCCAGTCAGCAAACCTAACGCTCTGACATCTGCCCATAAGGTCAGGGGAACAGTCAAGAGTGTCCATCCATGCCCAAGGAAAGGCATAGGGGGATCCTAACACAGATACTCCTGCATGTCTGGCAGAGGTTAGGAAAGGATACTGGGTGGTGCCTGGTCATCACCTCTGGCTCTGCTTGGCAAGCTTCCCAGCTAGCGGATAGGCTCCGTGAGCTGTAGAGTTGGCAGAAACTCTGGTTAGAGAGGGAGAAGGATAGAACCTGGCAGGATCACCTGGTAAAGGTTTAACTACCTTCCCTGTATAGTACCCTGGATACCCCTGCCAGTTTAGGGGGATTTTACTATGAGCCTGTGGTCCTGACATCTATCCTCCAGACAGATGGCTCTGGGAGACTGAATCTTCAAGAGTTCCATCACCTCTGGAAAAAGATCAAGGCCTGGCAGGTACGAGGAGAGCCTGATGCGGGAGTGACGGCAGGGTTAACTTGGGATCAAGTATGTGATTGCTGGCTTTGAACTTTATTTTCAGAAAATCTTCAAGCACTATGACACAGACCATTCCGGTACCATCAATAGCTATGAGATGCGAAACGCAGTCAATGATGCAGGTGCTGGGGTGCAGGGGGTGCTGGGGGGAGAGAGGGCGACAACATGCAGACCTGAGAGCTGGCAAAGTAGGAGGGTCCTAGGGCCAGCCTGGCCAAGGGGCAGGGAAAGGAGACTGCAAGCCTGAGAACTGCATCCTCTCCTCTCCCTGCCCCTCCAAGGCTTCCATCTCAACAGCCAACTCTATGACATCATCACCATGCGCTACGCAGACAAACACATGAACATCGACTTTGACAGCTTCATCTGCTGCTTTGTCAGGCTGGAAGGGATGTTCAGTAAGTGATGGGCTACCCCTCAGACCTCTCAAGCCCCTCCAGGCTCCTTCCCCATGGTACAGCCACAGAAATAAGAGCTCAGTCTGGGGCTGGAGAGGTGACTCAGCAGGTAAGAGCACTGACCGCTCTTCCAAAGGTCCTGAGTTCAAATCCCAGCAACCACATGGTGGCTCACAACCATCCATAACGAGATGTGACGCCCTCTTCTGGAGTGTCTGAAGATGGCTACAGTGCTTAACATATAATAATAAATATTTAAGATAAACAAACAAAAAAGATCTCACAAACCCAGATCTGACAGTTGCCCACTATTTCAACAAGGCTGCACAGCAGCTGTTACTCTAAAGGCCAAGAAAAGGGTGGCAGAGAGAGACAAAAGATGCAAGGGAGAGATGCTGATTGTGTTTTGCATGGATCTGTGTGGAAGGAGAGCACTCCACACAGAGGCTTCCTAAATTACAGATCTGAGCACGCAGATGATGCCCACTTGGGATCCTAGCAGTTAGGTAGGAGAGGTGGGAGGGCTAGCAATTCAAGGCTAGCCTGGGCTACTTGGAGAGACCTTGTTAATAAATTATAAATACAAATAATAAAACAAAGGCTGGCAAGATGGCTCAGCTGCATGGTCTGGTGGTCTGAGCTTAATGACCGAAATAAATGAGGCAGAAGGATAGAACCCATCGCAGAGCTGCCCCTCTGACATCTACATATGTTCTGGGTCCACATGCATAAATAATAAATTCTTCAGGAAGTAAACACAAGTAAACTAAGCTAAAACTCTAAAAAAAGGAGCAGGAGGTGACAAAAGAATAGTCTGTGACTAGCATTTGCCTTATGCTTTTACACAGGAGCTTTTAATGCATTTGACAAGGATGGAGATGGCATCATCAAACTGAATGTACTCGAGGTAAGCTCAACAAACAGCACATCCTCTGAATAGAACCCAAGGTGGAAGAAATGAGACAGACGGAACCCAGTGTGCTTCTCACTCTCGGGGCTGGAACTTGAAAGGGAACCTGGTGAAGATTGTGATTCCCGGGGTGGGTACATTATGACAGAGCCTTGCCCCGCCCCCAAGTTGCACTGTGGTAGAAGACTTTCCTAGGAAAGACCCAGGGAAAAGCAGGCTGCTCCTTTAAGACTCCTCCCTTTCTCCTTCCCAGCACAAGCAATTCCTAGGGATGATGGACACTTCTTTCCTTGCTTTTGTACTGATCTAAGGGTTTCTTCTTCCAGTGGCTTCAGCTTACCATGTATGCCTGAACCAGACTGAGCTCATTGTAAGATTAACTGGGATTCCATCTCAACACAACACGGCAAGACCTATTTACCACAAAGGACCCAGTAGGTGCACCTCCACCAAACCTACGGGGCTCCTGGTCATGTTCCTTCTCCACTTTGCCCCAAGTCTTGGTGCACAGCCTGATGCCACCTGAAGTGTCTGGCTTGCTGGGAGGTCTGCAGATTCTGAAACTGTCTACTTAGCTTGTCTGGGTCGTCCACAGCACCCGTAGATGGCTCTCACACACGAAGGAGCCCAGTCACCATCTGCACTCAGTTCTGCCAGTTTTAGGATGGGTCTACCCTGGGGTCAATAGAGCATGGATATCTGATAAAATGTGGCTACATTCTTCAAGAAGCTATCTAAATAAAGGCAGGCACATGGCTGGCTCCACCATTGTCCTTATTAGCATTTCTCAGCCACAGGAGGGCTGAGTGTCTTTCAGTCATGTTTGTGTATGACCTCCACAAACATCTAGCTTGGAGATGGGGAGACGGTTGAGTAGATACAGGTCTACACATGCATGAGGACTCCAGTAACACCTGTAACTACAGTAATGGAGGGTAATGACAAGAGGAATTCTGTAGGCCTGCTGGCCAGTCAAGCCAAAAGGATGAGGTTTGGTAAGAGAGAGCCTGAAAGGACACGGTGGAGGGACTGGGGCAATGGTTCTGGGGTAAAATTGCTGTTTGGATCCCCAGAGCTGACATAAATGTTGGAGGATCACCCACCTGTACTTCCATCCCAAAGGTGCTAATCAGAGAAAGATTACTGACACAAAACCAAAACCAACCAAAGATAACCAATTAGCTAGACTAGCTGACCTGGCAAGCTCTGGGTTCAACGAAACCTGGTGAAGGTGGAAAGTGACTGAGGCTGAAGGTAACACCAACCTGACCTCCACAAGCATCACACAAACATAACGGAATACCCAAGTCCGTCTGGCTTCACTCCTGCACATATCACAAAGAAAACCCTTTTCAGCCTATGCACATACCTGCTGCTCCTGTCAGGTACTGCAAAGGTTGGGTCTGGTTGGTGTTGGCATATTTTCTTCTCTGATTTTTAGAGTTTCTATAACTCTCCCTCCCTTCCAATTCTTTATTTCACCCTTAACCATTCCAATCCACCAACATTAAATAGGAGATAAGGCTTAGAGGGGAAAGGGGGCATAGACTTTTTAGACTAGTTCCTGCTGATTAAGGGTGTTGGGTTTCCCAAGGAAGTCCAATCTTTATGAACAAGACATTTCCAACTTCTTGTCTCTTTGTTTATGACTTGACAAACCACAACAGCAACCAGGAGCAGCAGGGGCAAGCTGCAGCCTCCACAGACCCTTTCAGGGCTCTTCCACTTATACCCTCTCTAAAATGAAACCATCTGCAGCTGGCAAAGCCACACCCTTGCGAGTGCATGAAGCAAATCATAATCACCTGCTGTGAATCAACCTCTTATTAGACATCTGGGATTAAACCAAAAGCATACTCACATATCATAATTGGGTTTTTAAAGCAATCAAAATTCTCACTACAGGTTAGTGTATTTATGGGAAACAGAGCCCTAGTTTCAGGATAGAATAATGGGAAATACAAATAAAATCAAAGATTACTTGTTTTATTTTATGTGTACGGGTGTTCTGCCTGCATGCCTGGTGCCCATGGAGGTCAAAAGAGCACATCCGATTCCCTAGCCGTGAAAGCTATCGATGGTTCTGAGCACCATGTGGGTGCTGGGAGCCACACCCAGGTCCTCTAGAAGAGCCGTCTCTATGACCCTGACCATCCCTCCAGCACCACTACTTCTAGATCTTGAGCACAGGGACCACCCAGATCTTTTCCAAGATCACTGGTGTAGAACACACACAAATGTGAGTACATTACTATGTATGAAATTGAGAAAAATCAAATTTAAGATGAAATAAATGGTAAAAGGAAGATCCAGGGACCAGAGTGCAATGCAGGAGATGTGATTTTCTTTTTCACCCTAGCTCCTCTGCCACTGGCCTGCCTGACATTAAACAAACCTCTTAACCTTGGGTGGGTCTACAGCACAAACGCAAACACTTGGTTCCTAGCCCCTGCTGTGTTCTTTATCCCCAAATGAAAAAGGTCAATTCATGAATATGCAGACAAATAACAAAATGAACACTTAGTAAAAGTACTTTATTTTCTTCTTGTATTTGCTTTATATCTCACTTACAAAGTTAGGAAGTTCACAGCTTTTATACCAAAATGTAAGAAGGCTGTTTAGAAATATCTCTGCAGTCAAATGTCACCTGACATTTCTTCTGATCCATATTGAAAAACCAATGTTCAGGGTAGCTATGGGCATTTACCTCCCCCTTCAGCCTTTCCTTCTCTACTCTCTGCCCCCACTGAGCTACTCCTGGGCTGGTCTGAGCTGGTCTGGGCCAGTCTGGGTCATGTCCTTGGAGTTGGAGGTGAAGCTGAGGTCAGTGGTAGGTTTGGTTTACACAAGGTTTCCTACCCATTTGCATCTGGAACCCAGAGAGACCCACCACAGCTTCCTCTTTTCCTTCCTATCAGGCCAACTCTCTCAAACCCAAGGCTCTCAATGATAGGACACGGGCGAAACCACCACAAGTATGGCAAGTACAGTCTTTATGGTAATTCTAGAACTCTACTTGAAGCAATAGGAACAAATTTGCTAAGTAAGCAATATGCAAATTTAAGCAAACCCACTTACTGTTCAAACCCCACTTTACAATGTATTTCCTCCTTACCAAATTATCTTCCCTAGAATACTGTGTCATTCTTTAAGTGTGCACCTACACTCAGCAACTCAGCCACATGCCCATGTCCTCAAGCTGTGCCATGATCATCTACCAAAACAACAAAAATAAAAACAAAAATAAAAAAACCAACAACAAAACCTTTGCTGGCAACAATCACTTCACCCATAAAAGTGTTGCCTTGGACTCTAAGTGTTCATGAGTTCAAACCTTCAACTGCTAACTCCCAGGAAAACCATTTCCTTCATGACAGCAACAAGTGTAATGCTAACGACGACGTCTCTAGCTCATGTCAGGACATGTTTTTGCTCCTTTTTTATTTGCACTGTTTACAGACTAGCAGAGTGTGCCAAAATATGTTTTGAACCTATGTAAAAACTTTCAAAATAATTGAAAGTGCCTGGTATCTTATTAGAACTGAAAATACACATAAAAGAAATTTTAAAAGATTTTCTTTGCTTTGAGCTGTTGCAATCAACATAAAGAATTTTTAAAAAAATGACCTTTAAGTAACTTATAAGAAATGTCTTGGGTTTTGTCAGGTTCTTAGTTACTTTCCTTCCTTCAACAAAAAAATCAAAAGTCAGTACAGACAGAGCCGCCCCTTCTGAGGGGAACCGGAGGCTGATCATGAATGATGTCAGAAGCAAGCACAGTTCTGCCTCCTACAGGAGCTTCTGTTGAGGAGCCAAGACACTTGGGTTCATTTTCATAACACACTAGATCTGGGAAAACAGTGACCCAATGTCAAGAACAATTCCACCTGTGCTTGAACTCACACTGCTTCCAAGAAAACCCCTGCGAAGCAAGGAAACCCAAGTGCAGGTGCCCATGCACACTCGGTTAAGCAGGCAGTCAGGTGCACACAGTGCTACCAAGGGAAGCTCGGAGCAGGCTGTACTACTACTGTCAGTCTGCATGCCCTCAAACATTCCTCACCACGGTCAACACCTTACGTCCTTCTTCCTTGCTGCATAAGGTCCACCATCTCATCATCTTGCATATTCCCTTTGGTGAACAGGGAACCTGAGCGTCCTTAGCACACCACCCCAGGGAATGATGCAGGGTTAGCAATGAACTCAAGTGAACTCTCCTAAGAAATCACTTCCCAGACCCCCAAAGTGTGGCTCCTCAGCACACACTTACAGGAAGTGGAGGTGAGAGGCCGGAAAGGGCTCTTAATCTCATAACTATGCTGTCAGTATCTCCTCTGTATCATACAATGGTTCTCGTCACATCTAAGCCATGTGGTCAACAAAAATTTTCCCACACAATAGGCCACAGTGAACAGCTTGTGGCCACTCATGAACTAGAATCCTAGATAGATTAGTTCTTAACATTTCTGAGTCCAGCAAGAATTCCTGGAACCTTTCCTGAGGGGGGGGGGGAACCTGCCAACAGCCTATCGATTAATTCCTGGTAGAGCCTATGCGGAGGTTTGATCATGCCAGGGACAAAAAAAGAGGCAACAATCCCAGTACGAGATAGCATCGCACCCTGAAGCTAGGTTATGTGGCATGAGGGTCCGCTCGCTCTGAAGAATTCCGAGGTTTTGAAATCCCGAGAAACAAAACACTTGATAGTAAAACTTGTTCAGTTTTACATACAAGTCTTAAGAAATCCAAGAACAAAGCAATCCCGCTAAGACCCGCTGGGATGGGCACTCCCTATGACAGCTTTTCCCTTTACCACATTCCACTCCACAGCTGGCATGAGAATGAAGACAGGCACTGGCCTCACTAGCTCCGCCTCTAGAGGCCTGCTGCCACCGGATCAACTGACTCCAGATGCTTCTTCCAGCTCTCCTACCTAGGATGCTGTGGGTGGGCTGGGACCGCCTGGGAGCCTGGTGTGCCACTGCTCTAGGCACAGCAAGAGCCTGGGAGCCTGGTGTGCCACTGCTCTAGGCACAGCAAGACAGTAGGGAAGATGGGGGCTGGCAGCGGAGCAGCCCAAAAGTTGTCAACGCTTCACGAGGCTCCAAGAGCCAGAGCTAGAAAGGGAATAAAGGTATGTGCTTCGGTCTAAGCAGCCAGGGAGTGCAAACACGCAGGGGCCACCACACTGAGCACTCTGGAGCGATTACTGGGAAGTACTGTGTTCAGGGACTTCTGATCATGGACACCCAGAGTCCGAATTCTAAAATACAGCGAGCAGGGCAGCCAGGCGTTTCAGGACACTACCGTGTTTCCCATCACACTCACAGCCAGCTTTGTCCAGCTACATCAATAGTGATACACCACTGCACATAATTATTAAAACAAAACAAAACAATGTTTTAAATTTAAATACCCAGTTATTTCAAAAGGAGGAATTAAAACTGATCCAGAAAAACTTCTCATAAGCCATCATAAGAACATAAAGCAGAAATCACAGACTGAATCAATAAAATATATGTATGATTAGGGTCCAACTGGGTAACTAATTAAAATCTGCTTCTTTAATAAACACTTATAGTCTAGTAGCATAAAACACTGTATGCCATTTGTTCCAGAAGAGTAGGTTCCTTAGAAATGGCTTAAATGTCACTTACACGCTCTAGAGCGGACCTGAGTTGTGTGTAGCCTATCCGCAGACTGCTCGCACTTGCTTGTGGTGGGTCTGGCTGTGAACCACTTCCTCCCTCCCAGCTTTGCTGGAGGACAGATAGGGGCCTGGAGAAGGACACTGAATGGCCCCTGGGAGAACCCTTCACTAATGACTTCCCAACATGGGAGGCAAAACTTCAGGAATCTATCTTGCTGTCATCTTCAGCGTGGCGTTCTATATGTCCTGCAACGTCCTAGGGAAAAAGAGAGAGAGGGATTGTGAGAGACAGCTGAGTAGCAGGCCAGGAGAGTCAGAGCTGAGGAGCCCCACGCCACATCTCATATTGAGGGTGGGACGCTCTGGCCTCCTGAGGAAACAATCCACTTAAAGATGCATGAGAGCACAGCCTAAGGACTCTGCTTATGTGCTTTATTAAAAACAGCACTTAAAAAAAAATACTTATTTAATTAACCCCCAAGTTCCTGAGTAATAAAATGAAAAGTTCCTAGGTTTGCCCTGTTTAGTGCAATTCTGACCACTTCAGGAAGGCTGAAGCACAGCTCTCGGTGGTCTGCGAGCGGGGTGGATCCACAGAAATACCTGCTTGGATCCTTTCCTGGCTGTGAAAAAAGCATCGCAGTTTCTCCAGCGACACTTCAGCGTCTGGAAGTTGGGATTGGTGTGGTCAGTCAGCAAGTGTTGTTTCAAATGATCCACAACGCCAAATATCAGAGTGCAGCCATGCCACTGTGAGAAAGAACAGGGGCTCATGGAGAAAAGCAGAACACACACACAAATGTGTGTGCAAACACAACCACCCTCTTCCCTCTCACCATATACCTCTGGCTGGCCTAGAGCACAGAATCCAGCTGCCTCTGTGAGAGGATTAAAGGTCCATGCTACCATGCCCAACTAAAGCATACTCTTTATTGTACATAATAAAATAAAATTTGTTGCATTTATTTTGTAATCCAATTTTTACAAAAGGCCAGCAGCTTTCTCTTAACACTGAAAAGAATATATTTAATAATTCTGAGAACCATGAAAATAAACTACAAAATGACAGAAGCTGTGCAATTAGTGGTGCACAACTGAAATCCCAGTATTTGGGAGTATGAAGCAGGAGGATCATCAGTTCAAGAGCAGCTTTGGCTACATAGTGAATGGGAAGCCAGCCAGTCAGTCTAGGCTACACAAGACCTGTCTCCGGCAAATACCTACTAAAGCCTCACTTTAAAACTCACAACTTCTCTCTCTTTCGAATCACAATCTTTTACCTACCTGCTTAAAACAAAACACAACTTTCTGTAAAGTTTTGTGTGTGTGTGTTTTAATTTCACATAACTTTCATAAGGTACAAAGACTCTGTTCTTGTTTTCAAACCTACAGTCTTGTAATGTATGTTATGATTTCTAATTCCAGGATGTTCATTTATGTTTTTTAATTAGCATGTATTAAATATGCATAATGGGTTTTATTATGCTGTTCCTAACAAATGTATACAATGTATCTGGATCATTTTGTACCCTCCACTCCTAGCGATCACTAACTGCCTCCAGAGCCCCACAGAGGGCTGGGACCTCCAGAGCCCTTCCCTGGGGGATGGTCAGTACTAAACAGTAATGAATATGTATGCTGAAAAGCAATGTGCCTACAGACAAGCCTAGAATCACATTTGAAAAACATTCCACTAATTTTGCTAAGGGGATCAGGGTTTGGGGGAAAGCAACCCAGAGCTAAACGTCTCACTGGTCACTCCTGATACTAGAACCAACTCAAAACAAAGCCTACACAGATGGTGCTTAAGTTTAATGGGCTAATTATTACTTCTATTTTTAAAAACTACACGATTTAGTCTGGTAGACTAAGACAAGACAACACATTTAAAATTTTAAGTTTTTCTTTGCCTATTCATCAGAAACTAGCAAGGATATAAGCCTTGAGTACTTGTAATACAAGAGGAGGACTGTGCAGACAGGAAAGGCTACAAAAATAAGCTCCACCATTCACTTCCTGTACTGATTTAATAACAAGAAACCACCTAGGAGGGGAGAGACTTCAGTGGCAGAGGACTGGTCAATCACCTGTGAAGTTTAACTCTTAGTACTGCAAATAAGACAAAACTCTCCCAACTCCTCAAAACAAAGCAACTAGGGTACAAAGTGAGAAGACACAATTTATATATCTCATATCTAACTTGAGAGATTTTTCAATAAAGAAGCCAGAAAGCATCTGTGTATTCTTCCAACATGACACTTGTTTGCCATAAAGTAAAAGAGAAGGTACGAGGCCAATCATGAAATACAAATGCTGCACTGACGGTCAGGAAGATCCACAGCCCACTCTTACCCAACAGCGGTAATTCTGCATCAGATTCAGCCTCACAGCCTGGATGCTGCCATCATAACAGCCAGTGTATATCTGGAGAAAGAGGTGTCTTTAGGATATCAGACTAAATAAACACACATGAAGAAAACACCTACAAAACACTCTTCACAGGGATTTCAATAACACGTAAGAGCTGGTCAGAGTCCCTCGGAGGGTCATCCTTGACCTGTGGCTCATAGCAAGGATGGCAGGCTTCAAGGTTCCCACTTACTCTGCACTGGGACAGCACTGCTAACAAGCTGGGAGTCTGTTTGCATTTCCAAGAGCTTTACTACTCAAGACCTTGATAACATCCAACCTGGTTCAACCTCACAACAACCCTAAATTAAACGGAACCAGGTGTGACGGCACTTTAATCCCAGCACTGAGGAGGCTGAGAGGAAGAGGCAGTTGATCTCAATAGAGTTTGAAGCTAGCCTGGTCTACACAATGAGTTCTAGACCTAACAAGGCTACTACACAGTAAAACCTTCTCTAAAAACAAAGAAAGTAACTTAAGTAGGGTTTGGTGAGTTGCCTGGAACTATGCCACACTGGCCAAATATCCTGACTTTGTCCTGTTCAAAGCATGTCTGCAAAAACAAGTGTTTATTGGTTTTGTTTATTTTTTTAAAGCATCTAATTGCATTTTCCACTTAGTAGTAGTGACAGATTTTACTGCATTTATTTTAGCTATTAATGGAAATAGAATGCCCAACAACATTGTTGGGTTACTCCTTATGACAAGAAGCAAGACCCTCAGTAACAGGGTACATCACAATCAAGTTGGTAAGATGTCACTTAGTAGACACATTATTAGCATATGAAGTTTTAAGTAAACACAAAGGGCAAAGAAAGATTTGACAAAACAAGCAATACCCACCACACTTTTATGGATGGTCATACACATAATCATGTCTTTGTGCCCTCCATAAACTTGCAGTCGATCATGGGACTTAAGCAGAAGAAAAAAAATTAGAGAATTAAGTCAGTGGAGGACTTGATAAATTATGCACTGTTACCAATGTTTTTACGACCAAAGTCTCAAACCTGAGCCACTGTAAGGAGGACTAGACAGGCTTTAAGAGGCTACGGATTAGTTTTGACAACCAGGAGCCTGATCAAATATCTCAGAAAGATATCTGAGTGTAGACCTTGGCCTGGCTGCTTCCTAATCATTTTAGAAGTCTTCTGAAAGTATGGATTCACAGGCACCAATTCAATCTCAAACCAGCACAATTTCCTCAAAGAAGTCAAACAAAGTATGTGGACCTAATCCTACCTGTAATTCATAGACACGAACAAATTTGTCCAGGCAAGCAGTCACCATAACTTTCCCCAGAATATTCACCACAGTCACTGCATGGTTGTGGCCTTTATATATGCGTACAAGCTCACCAGTCTGCATCAGAAAACAGGAGACAGTCAATAGATGGAGTTTTAGGATTCCAGCTACATTTTCTGATTGTAAAGTTATAAGGGAAAATTCTGAGGTAAACAATGCAGCTGTTCTAATGCTAACGCTCATGTTTTTACTCTCAAAACATCACACATATCCTCAGACTTTAACATTTACTGACAAACCCAGCTGGTGACAGGGCATGCCTTTGATCCCTGCACTGGGGAGTCAGAGGCAGGTGGATGAATCCGAGTTTCAGGACATTATGGGCTATCGATGGAAATCCTAGGATAATAGCCAGGGCTACACAGAAAAAAAAAAAAACCTGTCTCAAGAAAACAAAATAAAACAGAACAGACAACATTTCCTGACTTTGTGTATCTGTATAGGCACAGATATTGGAGGTCAGTTCTTTCCTCCTACCATATGGGTTAAGGGGGATAGAACATATCGCCCCAGGTTTTGTGGTAAGCACCTTTACCTGCTAAGCCATTCACTGCTCCTCTATTTTTGAAGTATGACTATCTACCCCTGATCCAAGTATCAGAAATGCTCTGAAATCTACATCTTTAAAGCACAGACATCACTCACAGGTACATCTTTAGAGCACAAATATCACTCACAGGGAAAGCGCACTGCCTCACCCATGTGTTGGGTCAGTCAACACTCAGACACAGTAAAAGCAAAAGTAGCTTCAGGCTATGTGTATATAAAATAACTTGTATTTATATCCAGAGTATTTATTTTACATATGCAAATGCAATATACAAACAGCGGCACTCTCACTATTACCATTTCCATTTCCCAAGTAATATGTCATGATGGCCCAATGCCATCTGCAGACCAGAGAGAGCTGTTTGCCTCTGAGATCTCCCTCTCTCCCTCCCTCCCTCCCTCCCTCCCTCTCTCTCTCTCTCTTCCCCGAGAGACAGGGGTTCTCTGTATAGCCCTAGCTGTCCTGGAACTCACTCTATAGACCAGGCTGGCCTCGAACTCAGAAACCCGCCTGCTTCTGCCTCCCGGCGAGGCAGTTGCTCAATTGTTTGTATCTGTTCTGTATCTTTAAACACTAAGAGCCCCAAGTTCAAAACAGGCATTTAAATGAAACCTTCCATACACTCTGGGTTTTTCTCTGATTAATTCCTTTTGATGAGTCAGGATGTCCAGGTTTGAAATTACCCAAGAGCACATGCATGCGTATGGGGCTTTACTAGATAATGGTAATAACCAAGGGGGCAGAGGAAGCCTTCAAGCTTTAGAATCTCATCTAAATCTTCCTTCCACTGCAGCAGCACAGCTTACATGAATGTTGTGAGCATGCACCGACTGGTCACTGGAGCCACTGAACACAAGGTCGTTCACCACCTTAAAGAGAAGTAGCCAACAAATTAGCTTCTGTGTCAAGTTCTGTTTCCTCTGTAACTTGAAAAGCATACTGGTGAATGTGAATTTCCTTCCTACTCTGATATGAACACAAACTGCATAAAATAATGTTTCCCAGAAAAATTTTCTAACTGAAAATGCATGCCTTACCACCAGGCACTGACGAATTTGCCAGGGCAATGCTAGGTTCATGACCTATGCAGGACAACTATGAACTTTCCTAGAAGGGCAGAGTGTGGCCACACTACGATAAAATACATTTGTTTCTTGCTAGCGCTGTTAATGGTTGTTTGCACTGTGACCCAGGCACACAGGGCTATACTCCACCCACCTGACTGTGCTCTTTGCAGGATGCCGTGCTCTAACAGCACACCACACGGCTGAAGAGATGCCATCCAGATCTACCCATTTCTCACCTTCATGCAGAGCACAGTCTTGCTGTGGCCCTCCAGGGTTCTGAGCAGCAGTCCGTTCCGTGCATCACGAACACTAATGGTGCAGTCATAAGATCCTACAACCAGCAGTTTTCGGGCACCTTCCTGAGCTGTGGCGAGGCAGCTGACTGCCCGAGGGCCATGGCATTCAAAGATCTCCTGTTGCTTGTTGTTCTGAAAAACAACCCACCATTCCATAAAAGCAACTTACCAAAAACCTTCAAAAACAGTGAACTAAAGCTGCTATGAACCCTCCCATTACTGCCTACCTACAGCCCAAATGCACGTCAGCTCCATCCTTGCTGCTCTTGACCTCTCCTCCCTGATCTAGTACGGCAAATGCACAGAAAACCCTTTGCTGCCTTTGACCTGAACTGCACTGCCCCAACCACCATCTGACTCCAGTGCAGTCTGCCAGACTTTGGACTCTTTCACTGTTATTTTTCTTTTCTGAAACAGGGTCTTGCTATGCAGCCCAGCTGAGCCTTGAACTATGTAGCCAGTCCAGACTACTCTTAAACACAGAAATTCTCCTGCCTCAGTCTTCATACTGCTGGAATTACAGGCGTGAACTACCATGCTTAAGTTCCCATTGTGCTTTGTTCCCCCAAAAGATATGCTATATATCTCATGACACTCAAAATATCTCTGCTGAGAGATACCTGTTTTCTTAAGCAAGTTTAGGCTTACTTTTATTTATTGTATGCTTGTGTGTGTGTGTGTGTGTGTGTACATGTGGGGTACACCATATGTATTACGGTCCCAATGGAGGCCATGTGAGGGAATTGGCTCCCTCTTACACAGAAAACAAGATAGATTAATCTAAATCAAATTTTCCATATTTGTGTTACTTTGATCTTCTGCTATACCCTAGCCCCAGATGTCTGTCTTCTGAGGTGTTTTAACAGAACACAGCAGTCTTCCTATCAGAACAACATGTTTATACCATAAATTCTAAAACGCACGCTCTACCTCATACTTTACTTATGTCTCCCCCCTCTTCTCCCCTGCTTGCCAAGCCTGCTCAAAAGCTTCACATTTGCCCAAAGTTTTTTTTTAAAAGATACTTTGGGTACATACATGACGTAAAACTCCCAGAAACTACGCAGAAAGCAGCAGCTTAGCAATGACTCAGCCATCTTGACATGCTAAGAACTGTCTGGAGTTCAGTGTCTAGTGATGGACCGAGCTTGCAAGGTAAACAGTCTATCTCGAGTAATATATTCTGCATCCTAGAACATACGCCAAAAAGAGCCAGCCCTGATGTGCAAAATTCATGCACACAACCATTTTCTAATCTGTCCTCTACTTATTGACTCTCAACCACCTAAAACCTTTTCTGCTTGACATAAAACTCTCCCTTTGTAATGCCAATCTGACAACAAAATATGAACAAGAGAAAAATATTTTATAACTATCAAGCTTTTGTCCTTATAAATAAAATTTTAATCTGCCCTTTTGGCTTTATTTCTATTGCCTAATTCAATCCAATCAGGAGAGTGGCACTTCAATTAAAAAATATGCACTTATCACAAGTATCAAAACAAAACAAAAACAAAAAAAAGTATCAGTGGACCAAATCACTTGATTATAAACATACTAGAGTCTTCAAATTTTATTTGAAAAGTTTCCAAAAAGCCAAAGCTACCTTGTATCATATTCCTTGCACAGTCCCAGTCAGAGCTGTGGCAGAGGAGCCCTGGCATTGATGGGGTGTGGAGCCACACCTGCCACACTTTCTGAACCTGCCTCCATGAACAGATAGTGCGCCCATTCCCTTCTCCCCATCTTCAGCCGGTCCTTCCCTGTCAGCTGCCACAAGCCTCCACAAAGCCTCCACAAAGCCTCCAACAAGGTCTCCCTGATTCACTGGTAAGTGTTCCCCAAGCTTGTCAATGTTCACTCACCTTCTAAAACATGAGAACAAGTCTCTTGAGGCACAAGCTTACTACTTATCAGTCCACCAAGAACTTAACTGCAACTCTGTATAATGGTAGTTTTAATTATCAACTAGATACAACTTAGGATCATCTGGGAAGAAAGTCTCAATGAGATATGCCAGATTGGTTTGTGGGTACTGTGAGAGACTGTCCTGAATGCACTAAGTAGGGCAGAGAGGGCTGAGGAAAGACATGGACCATCCTACACGGGTGCGCCACTCCCCAGATTTAGACCCTGACTGTGTACGTGCAGTGAGGGAGCCAAACACGAAGATGCTAGCTCCTACACATGCTCTTCTTTCTGTTCTTGTCTGTGGATACGAGTGGCTGTTTCAAGTTCTGTCCTTGATTTCTACTTAATAGTGTAACCCTGAATTGTCAGTCAAATAAACTCTTTTTGAGTTGCTTCTGATTGGGTATTATATCACAGCAACGTAAGCTAGGAGACTCTGGGGCCCAGCACAGGAAGGTGGGGAAGTCTGCTTGCCAAATGAGTTGGAAAAGAATAAGGCTGCACAGCTGTTAAAGGAAACCGCAAAATGACTTCACTTGACGTAACAGTCTCCAGCTACATTGGTGTCACACATCAGGGAATTCACACTCATTTTCCATGGTGTCTCTCTTAAATCAGATGGGCTGGTTTAACATATGACTCATCATTTGGCGCAAATATCCAGGCCTGGCTTAATTTAGTAGGGCTGCACTTTGGTCCTGGTACATGTGAGTTGCACTAGAAGACAGTTTTTTTTTGAATAAAGGCTAGTTCTATTGCTTCCTCAGAGAGAAAAATGACGACATGCTGTTTCCTACCAGAGACACCGGCTCTGCTTACAAAGGTCAGGGAAATTCAGCCTGCTTCTCCAACCACTGACCTTTATGTTGAATGTGACCACAGTGCCATTTGCTAGTCCAGCATAGAGGGTTCGCCATCTGTTATGAAGGCAGAGGACCCGGTCTTCCAGCTGTAACTGTTCCATGCATTCTCGGGTCTGAAAAACCAAAACCAAAAAAAAAAAACAATCCTTTACTAACAGAGGACAGAGGCAATGAGATGTGTGAACAATTGTTCCTCAAAATTCTCTAAAATGATGCTGAAAAGCACACAGTAGGTATGTTTCCTCTTTAAAGTGTAAGGTCAAGATTACAGGGTGGGTACTATAAAAAAAGTAAAAAAAAACTCTAATGACACTGGTATTTCTAATTAAAAACACAAATTCTTTAAAGGGCTGACTTGAATCTTATGCTTTTTCTTATTGAGTCTTCAGCTTTTTAAATGAAGAAGTAAGTTTTAGATAAAGCTGCACCTGGCAGGCTGGAGTCATAGCTCAGTTGGCTGAGTACTCGCCTAGTAGGCATGGAGCCCTGGGTTCAATGCCCAGCACATCACAAACAGGGTGTGATGACATTGGTGTGGAGGCCAGAGCTGAGGAGCTGGCTTCTTCACTCCCACCACATGGACTGCATGGCCCTAAACGTTGGACCTCTACATAGATGTATATAGATACACACACATACATACATACACAAAATAAATAGACAAATGTAATTAAAAACATTGTCACTAGGATTAATTCTGGCATATGATATGAACGTGAGATGAAGGGGGTACACTGTTACAACACAAAATCAACAGATACTGATGAAGAAACAGAAAATGTGATTCATGCTAAATCTCCTATCTACCCACAATGGTATCAGCATGCTAAAATATGGCAAAAATGAGGAAGTCAAACAAGTAGGACAATGGTAAATACAACTGAAGAGTCAATACCCCTGATTTCTCTAGAGCCACTTACCTTAACGTTATAACAGCGGATGGTGTGGTCACTGGAACCCGTGTAGAGGACAGAACTCTTTCCAGAGGTGTGAGTGACAAGAAGGCAGTTCACTTTGGAAATGTGTCCCTCAAAGACACCAACACACTTTCGACTCTAAGGTCAAGCACAGGTCAGATTAGTATTCACAGGACTGAGAAGATATGGTGGTTTGCATTAGAAATGTCTACCGAGGCTGTGGGTATTTGCATACTCTGTCACCAGTTGGTGGTGCTGTCTGGGGGAGGGTAGGTGGTGCAGCCAGTCAGTAGGGGCAGGCTTTGAGTGTTTAGAATTCACAGCATTTCCAGTTTACTCTCTGCTCCATTCCTGAGGTTCAAGATGGGAGTTTCCTAATTTTGCCACCATGCCTGCTACCAGCCATACAGTTCCCACCATTACGGACTCTAACCCTCAGGAACTCTAAGCCCCAAAATAAACACGTTGTTCTAGAAGATGCCCTGGTTGTGGTGTTTTGTCAGCAACAGAAAAGTATCTAGTACAGAGAAATTAGACAGTGCCTTTTATTGATAAAAAAAAATAAAACTTCCAGTCCACTGCTGTATTCATCCAAATATGCTTCCTGGTACACAGTGTGTGCATAGTAAATATTTGTTGTTCACTAACTGCCAAGCAGAGTCACATACAGTGAGATACCTACACCTATGTATTTACTAAGCCACATCCAAAAATACTATGAGGCAAGAGAGTATGTCACTTAACGCTTAGGTCAAGCTTTTCTAATATATGGGCTAAGAGAACCAGAAAATCTAAACTGCTGCTGATTGCCAATAGTAGTTATACATTTGATTACCAGCTTATGAGAGTATTCACAATTTAAAATGTCAGAAGCCATCAGGGTCCTAGTGGCTTAGGAATGGTTTCCTTCCTAAGAACTATCTTAAATGCTATATCTGTGCACATACCAAATCTATATACAATGTATCTTACAATTCATGTATCTTACAATTCGAAAATTAGACCTGATTTCCTAGATTTTTTATTTTCTTGAAGCATAGTCTCGTGTAGCTTAAACTCTTTTTAATAAGCCTTTGTACCAGAGGCTGGCTTTGAACTCCTGATCCTCCTGCCTTTACCTCCATCTCCCAAGTGATAGGATTAAAGGTATATGCCACCACGCCCAGTTCTGCTCTACTTCCATATACCACTGCTTTCTTCTGAGGTCATTTCCAATACTTCTCATGGCCCTAGATCACAAACCTGTTGTCTGCCCCTTGGTTCACCATCTAACTTTCATGTCTTCATACCCTTATGGTGTTAGTTCAGTCTTGATTATCATTGTGAAGACAAAGTTAGTTTTAACATCGGTTCAAATCTTGGAAGTGTGTTCTGAAGCATGGTGAGCATCACTTACACTGAGGGGAGGCGTGGGAAGGGGCCACTTCTGGACTCTATAATCACCAGAGAAAAAGTCTTTCTCAAACACATTGCAATAATCATTTCCTGCATCCTCTATTATGTAGAAGCCACATGACCAACTCCATCACTAACTTCAAGGCTGGGGCCTGACTGGCTCTCACCTACTGGATGTTGGTTCAGAGAATAAACTGCAGGACTTTTTCTACTGGAGAGAGGAAGAGACCCTATAGGCTCCTTTCAGAACCACATTGTAGGAAAATGTGATGGAGAATGCAGAGCTGAGAAAAAGGAGCCTACTGCCCCCGCTGCCTGGAGGATCCACTGCGCATCCAGGATCAGCCTGAACCTCGAGGGAAGTCCCTTTATGTACGTTAGACCTGCCACCAAAGGTACTCAAAACGTTAGACTTACCACCAGATTATAAACCCGGACAGTCGTGTCTGCTGAACAAGTATATAGTAAGTTTCCAAATATCTGAATTGCATTCACTGCAGCCTGATGTCCTTCAAAGCTTCCTTCTGTAGGCTCATCATCGTCTCCTGGCTCCGAAGACATTTCTGAAAAACATAAACAGGTTTCAGAGATATGTTTGCTGCAGTCTGAAAAGATGCTAAATCAAAACCATCACAACCATATAGAGGACCTGAATTAAATCACTAAACAGTCCTCTTAATTTCTTATTTCCAAGCAGAAAGTCACACTTTCAAGGTTCTCCATTGGGAAGATTCCTCCAAAACAAAACAAAAACTTTAGAACTAATGAAGTGAGCAAAGGGAGCCAGCTGAGTCAGCTGAGCGTGCAGTGTGCAAGGTCCAAGATCACACAGCGGCGCTGAGCCAGGCGGTGCTCCTGGTCCAACTTCCCACTTCATCTCCTGTACCATAAATATATTTAAACTGACGTGACTTCTAAACTCTAAAATCCCCTTTCCCCGTGGCTACTTAGAACACGACAATTACCTGAAGAGTTCTTAGATGCTTTGATAGAGGAGATCACCGTCTGGGTTTCCGCCACACTGAAAAAACAACACCAAAATTTTCTTGGCATCTGGGAGACTAGGACAGAGGGCAAAACTAAAAATTTTCTAAATCGAAGAATCAATGTTTCTACCTGAACTGTGTTTGAAATTTACAACATGATAAAAAAAAAAAAAAAAAAAAAAGGAAACAAACAAGTAAGCAAGCAAACAAACCAAAACAATAACAAAAGAAAAAAAGGCCAGGCCAACTCAATAACCAAGATTTGAATTTTTTCCTATGATTAACTTTTCACATACATTTTAATTTATAAAGAAATTCTAAAATTCTACTTGAAAGAGTAAATGAAAGATGAGTTGTGAAGCCGCTGCCCAGACAGTAACCAACCTCACCTCACAGGAACACCATCCTTGTAGCGAGTGCCAAGCTCACTGGTAGAGCTAACCTCATCACAACCAGAACGAGAAGCTTCTGTTGGGGTCTGCTCTGCAGCGATCCAGGTATCATTTTTCGATGGGCTGTCTGGTTTCTCTTCTCCCGATTCAGAGGTATCAAGGGCAACGACTTCTAACTGAGGATTTGGGACTTCCAAGACTTCTAGGGAGGACTCACTGTCTGGCTCATCTCGGGCAGTTTCTTGCTCACGACCAGTCTGGCTGTCTCCCCAGGTAGACGTTGTCACTTTCCCCCCTTTAGCTGCCTTTCCAGTTTTGACCTTTCTTACAGGCTTAGCGGTGAACACATCCTGTTCAGTGTCGCTGTTCTCGGGAACATGGGCAGCCCGAAGCGTCTTCTTCTTCCGAAGCTTCTTCTTCTTCTTGCTACCTCTAGTTTCAGCTGATGCCAGTGTGGATTCTGCCTGCTGCTCAGGCTGGTCAGCTGGAGACTGAGTTTCCTTCTCTGCAGGAGTTTTGGGAGTGAAAGACAATCTCAGAAAAGAACTGCTACAGGCTTCAGACCCACTGCTGCCTTTGGCTGACTCTTCATCTTTGTTTGTGCCAGGAAGATCAGGAGACTGGCAAGAGGAAGAGTTTTCTCTGCTTCTGGAATTTTCTTGCTCCACAGGAAAATTCAGATCTTGGTTAACCTCCTGGCAATTTTCTGTTGACTCTGATGTTATCACTGCAGGGATGGCTGGGTAAACTGGACAGCCGTCACTTACCACTCCTGAATCAAGAAATCAAACAGAAAAATCAACTTCCACAGGCAGAGACTTTTGATTTCTATTCTATTTAGAATGTTTACATTGTGTGTGTGTGTGTGTGTGTGTGTGTGTGTGTGTGCATGCAAGGAATACGCTTAGGTGTATCCAATGAACCAGGGAACTTGTGTGGAGGTCAGAGGACAATTTTTGGAAGTCATTCTTGCTCTCTGCCTTGTATAGAGGCAGGGCACCTCTTACTACCAATGCCCTGTGAGCTCCAGGCTAGGTGATGCGTGGACTACCTCAGGTGACTACCTCAGCTTTTCATCTCACTTTAGGAATGCTGGGTCCTCACTGCTTATGAGAGTAAGTGACCCATTGGGCCTACTCTCCAGCTCCCACAGATGAATCACTTTAGTGATACAGGAAGATGGCTTATTTAGTAGAAACAGGTCAGGTTATGATAAATGATGTCCTTTATAGTCTACAAGCAACCAAACGTATACTTATGGTTTAAGACATTGATATACAGCTCAGGATGTTTGTAGTTCAGTGGTAGTACTGGGCTTGCCTAACATGCAATCTCCAGCAGCCTTCCCCCCTAAAAAAAGATAGGAAATATGGAACAAAATAATATATCCACACTTTTAAGTTCTATTAAATAATCTCTTCCAAAGCCAGTATAACCATGAATTTAAAATGTTTTAAACTACGTTTTACTTATTTTGTGTATGTGGTCATTTTGAAGGTCAGAGGACAACTTGCACAAGTGAATTTTCTCTACGATATGGATCCCGAGGATCAGACTCAGGTTTTCAGGCATGGTGATGCTCGCATTCACTCCATCTGTCATTCCCCAAGACATTATAGTTTTAAAAACCTAAATACTGACCCCATGAAATTAGTAACTTAAAGTTCAGCATGACAGATCATATACATTAGATCTAGTATCTACATAATAAATACTGCAAAAGAGAGTGAGTAGCAAAAACTGAAGGGGTTTTTAGAATTGGTTTAGCTTAAGGAATCACACAATGACTCTGTGTGTGTGTGTGTGTGTGTGTGTGTGTGTGTGTGAGTGAGTGTGAAGTGTGTATGTGTACATACCATAGTGCAAGCGTGGAGGCCAAATAACAACTTTGGGTGTCAGTTCTTGCTTTCTGCCATACTGAAAGGCAGGTTCTCTCGCTGGTTTCTGCCGCTGTCCTTCGTACTTCAGGCTAGCTGGCCTGCAAGATCAAATCTCCTGCCCTGGCGTCCCACCCCAAGGAACGCTGGGATTGCAGATTTGTGCCACTGCACCCAGCAACATGAGGTTCCAGGATTATCTGCCTAGTTTTTTCCTGCTGAGTCATTTAATTTGGACTGTTTGCTTTTTTGACTGAATTTTTTAATATGACATTATTTGTAGTTACAAGAAGTTATCCTCAACTGTTAAAAAAAAAAGCAGGCAAGTGTTAAAATCCCTGGCTACTTCTCAACCCACATAAGTTCCTGTTAATACCAGTAAACACCAGAACCTTGTGGCCAACATGGCTATTTGCCATTCAGAGTATATGCCTTACTGAATATGCATGGCCATGCTTAACCCACATATCACAAGGACAAAAGAAACATCTCAGAAGAGTCAAATGGATGTCAATTCATTAAGCTCCAAGAAAACCAGGGAACAATGAAACTTAAATTAATTCTCTGAAGTATTTTATTAGTATTTTAGGACTTTACATTTATTTTCTCTGTATATCTCAGCATAGGTGTGCATATGGGGGTCCGGGTTCTCTTCCTTCTTGTGGATTCTAGAAATTTAAACTGAGGTTATCAAGGCTTGCTGACAAACCTTTACCTGCCGAGCCATCTCTCCAACCCCACATTCTCTTTAGTACTTGAAAACAACTCTCCTATATGAAGTATCTGTCAATGAAAAACTAACTATAATAATTAGTTATTTTATTTTGAGCCAAGCTCATTATAGAGCCACAGCTGGCCTGAACTTGCTATGTAAATCAAGCTGCGGATCATCTCTAACTCAAAGATCCACCTGCCTCTGCCTCCCGAGTGTTGGATTAAAGGCCTGAGCTGACCATGTGTGGCTTTGTTTCAATAGGCTTTACACAGTGGTGGATAACTGCTCTTCAGGGTGCCCTGAACTCATATAAAAGCTTACTTACTATTAGTTTGCAGTAATTCCTTGGACACATTGGAAGCACAGCCTTGTGGCACAGCGTTCATATTCCCCTCTTGTTCAGGAGACATGGGCTCTTGTTTAATCTGAACCGATGAATCAGGGGCAGTACCATGGGCTTGGAAAGTACATGTGGTTATTTGGAGAGGGGTTCCAGAGGATGGTAGAGATGTATGGGAGGGAGGTGGATCCAGAAACCCTGGGAAAAAGGGTGCAGGCAGCAGAGCTGTCTCAACAGATGCCTGAGATCGGCTGTTCCTTTGTTCTCGTGCTATGAGGCTATAGGGAGCCTGGTCTGGGTGCTCAGAAGGTTCATATGTTTCTAGAACAGAAAGCATAGACACACAACAAATACAAGAATGTTATTTGAAAAGTCATTTATTTCTTAGCCAACTTTTGTGTTGTCTCACTGGTTAGACCAGACCGGCCTTGAACTCACAGATCTCTATCTGCTTCACATCCTAGTGCTGGGATTAAGGGTAATGTGTCACCATACCTGGCCTCCAATATGTATTTTTAAAGACTAGGAAATAGGGCTCAGTGTTAAAAGCACCGCCTGCTCTTCCAGAGATCCTGAGTTCAATTTCCAGCAACCACATGGTGGCTTACAACCATCTGTAATGGGATCTGATGCTCTCTTCTGGTCTGAAGACAGTGACAGTGTACTCATCATATATATAAAAGAAATAAAATCTTATTTTAAAAGAGACTAGAAAATAATTTTAAGTTGGGCATGGTGGCACATGCCTTTAATCACAGTCCTCAGGAAGTGGGGACACGAGGATAAGGATTCGAGCAGCATCCCCGGCTACCTCCTAAGTTGAGGCAACGGGGACACATGAGCCCTTGTCTCAAAAAAAAAAAAAAAAGATTAGCCAGAGTTGGTGGCAGAACCTTTGCTCTCAGCACTCAGGAGGCAGAGATAAGCAGATCCTTCTTGTTTCAGCAAGAAAAGACTCTTGCTGAGAAAAAAAAACTACAACAAAAAATAAAAAACATACAAAAATTACCTTAATAAAGTGTTAGCCCCTACCCCCTTCTATCCTAAGCAGTACAGCTATCAAGGGTTCAGAGGGTAGGTGGTGACATTTACATTTCTCAACGTAGAGGTGAATCACACCTCCAAGCCTAACACTCAACAGTTTGAAAAAGTTCAAACTGAGTTCTAGGTCATCCTAGGCTATATAAATCCTTGGACAGTCTGGGCTACTGATTAAGGCCCTGTTAAAAAATAAGAATAAAATTTTTAAAAAGAAAAAAAAATATAAAATTTTAAATGGGCTTATTCAAGTCATATAGTTACTAACAGAAGCCAAGATTTGAACTCAGTCCTTCTGATTTCTCACCAAAGCAATCTCTGCTACTTTCTTCTTCTGTCACTGGAACCCCACACTGTAAACCAAACCTAAGGCAAACACCAATAACCAAGCTACATCGCCGATTCTCTTACTCCACCCACCCTTCTGAGAGGCAGGTGGGCCTTGGACCCCCTCTAACTCAGATAACCCTTCCTGGAATCTCTCCATGCCAGCCTCCTGCGCAGTGATGACAACCACTCAGCCCAGCTTCTGGTACACAGTTCTGAGACATCCAAGTCTCTGGGTTTTTACAGAATGAAACCATGGAGACATGCAGGAAAGGTATGACATTCCTATGACTTATTTGCTTTAGCCTTCACAGATAACAGAAATTAACAGTTCATCAGACATGCTCTAAATACCTTGCAGTCCTTGTAGAATCTGTATTCTGTGAGTCCTCAGAGCACTCATCTCCACAGTTATCTGAAAGTAAAATACCTTGCTAAGCATTCTGAAGTGCTTCCCCCCCACCCTCCCACCCCTCATCAGGGCCCCAGGACTCCTCAGCTGTTACCTGCTGCTTCAGCATGAGCAGTCGCTGGACTTCAACGTAAGCGGTCTGGAGGGCTGCACGGGCCTGCAGGAGCTTGTTGTCCATACACTGCAGAGACTTGCTCAGTTCTTCCTCTCTTAAGGAAATATTCAATAGCTGGTCAACCTGAGAACGTTCTGTCAAAACAAAACAAAAGGCCCAGTTTAGTAACATTTTCGTCAAAGACAGAAGAAATAAACGTGCTTAGTACAAACCTGTCTTTCTCTCTCGACACACCAAAGAGACTCAAGGATCTTACTGACATCAAACCTCAAAAATGATCAAAATAAGACCTAGCAGGAATCTTACAGTGCCCTCTCTCTCCCCCACCCCTTTGGGGACACCCCTGCCCTGGCAGGCAGACCGCTTGGTCCTGGTCCTGTCTCCAGCTGTCTTTGTGCTCCTCACACAGGGCCTTGGCTGAGACCCAGCTTCAGGCTCACAGCCCTTGCACTCTTCCTCTGAAGCCATGGTTTTCTAGTCAGTTATTTAAGTTTCAAATAGGTCTCAACAGTCAGACTCCTGTTTGTTTATTCATGTATCTGTATCTCTGGCTTGGGAGACAGGGACTATATGTGCCTGGCTGGCCTGGACAGATCCTGCCTCAGCAGCAAGGACTGAACCAGGGGCCTCATGACTTCTGGGCAAGTATTTTTCCACTTAGCCACCACCCAGCCCCTTTTTCAATTAAAACAAAACAAAAACACTTGCAAGCCTTGTGGTATGAAGCCAGAAGCTTGTAAGCCCAGGAGCGGAGAGGGGGAGGCAGAGGCGAGGATTACTGCAAGTCTGAGAATAGTTTATATAATAATGCCCTGCCTCAAAACAAACAATAAGTACTGTGAAGCAAATGACTAGTTGTTTGATGATTAAAAACCACCATGCCAGATTATAAAAAGGCTGAAGTGCTATCACAGCAACTTCTTGTGATCAGAGTCATAGGTAGAGCCTAGGATGTATGAAGCCCTGGGTTCAACACTTAGCACTGTAAAAACAATAATGTTCTTCTGTAACATTATATAGCCATACCTTTCTTTCCTTTAATTTTCCTTCTTTTATTTTTTCTCTCAAGACTTGGTAGTTCAGGGGAAGATCCATCCTAAAAAGGAAATTGCATACTGAATATAAATGTCATCCTACAAGTGAAGGACAAATGATGGTCCTATATGACCTTTTGCTATTGCTATTATCTCTACGAGAACAGAGCCTTGTGTACAACTTAACCATTAGTTGACCTAGTGTTTCTAATAAAGAAAACCTAAGGCCACGTACTTTCTGGTCCCTTAGATGTACTAAAGCCCACTGTGCCAACCAATCTATCAGGTGAAGTGACGTGGACGGGAGAGCCAGTAACATTTTACTGAGTTCATCTTGGAAGAGGTCGCACTCTACCGTTCTAAAGAAAAACTTTCCAATAACACATTAAACCATCCACATCACAAACCTCAAGGTAATATCTTTGCAAATTAAACCCCAAGCTTCAAGTATATTTAAAATCACCTAACAGTGCTTCCTCTGGCTGAAGGAAAACAGAATTGGGTTTCAGCTTTAAAGGGAGAGGGGGTGTCAGATCACAGATGGTTTGACCACTGGAAATTAAGTTTCTGAACTTTCTTTTCAGAAAGGGACCTAGGGACAATGATGATGATGAATGATGATTCACCGCCACCACCATCAGGGAGCCAGAGGAGCATAAGTGGTTAACTGAAGGCTCAGCAGGGCTTAACTAGGGCAATTACAGAGACTGGGGAAGTGTTGCACAGTGTTCATGTACAAGCATTCTAATGCTATTAAGTCTCTCTCCAGAAGTAAGCTTTCCAGCCTAACCAAGAACCCAACATTCGCACGCATCCTACAAACGCAGCAGTACGAGTACCTCTATGAAAACAGATTAAGTTACATCTGAAGATGTGACCTATCCTTAGTCAGGCGAATCACTGCTGGGAGACTGGTTTTAGAGATGACTTCATATTTTCCTGGTACTGTACATTCAGATCCCATTACATCTGGTTTAGTAGAGCTACTCAGAGAGAACCCAGAGAGCAACCAGGAGGAGGAAAGTAAAGAGCACTAAGTTCCACTCCGGAGCAAAGGAAACCACACCCCAGACACCCAGCCAAAATGAGTTAAGTCCTTCTGATCAATACTCAAGTCTTCACGACAGATACTTTGCAAAGGCATGGGGACTCATACTCACCCCAGTGGCTCTTCGCTTCTTTCTAATACTGTGACCATCGTTTTGCTCAGCACCAGAGGTACAGCTGCTGTCAGTGGCTGCATCTGCTAAGCTGGAGATTGTAGGACCTGAAGATGCATTTGATGAGAGTGAGTTTCCTTCTCCAGTGCTCTCCTGGGCGTGGCGCTCTGATAGCGGGATAGACCTCTCCTGGCTGTTCAGTTCTCTGGCTGAATGCATGAAAGGCATTATGTGATCAGATGGTAACTGTGCACTATGTCGCCGCTGGGTAGGAATGTTTCCAACCCTTTCACCTGTTCTGACAGAGGGAGTCAGAGGTGCCACTTCCTGTTCAAGATACATGGCTGCCTTCTGACTCTGGGTAGTACTCAATGCAATACCAGGCGAAGGACTCTGCTGGGCTTCATTTTCTTTGCCAGTACCTTCCCCAGTAAAAAAGCTATAAACTGGAGCTCTGTCCATGACCACGCTGCTTTCAGAAAGACTTCGCTTTCTTGCCAAGCCAGAGGATGAGGGAATGGAAACACCTTCCCACTGAAATCCTTCCAGACTAGACAGATCAGGTTCTTCATCTAAATCCAAGACTTCCTGTTCATTTTGAACCAAAGGTACCATTTCTATGCCAAACCTTAAAAAAGAAAAAGGAAAAAAGAGAAAGGAACAAATCAGACATGGTGGAAAGAGCTAAATGTGCCCAGCTCCAGTGCAGAGGGAGATCACATAGGAAGGTCCCTGCTGTCTAGGAGCACAACCTCTGACATGAACTCCAGAGCGAAGTAAATGAATACTGCAGGGTCACAGGCACTGTCCAAACTGTGTGCAGCTAGAAGGATGCAAGTGAATTAGTAACAACTGCTCTCCCTCCCAAATAGAGATCTTTGTATTCAATAAACATTTTAAAAGCAAAGAAGCCAGTTTACCAAGTACTCACAACCACTAAGCATGACTCTACGCTTTCTTGCTTTACTATACCATGCACTTTGCAAAAGGATTAAGAAAGGAAAACAGGCAAATAAATCAACAAGAATAGTAAAGTCTGAGCCTGGAGGGTTACACTTATATTGCTGCAAAACTATGATTTTCCACGTTGACCCTATGTTGAACACTTCTTGACCACTTATAACAGCAATCTCAACAGGTTGTGAGTGAGCTTAAGAGAAAGCACTCTGCAAGACTCACTGCAGAGTGCCTATAGGAGGATCCAGCAGGCTCAGTGAAAGGTAGTAATAACAGGTAGCTGAAAAATTTGACCACTAGCAGGGTGGTGGTGGCACATGCCTTTAACCCCAGGCAGAAGCGGCCCTTCTCTGAGTCTGAGGCCAGCCTGTTCTATAGACCAAATTCCAGGACAGTCAGAGCTATACAGAGAAACCCGTCTTGAAAACTAAAAAGCAAACAACCAAATCAAAAATTTTTACCATTGGTTCCAAACATTAAGATTCAGAGATAGATTGCACATTCTAGTCCATCTGAACTAAAGTGACAGATTTCTGGTGACATATGTAATCCTGGGTCCAATTAGTATCTCAGGTGTGCCTCCACTTTAGCGGCATCCTCTTTCAAGACAGACTATCACACATGTCATATAGGAACAGCCAATGCTTAATACTGAATTAAAGCAGACATTTACAATGGATATTTTTGGCAAAAGTTTAATTTAAGTAGAACAAGAACTCAGTTTTAATCAAGGCCAAAGGGTGGTAACCTTTAAAAGAAACCAAGGACAGGTATGAGAGAGGCACACACCTGGGTAAGCCTTTGCCCAGCTCTTGCTTTTTCCTGGATACTTGTTGAATAACCTGTTCCCAGTTGACATTTCTCCTTGATGCATTTAGAATCTGTCGCAGGGTTGGCTTAAGCCCAGATTCCTTCTCTGTTTCATTCTTTCTATGGCCACTAACATTGCGAATTCGTCGAGCACTATTGAGGTTTGGCTCTGGGAGATGTGTTCCTGTTTTAGTTTTCAAACTAATGTGCCTGCTTAGATCTCTCTGGAGGGAGGCTGGAAAACCAAGTTTACTTAGTTCGGGTAAGAGTGTGCCTGGAGGCTGATTATTGATATCAGCTTTTTGAAGCTCTGCATCCAAGCCAGTACCCTCAAAGCTCTCTGTTTCAAAGGGTCCATCAGATTTAACAAGGTTGCTATCCTGTGCATCTTCTAGAGAGGTCTTCAAGTCTAGCAGTAAGCCAGAATGTGGACTGCTTGCTGCTGTCACGTGTAACTCAGCCTCTGTCTGGTGAAGTGTGGAATCATGTGGGGAGGTGGAAAGGCTCTCAGATGGTCCTAGGGTCTGGCTCCCTTGTTCCTTATCCATAGTGTGAGTGCTGCAGGACACAGCCTCTGTGCTTGGTGAAGCCACACCTTCACTTTTTATGCCACAGTTATCTGCATCAGATGTCGCACCACTGTTTTCAGCTGAGTGTGCCTGAGACTCAGTGTTCACAGAGTCTCTTGTAGACTCTTCTACACTACTTTCTTTTGCATGGTTCTCCGTCCTTTTGGGTGTGCTAAGGAGTGGATTTTGCGGTGTTTGCGGATACTGTAGCACCTCTTGGGCTTTCTGTGATGTACTATTTAACTTCTCGTCGGGTTCTTTTTGAGTGCCTGATACAGTTTTATTCACCTTTAAAGCACGTGATCTGGATGTGAAGGAAGAACCATGGCTACCTTCTAAAGTAGATTTGTTCAGATGTGACTGATCTCCAGAAGGAAAGGATCTTGCCTCATTATTTTTTAAGCGGTTCTTTAAATTATGTTTATGAGGACCTGGTTTGGGGGTTGGAAGTGGAAGGAGTGGGGATTTCAGTAATGGAACCTTATTTGACTTCTGATGTGTTTCAGATTGCTCAGTAATGGGGCAAGCTCTTGCCACCTCACAGAAAGCAGTGCCATCAGAAACAGCTTTGTGACTGGGAGATCCAGGATGTACTTCCTTTTGTGTTTTTAGCATTGAGGGATTACTTGCTTTATCAATTGGTTTGCGCAGTCCTGCGGTTATTAAGCTAAAATTAAAGAGAGGCTTATCTATTGTTTCTGACTTGTTGCCAATGATTTCTTTCAGGGCTGACTGTAAATCTGGAGTCTTCTGGGAAGGGTAAGGTGTCCAGCGGCGGAACTTTTCCCTTGGTTTGGTGCCATTTTTTCCTTTAATTTTTGAGGCTGCCGTTTCTGTCTGTTTAGTGGCTTGACTTTCTCGTTGCTCAAAATTGAACTCGAGTAAGCCTTCTGAAGGAAATGTGTCACTTGCGTATCCCTCGGGAGGACTCCTGTACTTGGCGGCTTTGTCCCTGTCCTGCCGCTGCCACTTGCATCTCTCCTGACTGTACTTGCTTGGCTTATTAGATTTCTTGTTCCACATCTTGGTCATGTCTTCCATTTGATAGTTAGAATTTCTGTTTCTGCCTTGTTGAAATTTGTCTCCAGGGCCATTGTAATTCCAGCTATTTGTACTACGTACACTGGATTTCCAGTTTCCGTTACTGTTGTTCATGTGCCAGCTGGGAAAGCCACCTGTTCCTTCAGAATGCCAACTGGAATTCCTTCCTGTGCCGTTGTAATTCCAATCTACCATCCCATTGTTTGAATGCCAGCCTCCTCCAGAATTACTGTGATTATGGAACCAAGTTGAAGAGCCTCTTGTAGCACCTTTATGCCAGCCAGAGCTTCCTCTTGGTCCACCACTATTCCTCAAAGAATGTGGAAAGCTGTTTTTTCGAGTATTATTAAAGCCATCCTTTTCCCATTTCCAGTCTCTCGGTGGAGGCCCACGATGATGCCTTGCTGGTTGGTTATAGCTCTCTCTGTCTTGGTAAGGGATTCGGTCTTCTCGTCTCCACTGGGGTTGCCTGTCATCTGCGTTTACTTCTTGGCTGTTACTGGAAGGTTCATCTTGTCTGAAAGAAAAACAGTTTGTCATTAATGAGATTCTTACTTGTGCTTCTTTTTAAAGGCATAACCCACCAAAGCTCTCCTCCCCTTTTCTTAGATTACAGAATGGGGCCCATTTTTATTTCTAATGCCTGCCTTTACATCTGGAAGGTAAAAGACTATATTTTCCCCTTTAGCCTAAAACATTAAAAATTGGACACATTTAAACTAGCCTCCCAATTTGAGGGGGAGGGGTGACAGGGCTTACTGTTCTAGAATTTTGTTCCTATTATCTTAGCATTTTTACATTATACAGATCTTTTCAAAATAATGGCGGTTATGTTCTGTGGTTAGGATTATTGTTAATGTAACTCTATGTTCAGTAGCTATACATGATTTCTTCAGATGAAGGTTCTTACTGAAACAAATCTATTTTCTAACCCACTTTAAGTGGTAAGACCACACTTTATCAAGTGGCCATCTGTTTTAACTGTCAGTAGTATTAAAAAAAAACTTCTGTTTTTAGAAACTTTCTGTTTTCTATTAAAAAAATATAATTTCTGTTTGGAATAGGCTTAGAACTGAGCTAACACAGTTAAGTTAGGTCCCCAATGCAGCAATACAGCACAGGCCAAATAAGGGATCCCTCAAGAAGCTACAAAGAGCTTCTGAGCTACGTAAGCTTCTACATAAGGTGTCCACAAAAGGGAGTAAACTTACTTATCACAACAATGTGTGAAACTATTTTTCTTTACAAATTACTTATGGTGTGTCTAATATCTCAGCAAGTAATGGGTGCTCAAAACACCAGGTAATAAAGTTCACTTCATTTCTGCTAAAGACTTCACATAGACTAATTCATTAATGCTTTTTTTTTTTTTAAGATTACCTCATTCCATTTTTACAATCCATATATTATTACTTTTTAAATGAAGAGGCTCAAGTTTAGAGAAGCTAAGTATTGTGAATGGAGTCATAGAAATGCAAAAGGCTCGAGCAAAGGTCTGAACCCTGACTGCAGATGTTATCCTACCCACTCAGGCCCTGACACAGTAAAAATGTCACAGCAACAGTTTCTGCAATTGAATTTCTTTCTCTAAATCTGACTTAGAGCTGGAGAGATGGCTCAGCAGTTAAGAGCACTGGCTCTTCCAGGAGACTTGGCATTCAATTCTCATCACCACTCATCACCATCTGGAACTCCTGTTCCAGGGGACCTGATACCTTTTTCTGGCTTCCATGAACAGCAGGCATGAGTGTGGCACATAACTTATACACATACAATAATAACATCTTAGGCTAGGTATGGTGATAACACTCCTGTTACAGCACTGAGAAGCAGAAGTGGGAGCATCTCAGAGTTTGAGGCAGGCCTGGTCTATGCTGTAAGCACCAGGCCAGCCAAGGCTACACAGCAAGATCCTATTTCAACAAACAGAATACACTGACTACTGTCTTAAAAACTGACCTTAATTGGCCTTTAAAAGAAAATTGATTGTGTGTGCACATGTGCATGCATGGTGCATGTATGCAATCAGAAAACAGAGTATAGTCAGTAGCCTCCTTCTACCATGTGGGTTTGGGGGACTGAACATAGTTGTAGGCTTGGCTTAAGTTCCTCGACCCACAGAACCATCTTGATGGCTCTTAACTGGCCTTTAACACCTGTACTATTCTGGACATAAATTAGTTCCTTTCTCACTAGATAGAATTAAAAATTCATCTCAGCTGGCATGGTAGCACTTTCTTGTAATCTCAGCACTTACCACAGGGCTAAGAAGAATGTAAGTTGACTACATAAAGAGACCCTGCTTCAATAAACCAATAAATAAAAGAAGTAAGTGGCTGATTTCATATAATTATGTCATTATGGGGACATATAAGACTCAAAGAACAGTAAGGATGATATCAGTGTCTAATCATACCCTCTGATAGCAGTTAATCATTTACATAGCTAAGCTATAATAGTTTTGTTGTATAAGAGAGAAACAAGAATTAGTGTCCTACCCATTTAACTTCCTAAAACAGAAGCTTAGACTCCAGCTGCACTGTCGTCATGAGAATAGCATCAGAAGGATTAAACAGCCCAAGGAGTCAACAATCATGTTGCTATGGGCATCTTAAGACTAAGAAAGTCTTTTTCAAGGACTTATTTAGGGTAAAACTATGTATTTCCTACCTATATTTAAATCTCTAACAATAAGGTCAGAGTATATATAAATAGTATTCAAGAAGAATCTTTAAAATTTAGAGTTGGAAATTTTCTCATCACAGTGTAGGACTTTAAAACTCATGAACTTCATTAATTGTTCTCTCCTATCTTCTGTTTCACTAAGTCAAAACGAGGTGTGGGAGCACACACCTATAATCCTACCACCTTGGGAGATAGAGACAGAAATTCAGAATCATCTTTGGCTACGAGCAAGCTGAAGACTCGCTGTGGCTACATGACTGCCTGGCTCAATTAAAAGCAAACAAACAACTTCAGGATATAAAATCAGGTAGGTAAAACTATAAACGGTAACATACAAATACATAAACACGGGTATATAAAATAGGAAGTACAATTAGGGAACTTACTCAAATAATCTTGATATTGTCAAATTTAAAATATTAATATTTATAGAAACATCCAGAGCAAACCAGGCACTGTATAGTTGTTAGAAAATCAAAGCTAAAATTCAAATTTAGCAAAAGCACCATGCTAATTTATAAGAGGTCATCCTTTCTCCTAAGAAAGATTATTTGGGCAATAAAAAATATAATAATACAAATGAATAATAGATGAAATGTCTATTCAATAATACTTATACTCTACGGCTTTCTAGTAGAAAAATTGTATACTAAAAAAAACAGTTCAAGACACAGTGATCAAGACCATAATTTTCAGGTCTAAAGACAAGACAGAGTTTAAGGACAGATAATACAATTCAAGAAAGCACTTCATAGTCCTTATCTCGATAGCAAACTCAAACAAAACTTTATAATTTAAAATAAGGTTAAGCTTTAAGGCTCTTAAAGTTAGGCTTACTTAGCTTTCAAATTTCAAACCACAAGGCTGTGAGTGCAGCTTAATAGAGTGTACTCCTTCCTACACAGATCTCTAGAGGCCCATCCTCAGGACAGGTAAGTTGTCTACATGTAACTCTATCTCAAAAAGCAAAACTGAAAACAAACCGACTTACCGACTTTGTTCTTTTCTTTCTTGTATTAACTGAACAAGTTCCTTATCAAAATAATCTTCCTCTTCCTCTTCCTTTCCATCATCTTCTCTTTCCTGGGCATCAACATTATCTTTGTGCAACTGGCCAGAAATGTGCTTTGCATATGCAGACAGACCCACTTCTGTGACCCGGCACACTCGGCACTCATGACTACTGTCCCTAGGGAAAGAGGGAGATGAAGGACATTCAATGCTCCCCACTGGCATGGCACACTCACCAGACTGCTAGTTTCCTCTGAAAGACTGTATGCAGCTGGGAACAGTGGAAGGTTAGAATCAATCAAGTCAGCGCTCCTCTCACCACTTTTAGTACATTTGTTTAAAAAAATTACTTTGGAATAAATTTTAGATTCTTTTCCAGCAATCAAGAGGCAATACACTTCAGATTAATGGGTTTTAGGAGAAATCTTCTTGAATTGCTGTATTTAAAATCTTGTCAGAGGAAACATGGTGAAAGGGGAGGCAGGGCAGGGGGCTCAGAGCAAACACAAGCTGCTCTGGGGCACACCCATGGTGCCAGCTGCACTCAGAAAGCCTGGTGACAGCACATCCATTTAATCTCCAGCTCTAAAGTGTTCTTCCAGTGAAAGTTGGGGGTGGAGCAAAGAGGAGGAGGAACAGCCAATCTCAGCCTGGTAACTAAACCGAACAGCTGGCTTGCTGCCTGGAATGTGAAGATTCCGGCCCCTGGCAAACGGCAGTAGTAGTCCTAGCAAATGTTCTTAGTCTGGGGGATACATGTGACACATTCTGCTTCAGCAGGCTTATAGTAAAGGGAATTGAAACCATGTCAATTGTAGGAAGTTAACAGCTGTTAGGAAAATGCAGTCCAGAAACACACAAAATTGGCTTTTACCTGAACTGGTGACCACTGGCTTGCTTCTGTCTACTTTTTCTTTTACTTGACACAATAGCAAAATCTCCTGTTTGGCCAGTCTTTTAAAGATTTCTTTGTTTGTCTATTATATGAGTACACTATAGCTGTCTTCAGACACACCAGAAGAGGGCATCAGATTCCATTACAGTTGGTTGTGAGCCACTATGTGGTTGCTGGGAATTGAACTCAGGACCTCTGGAAGAGCAGTCAGTGCTCTTAGCCACTGAGCCATCTCTCCAGCCCCATTTGGCCAGTCTTAACAATCAAAATCTTAAATCCTCTTCAGATATGTAGCAGATATAATAATTTAACTGTTTTTAAGTTCTTTCAATCCTCTGATTACATCATCTGTCTGTGCAGCACTACTGAGAAGTGCAACTGTGGCTGTTCAATAATTGAAACAGTCTAGGAGCTTGTGCTGTGGTTTATAGTAGTAATATTGCTGTGATTCCCACACCAATCTGGGTGTCTACATCTATCTGCCTATATAAATTGCCACACACATGCCATGAAACACACACCCAGTCACCTACTCCCCGTGCCTCCTTAACCAAACCAAACCAAAATAAGCAGAATTGATATGAATTAACAGAAGTCCTTGAAACCGAGCACTTCATTTAATAGAAGACAATTTCTGTTACAAATCACTTGAATGCCCATTTAAAGCAAACCAAACCAAAACAAACACCTTATCAAGCAATTACTAAACACCAAGCACAACACTATGTTACTTAGTTACAAACTATAAAAACTTAAACAATGCCTGGTACATCTTAAAATACAATGGGGGGGGGGCTAGAAAGAGGACTCAGTAGTTTAGAACATTTCTGTTTTCTCAGAGGACTTCTGAGCACCACAGGATCTGACACCCATTTCTGACCTCTGTAGACACTGGTTCTCACATGGCATGCATTTATTACATAAATACATTTACACACAAATAAAACATAAATCCGGGAAACAAAATGTAATACAGTTGGGCAGGAAGTGTAACACAATGGCAAGCCGCATCCAGCCAGTGCAGGGCATGAGGCACTAGGTTCGATCTGCAGCATTGTTCTAGAAGTAGAAGCAAGAGGAGACTGGCAGTAGCTGCAGCCACTAACGCAACCCTGCAGCACTTGGGAGGCAGAGGCCGAGGCAGATGTATCTATGCGAGTTCAAGGCCAGTCTAGTCCCAAGAGCAAGTGCCAGGGCTAAACAGAGAAACCCTGTTTCGAAAAAAAAAAAAAAAAAACAAAAATTAAAAACCAACACCTCCCCCAAATAAAGGAAACAGAAACAGCTTTATTAAGGGATTGACAAGCAGATCTCTGTGAGTTCAAAGCCAGCCTAGTCTATAAACCAAGTAGACCAGCCAGGGCCAAAAAGGGAGACCCTGTCTCAGAAAAGAAAGGGTGATAGGGGCAGGATGAGCAGCATAAGCAGTAGCAACTTTGGACACATACCCATACCCAATACTGTTTCTTATTTTGGAAGAATCTCTGAAATTTTACTTTTTTTTAAAACTTTGTAGCACAATGATTTCATTTAAAAATTTTAAAATAAAGAGTTCTGACCAGGTTCCCTAAAAATATCAATGATTTACCTTTAATTCAATGTTCTAATTCCATGTCATCCTATAATATTTTAATGCATTATTTTCCAACTGTTTCTATATATTTAAAGATATGTTTAAAGATTAAAGGAACGTGGAGGTAAAGGCAGGTAGATCTTTGTGACTTTTAGGTCAGCCTGTTCTATTCAGTGAGTTCCAAGCCAGCCAGGGCTACATAAGCGAGACCCGTCACAAACAGGTTATTAAGAATAAAGTTCTCAGCCGGGTGGTGGTGGCGCACGCCTGTAATCCCAGCACTCTGGGAGGCATAGGCAGATGGATTTCTGAGTTCGAGGCCAACCTGGTCTACAGAGTGAGTTCCAGGACAGCCAGGGCTACACAGAGAAACCCTGTCTCGAAAAAAACAAATCCAAAAAACCAAAAAAAAAAAAAAAAAAAAAAGAATAAAGTTCTCTGAAACAACTAGATTAATGCTAGCTCAATCTAGCATAGGTGGGTGCTAACTTGTAATAGCAAGCATCTCACAGCAATGCAGACAGTTTACAATATAAACAGATATCTGCTCACCACAGGTTGTGCCAGAAGAATCTAGAGACTATAGGACAAATACTACACATACACTGCAGCTGAGATCCAAGCCAACCTGTTTTTGGTTGGAAATCACATTGTTTTCAATGTCTTCATCTACATTTCTACTTAATGTATTAGACACAGCATTGGATGTGGCCATACCAGTGCCACTGGGACTTTTGTACAATGTCTAATTTTTTTTCAAAATAGATGATTATGACTTTATACAAAATTTTCTTATGTTCAAGTCATCAATTTACCTCTTTTAAGTTTTTTATTAATAACTGGCTTCATACTTTGTATAAACAGATAATTATGGCTACAATGTACTGCCTTTGTGTCACAGCTAATAAAGGCAATGATTTTCCTCAGGGTGTTGGAAGGGTCCAAATTAGCTCCATCCTGTCACCACACAATTTTCCCTCATGTACAAAAGGCAGTCTTAAGATACTCTATGCATAAGCCTTTCTTTATTAAGCCTGCTCTAACTAAAACCGCAACAGCTGCTTGATAAATAAAGGCTGGAGTTTCTGATGGCATCTATCTGGAGTAACTGCTCGTACCACACATCTTCCCTATGCCCATATTTGAAACCAAAGAAAATTTACCAATATGGTCAAGTTTGCCTTTAAAACTGAATAGAAAAACTTAAGTAGCCTGGCATGGTGATACATACCTTTATTCCTAGGACATGGGAGGCAGAGGCAGGTGGATCTCTGTGAATTAAAGGCCAGCCTGGTCTACAGAGTGAATTCCAGGACAGACAGGGCTACACAGAGAAATCATATCTCAAAAAACTAAAAGCAAAACAAACAAATGAACAAATAAACAAAAAGCACAAAAATTAGTGAAATATTTTATAATTATTTACAAGATCATAACTTAAAAGTAAACTATAAGCACAGTAATTATATATGAAATCCAGAAGAAATGATCATCTATTGAAGCTAAGAGGGAAATGAGGTATGGATTGATTTGTCTCTAAGGCACAAACTAGTTATGACTATCCTTAAATTAAGGCTACATGTCATGTATGTTCGAGATCTTATCGGGTTCTTCAAAAATTGTCTCATCAGCTTTTTAATGCAACTTGTTATGAGCTAGCAAATTATATAAAACTTGTTATGGCTGGACATAACATAAAGAAATATGTATCAATATGAGCATCCCTAAATAAAATAAGTTAGTGTGGTCAAGATGGTATTTACAGGAGAAAAAGAACCTATAGAGAACATATCATCGGCACGAGATCCAGTTATTCAAGATGGACCAAAGTTCTGTATAGATCTAGAGATGTGAATGCATATAAAGTTTGAGTAGGCCAGACAAAAGGATGGAAAGTGATTTTATTAAAGAGGAAAAAGGTGAACAGACTTTTTTTTTCCTCTTTGAGACAGGGTTTCTCTATGTAGCCAAGTCTGTCCTGGAACTCTCTATGTAGATCAGGCAGGTCTTAAACTCAGAGGTCCCCCTGCCTCTGCTTCCTGAGTGCTGGGAGTAAAGATGTGTGCCTCCATATCTGGCCCAACAGACTTACTTCCTATGATTCTATATTCATTACAACCTGAATCTTATTTAAAATTTGTTATTAAAAAACTTTTAGGGGAGCCGGGCGTTGGTGGCGCACGCCTTTAATCCCAGCACTTGGGAGGCAGAGGCAGGCGGATTTCTGAGTTCGAGGCCAGCTTGGTCTACAGAGTGAGTTCCAGGACAGCCAGGGCTACACAGAGAAACCCTGTCTCGGGGGAAAAAAACAAAAAAACCAAAAACAAAAAAACTTTTAGGGGAAGCTGGAGAGATAGCTCAGCAGTTAAAAGTGCTTACACTCTTACAAGGACCAATATCCATTTCAGGCTTCTCACAAGCACCTGGAACTCCAACTTTGAGAAGACTGAACATCTCTGGCAACCACAGGCACTTGCACAAAGTGAAGGCATATGCACACTTGAAAATAATAAAAATAAATCTTTAAAAATAATAGTTTTATGCAGCTGGAGCAATGGGTCAGTGGTTAAAAGCATTGGCGGGGCATTCCCTGAAAGCCTGCAGTCCTCCCTCCAACTCTGATCCCAAACCTGGAGCCACCCCTGCATGGCCTCAACTCCCATTCCCAGGAGTCTCCACAGATCCTGGCAGCACACCCAGTTTTCCTCCCTTCTATGGACCCTCTGAGCAACAATCACCAGTCCATCCCCACCCACTTCTTAGTATCAACTTCCAATACACGCTCTATTCCAGACTCCCAGTGGTTACACCTAGCAGATCTGAGAAGCATTCCCTACCAGACAGCCCACAGGCACCACAATCTAAGAACCTGAGAAGGCAACAGAAACCAAGGAAAAGAATACCCACCCAATAAAGACAAGACCAGATATCAACACTTACAATTACAATCATCCCAAAAGCAGATGCCTATACACCAGCATAAAAACACATTCCCTGCCGGGCGGTGGTGGCGCACGCCTTTAATCCCAGCACTTGGGAGGCAGAGGCAGGCGGATTTCTGAGTTCGAGGCCAGCCTGGTCTACAGAGTGAGTTCCAGGACAGCCAGGACTACACAGAGAAACCCTGTCTCGAAAAACATAAAAAAAAAAAAAAAAAAAAAAAAAAAAAAACACATTCCCTAATAGCCAGGACAATATGTCTCTATTAGCAAACAGCAATCTTACTACAGTAGGCCGCAAATAATGCAATGTAGCTAGCTGAAACACAAGACAAAGGACTTCAAAATAGCTATTATGAATATGTTGAAGGTCCTTAAAGAGGTTTTGAAGTAATCCATGGAAACACAAACACTGGAATGAAATAAAGAAAACAACTAAAGACATAAGAGTGGAAACAGAACTGATAAAGAAAACCCAAGATCTGGAGAGATGGCTCAGTGGTTAAGACTGCTCTGCCAGAGGTTCTGAGTTCAATTCCCAACAACCTTGCAACCATCTGTAATGAGATCTGATACCCTTTTCTAGTGTGTGTCTGAAGTGTACTCATATAAATAAAAAATAAATGAATCTTTAAAAAAAAAAAAAACAAAGCTTGTGAAGAAATTGAGCATCTTAAAATACCAGGCATCGTGTCTATCCACTTCTTGGGAAACAAAAGAAAACCCAAATGGAGGGAAAACTAGAAATGAAAAGTTTAGCAACTTCAAAACAAACCTCAGAGGCAAGCCTCAACAAGAGAATACAAGAGATGGAAGAGAGAATCTCAGGCACTGAGTAAAAGAAGAAATGGATGACTTGTAAAATTAACTTTTATTGGCCCAATGTAACTGTTGTCTTTGAGGTTTACTGGCTCCATCTGCTAACCTACGCCTACTCCTGGAAGTTTCTACCTTCCATATAATCCTATATACGCTGACTGGCTGGTTCAACTGACCTGGCTCAAACTCTTCTCTACACTGACTGATTCAATATGGCTTTTGTTTTTGTAGACAGGATATCTCTGTGTAGCCCTGGTTGTCCTGGAACTCACTCTGTAGACCAGGCTGGCCTCGAACTCAAAAATCCGCCTGCCTCTGCCTCCCAAGTGCTGGGATTAAAGGTATGTGCCTCCACTGCCCGGCCAATATGGCTTTTTTCTCTTGGTTTCTCCTGAATTGTCCAGCTTAGCTTCATACTAACTTTGACAATATGTTCTAATCTTCTGGCTCCTTTTCATTTTCTGGCTTGTTCTGTCTTTACCTGTGTCTGTTTTCTCTCTATAACCTGTCTCTCTACAACTGTCCCAGTAAAACTACCTCCATCTTCATTTTTTCTCTACACTGCTCTCTCTTAAATAGCTTCCCTTTCTTCTCTCTTTAGAGAGTTTTGGATAACCTATTCTGTCAAATCTTTCATTGATTTATCACTTTGTCTGCCATTCAATTAAACATCACTTTTAAACATGGGTGATTCCTTATACAAACTTACCTTGTTTGGGATTAAAAGTATATGGTCTATATTCCAACCAAAAAGATTAAAAGGTTTATGCTAAAAGCTGAGCCACATTACAAGAAACAGGTTTTTTCAATAAATAACACAATCTTGGGGCTCACATGTGATCAATGTCCTATAATTTCTTGGTCAAAGAAAATGTTAAACACCAACACTGTTACAGGCAGTGGTGGTGCACGCCTATAATCCCAGCACTTGGGAGGCAGAGGCAGGTGGATTTCTGAGTTCCAGGCTATCCTGGTTTAGAGTGAGTTCCAGGACAGCCAGGGCTACACAGAGAAACCCTGTCGAAAGAAAGAAAGAAAGAAAGAAAGAAAGAAAGAAAGAAAGAAAGAAAAGAAAGAAAGAAAGAAAGAAAGAAAGAAAGAAAGAAAGAAAAGAAAAGAAAAGAAAAGAAAAGAAAGAAAGAAAGAAAAACAAGGAAAAAAGAAAGAAAATGTTAAATCTATTAAAAAAAAATTCAGGCATGAAGTCTCCAGGAAATCTGGTATAGTATGAAAAGACCAAATCTACAGATAATAAGAATATGGAAGTAGAAACCCATTTCAAAAATATAGGAAATATTTCCACAGAAGAAAACCTTGGAAAGAAATCAGTAGTCATGGATGCAAACATCAACAACAGAATACAAGACATAGAAGAAACCATCTCAAATGCTGAAGATACCATAGAAAGTATTGACTCAACGATCAAAGAAAATGCAAAATGCAAAAAGCATGTAACCCAAAACATCCAGGAAATCCAGGACACAATGGGAAGACTAAACCTAAGGATTATAGGTATAGAAGAGAGCAAAGATCTACAACTTAAAGGGCCAGTAAATATCTTCAACAAAATTATAGAAGAAAACTTCCCTAACCTAAAGAAAGAGATGCCCATTAACATACAAAAAGCCTACAGAACTCCAAATAGACTGGACCAGAACAGAAATTCCTCAGGTCACATAGTAATCAAAACACCAAATGTACTAAACAAAGAAAGAATATTAAAAGCAGTAAGGGGCCGGGCGTTGGTGGCACACGCCTTTAATCCCAGCACTTGGGAGGCAGAGACAGGCGGATTTCTGAGTTCGAGGACAGCCTGGTCTACAGAGTGAGTTCCAGGACAGCCAGGGCTACACAGAGAAACCCTGTCTCGGGGGAAAAAAAGAAAAAAAAAAAAAGAAAAAAAAAAAACCCAATTTTCCAAGCAAATGGTTCCAGGAAAACGAGCTGAAGTAGCCATTCTAATATCAGATAAAATTGACTTTCAACCAAAAGTCATCAAAAAAAGACATGGAAGAACACTTCATACTCATCAAAGGAAAAATATACCAAGAACTTTCAATTCTGAACATCTATGCTCCAAATCCAAGGGCACCCTCATTTGTAAAAGAAACTTTACTAAAGTTCAAAGTACATATTGCACCTCACACAATAATTGTGGGAGACTTCAACACTCCACTCTCATCAATGGACAGATCAGGGAAGCACAAACTAAACAGAGACACAGTGAAGCTAACAGAAATTTAGGACCAATTTTGGACCAAATAGATCTAACAGATATCTATAGAACATTTCGTCCTAAATCAAAAGAATATACCTTCTTCTGAGCACCTCATGGTACCTTCTCCAAAACTGACCATAATAATTGGTCAAAAAACAGACCTCAAGCCGGGCGTGGTGGCGCACGCCTGTAATTCCAGCACTTGGGAGGCAGAGGCAGGCGGATTTCTGAGTTCAAGGCCAGCCTGGTCTACAGAGTGAGTTCCAGGACAGCCAGGACTACACAGAGAAACCCTGTCTCAAAAAACCAAAAACCAAAAAAACCAAAAAAAAAAAAAAAAAACCAAAAACAAAAAACAAAAAACAAAACCAAAACAAAAACAGACCTCAACAGATTGAAAATAATCCCATTCCTCCTATCAGATCACTATGGAGTAAGGGTGGTCTTCAACAGCAACAAAAACAACAGAAAGACCACATACACATGGAAGCTGAACAATGCTCTACTCAGTGATACCTTGGTCAAGGAAGAAATGAGGAAAGAAATCAAAGACTTTAGAATTTAATGAAAATGAAGGCACAACATACCCAAATTTATGGGACACAATGAAAGCAGTGCTCATAGCTCTGAATGCCTCTAAAGAAGATGGAGAGAGCAAACACTAGGAGCTTAACAGCACACCTGAAAGCACTAGAACAGAAAGAAGATAGGAGGAGGAGTAGACAGCAGGAAATCATCAAACTCAAGGCTGAAATCAACCCAGTAGAAACAAAAAGATCTATACAAAGAATCAACAAAACCAAGAGCCGATTCTTTGAGAAAAATCAACAAGATAGATAAACCTCTAGCCAGACTAACCAAAGGCACAGGGACAGTCAGTATCCAAATTAACAAAATCAGAAATGAATAGGGAGATATAACAGAAACCGAGAAAATTCAAAAAATCATCAGATCCTACTACAAAAACCTATACTCAACACAACTGGAAAATCTGGATGAAATGGACAATTTTCTGGACAGATACCAAATACCAAAGCTAATTCAGGATCAGATAGACCATCTAAACAGTCCCATAACCCCTAAAGAAATAGAAGCTGTCACTGAAAGTTTCCCAACCAAAAAAAGCACAGGACCAGATGGTTATAGTGCAGAATTCTATCAGACCTTCAATGAAGACCTAATACCAATAATCTTCAAACTATTCCACAAAATAGAAACAGAAGGAACACTACCCAACTCAAACCACGCAAAGATCCAACAAAGAAAGAGAACTTCAGACCAATTTCCCTTATGAATATCGATGCAAAAATACTCAATAAAATTCTTGCAAACCGAATCCAAGAACACATCAAAATGATCATTCACCATGCTCAAGTAGGCTTCATCCCAGGGATGCAGGGATGTTTCAATATACGGAAATCCATCAATGTAATCCACTACATAAACAAACTAAAAGAAAAAAACCACATGGTCATTTCATTAGATGCTAAAAAAGCATTTGACAAAATTCAGCATCCTTTCATGTTAAAAGTCTTGGAAAGAACAGGAATTCAAGGCCCATACCTAAACATAGTAAAAGCAATATACAGGAAACCAGCAACCAACATCAAACTAAAAGGAGAGAAACTTGAAGCAATCCCATTAAAATCAGGGAGCAGACAAGGCTGCCCTTTCCATATTTATTCAATATAGTACTTGAAATTCTAGCTAGAGCAATTGGACAACAAAAGGAGGTTGGGTCAAAGGGATACAAATTGGAAAGGAAGAAGTGAAATTATCACTATTTGCAGATGATATCATAGTCTATTTAAGCTACCCAAAAAACTCCACCAGAGAACTCCTACAGCTGATAAACAACTTCAGCAAAGTGGCCGGATATAAAATTAACTCAAACAAATCAGTAGCCTTCCTATACTCAAAGGAAAAACAGACTGAGAAAGAAATTAGGGAAACAACATCCTTCACAATAGTCACAAACAATATAAAGTATCTTGGTGTGACTAACCAAACAAGTGAAAGATCTGTATGACAAGAACTTCAAGTCTTTGAGGAAAGAAATCGAAGAAGACCTCAGAAAATGGAAAGATCTCTCATGCTTGTGGATTGGCAGGATTAATATAGTAAAAATGCCCATCTTGCCAAAAGCAATCTATAGATTCAATGCAATCCTCTTCAAATTCCCAACTCAATTCTTCATAGACTTAGAGCAATTCATCTGGAATAACAAAAAACCCAGAATAGCTAAAAGCTATTTTCAACAGTAAAAGAACTTCTGGGGGAATCAGTATCCCGGACCTCAAGCAGTACTACAGAGCAAGTGTTAAAAACTGCATGGTATTGGTGCAGGGACAGACAGGTAAATCAATGGAACAGAACTGAATACCCAGAAATGAACGCACACACCTATGGTCACTTATCTTTGACTAAGGATCTAAAACCATCCAGTGGAAAAAAGATAGCCTTTTCAACAAATGGTGCTGGTTCACCTGGCGACTACCATGCATAAGAATGCAAATTGATCCATTCTTATCTCCTTGTACTAAGCTCAAGTCCAAATGGATCAAGGACTTCCACATAAAACCAGACACACTGAAACTAATAGAAAAGAAACTGGGGGAGACCCTTAAGCACATAGGCACAGGAAAAAATTTCCTGAACAGAACACCAATAGCTTATACTCTAAGATCAAGAATTGAGGGCTGGTGAGATGGCTCAGCGGTTAAGAGCACCAACTGCTCTTCCAGAGGTCCTGAGTTCAATTCCCAGCATCCACATGGTGGCTCACAACCATCTATAATGATATCTAATGTCCTCTTCTGATGTGTTGGGAGACAACTACAGTGTATCCATATACATAAAATAAACAAGTAAATCTTAAAAAAAAAAAAAAAGAAGCCAGGCGGTGGTGGCGCACGCCTGTAATCCCAGCACTTGGGAGGCAGAGGCAGGCGGATTTCTGAGTTCGAGGCCAGCCTGGTCTACAAAGTGAGTTCCAGGACAGCCAGGGCTACACAGAGAAACCCTGTCTCGGAAAAAAAAAAAGAGTTGACAAATGGGACCTCATAAAATTATGAAGTTTCTGTAAGTAAAAGAACACTGTCAGTAGGACAAAATGGCAACTAACAAATTGGGAAAAGATCTTTACCAACCCCACATCCGACAGTGGGCTAATATCCAATATATACAAAGAACTCAAGAAGTTAAGACTCCAGAGAACCAAATAACCTTATTAAAAAATAGGGAACAGAGCTAAACAAAAAATTCTCACCTGAGGAATATCGAATAGTTGAGAAGCACCTAAAGAAATGTTCAACATCCTTAGTCATCAGGGAAATGCAGATTTCCCTGAGATTTCACCTCACACCAGTCAGAATGGGTAAGATCAAAAAGACAGAAGACAACAGGTGCTGGCGAGGATGCAGAGAAAGAGGAACACTCCTTCACTGCTGGTGGGATTGCAAGCTGGTACAACCACTCTGGAAATCAGTTTGGCAGTTCCTCAGAAAACTGGGCATAATACTACCTGAGGACCCAGCTATACTACTCCTGGGCATATATACCCAGAGGATTCTCCAGCATGTAATAAGGACACATGCTCCACTATGCTCATTGCAGCCCTATTTATTATAATAGCCAGAAGCTGGAAAGAACCAAGATGTCCCTCAACAGAGAAATGGATACAGAAAATGTGGTATATTTACACAATGGAATACTACTCAGCTATTATAAACAACGAATTCATGAAATTCGTAGACAAATGGATGGAATTAGAAAATATCATCCCTGGACACTGGTGCTAGAATGGACCAAAACATCATTGTGGGGGAGTACAACAACAGTGAGGTGGGAGGAGGTGGATGAGGGAGCAGGGGGAGGGAAAAGGGCATGTGGGACCTTTGGGGGTGGGGAACCAGAAAAAGGGAAATGAATTGTAAATATAGAATATATCCAATTAAAAAAAAATTCAAAAAAAAAAAAAAGAAAGAAAGAAAATATCATCCTGAGCCAGGCGTGGTGGGCGCACGCCTGTAATCCCAGCAGAGGCAGAGGCAGGTGGATTTCTGAGTTCGAGGCCAGTCTGGTCTACAGAGTGAGTTCCAGGACAGCCAGGACTACACAGAGAAACCCTTGTCTCGAAAAGAAAAAAAAAAAAAAAAAAAAAAAAAAAAAAAAAAGAAAATATCATCCTGAGTGAGGTAACTCATCACAAAAGAACACACATGGTATGCACTCACTGATAAGTAGATATTAGCCCAGAAACTTGGAATACCCAAGACACAATTCACCTATCAAATGATGCTCAAGAAGGAGGAATAATGTATGGATGGATACTCTGGTCCTTCTTAGAAGGGGGGACAAAATTCCCACAGAAGGAGATGCAAAGACAAAGTGTGGAGCAGATTCTGAGGGAAGAACCATCCAGAGACTACCCCACCTAGTGATCCATCCCATATACAGTTACAAAACCTAGACACTATTATTGATGCCCACAAGGACTTGCTGACCGGAGCCAGATATAGCTGTCAACTGGGAGTCTCTGCTAGTGCATGACAAATACAGAGGGGCACACTCTCAGCCAGCCATTGAACTGAGCACAGGGTCCCCAATGGGGGAGCCTGAGAAAGGATCCAAGGAGCTGAAGGGGTTTGCAGCGCCATAGGAAGAACAACAATATTACCCACCCAGTACTCCTAGAGACAAAACCATCAATCAGAGAGTACATATGGAGTTACTCATGGCTCCAGACACATAGGCAGTAGAGGATGGCCTTTTGACATCAAAGGGAGGAGAGGCCCTTGGTCCTGGAAAGGCTTGATGCCGCAGTGTAGGTGAATGCTGGGACAGGGAAGCGGGAGAGGGTTAATTGGGGAACAGGATAAGGGGAGATGGGACTCTTATGAGACTTTTGGGAGGTGAGGGGAACCAGGAAAGGGGACAACATTTGAAATGTACATGAAGAATATATCAATAGAAGAAGAAGAAGAAGGAGGAGAAGGAGGAGAAGAAAAAGAAAGAAAGAAAGACAGAAAGAAAGAAAGACAGAAAGAAAAAAAGAAAGAAAGAAAGAAAGAAAGAAAGAAAGAAAGAAAGAAAAAGAAAATAAGTAAGTCTATAGCATATATCTCATGGGTTCAAAACTCAGGAGCAATTCCCCTCAAAATTAATGCTATATCAAGTCATTATGGGTAACCACATTCCCATATCTGATTTAGAGGATATGTAGATTAAGGGTTTGGATTTAAAGTCGATGCCAGTAAAAGGTAAGACATTGGGGGTACTGGAATGTAATGAGTATATTTGATAGAAGGAGATTAACTGATATAACAGATAAATGATTATGTCTCTCCATATTATTCTCCTTAGAGAATATTATGTTAACAGATGTAACATAAGTAAAATGATTATGTCTCCCCATATTATTCTCCTTAGTCTTAACCCCTAATCTTTGAATATGGAGTCTTTGAGAAGTGATTAGGTCATGAAATGGAGCTGTCATGAAGGGAATTAATGCCTTTAATAAGAGACTCTGAACTGGGTCATCTCAGAACTCACAATGGAGCTCAGGCTGGTCTGTAACTGTGAATCTCTTGCCTAGTCTCTTCAGTACTGTAATTACAACATGCATGTCACCACATCTGGCTGTAGGCTTTCTTTTAGTTAAAATGTTGTTTTTGTTTTGTTTTGTATTACTACTATTCATTTAAGAACAAAATTATACACATATAAAAAAAAATCAAGTCGTAGCCGGGCGGTGGTGGCACACGCCTTTAATCCCAGCACTTGGGAGGCAGAGGCAGGCGGATTTCTGAGTTCGAGGACAGCCTGGTCTACAGAGTGAGTTCCAGGACAGCCAGGGCTACACAGAGAAACCCAGTCTCGAAAAACCAAAAAAAAAAAAAAAAAAAAAAAAAAAAAAAATTCTCTAAAGAGAGAGACCAAAGAGAAAGAGACCACAGATACCAGCCCAAACTACTATACTCAGCAAAACCTTCAATCACAAGAGAAGAAGAAAGAAAAGGATTCAACTATAAAAGCAAATTTATGCAGCATCTGTAAATCTAGCTCTACAGAAGATGTTAGAAGGAAAACTTTCACCTGATGAGGTTAACAAAGAAAACAGAAGGAAAATAATATCAGACCAGTAAATCAAAGGGTGGCAGGACACATCACCACAACAAAATAGTCTCAATTCACCAATAAAGAAACAGACTAGAAGCGGGCGTGGTGGCGCACGCCTGTAATCCCAGCACTTGGGAGGCAGAGGCAGGCGGATTTCTGAGTTCGAGGCCAGCCTGGTCTACAGAGTGAGTTCCAGGACAGTCAGGACCACACAGAGAAACCCTGTCTCGAAAAGCAAAAAAAAAAAAAAAAAAAAAACCAGACTAGAGCCGGGCGTGGTGGCGCACGCCTTTAATCCCAGCACTTGGGAGGCAGAGGCAGGCAGATTTCTGAGTTCGAGGCCAGCCTGGTCTACAAAGTGAGTTCCAGGACAGCCAGGGCTACACAGAGAAACCCTGTCTCGAAAAACCAAAAAAAAAAAAAAAAAAAAAAAAAAAAAAAAAAAAAAAACCAGACTAACAGACTGGATTAAAAAAAAAACAGGATCCAGCCGGGCGTGGTGGCGCACGCCTGTAATCCCTGCACTTGGGAGGCAGAGGCAGGCAGATTTCTGAGTTCGAGGCTAGCCTGGTCTACAGAGTGAGTTCCACGACAGCCAGGACTACACAGAGAAACCCTGTCTCAAAAAACCAAAAAACAAAACAAAACAAGCCCCCCCAAAACAAACAAAACAAAACAAAACCACACCACCAGGATCCATCCTGTTGCTGCTCCTAAGAAACACACTTTAACATCAAGGATAGACATCACTTCAAGGTAAAGGATGGAAAATGATATTACAAGTAAATGGACTCGAGAAGTAAATTGGTGTTGCTGTTCTAATATCTGAAAAAACAGACTTCAAACCAAAACTAATCAGAAGAGATAGAAAGGCTACACACTCAAAGGAAATAGCTACCAAGAGGATACTGGAATTCTAAATTCTAAACATCTATGCACCAAATATAAGGACAATCAAGTTCATAAAAGAACTGACTCTCGCATAATGATACTGGGTGACACCAATACCCAATTCTTGCCAATAGACATGTCATATGGACAAAAACCAGAGAAATGCTGGAGCTAAATGATATGATAAACCAAATGACCTAACATATTTATAAAACATTCTATCCCAATACCAAAGAATATACCCCCTTTTGAGCACCTCATGGAAGTGCTAAAACTGCTCACTATAGATCCCATTATATTTGTATATATTTTAGCAAGTTTCTACTGTATGAAGCATCTCTATATGACTGCTCAAATGGACCTTAGTTTTAGCTGTCCCTCCTTTCCTTCCTCCCCCCCTTCCCTATTACTGTCTCCCCTTGTTCTCCACAGCTATCTATTTCCTCTTCGACGGGAGACTCATCCCTCATAGAGTCCCCTCCTCTATGCCTAACCTCTGTGGTTATGTGGACTGCAGCTTGCCCATCAGAGACCGAACAGCTAAACACAGACACAGAAGCGCATTGGTCTTTCAAAGTGAAACCTTCTTTTTGTTGCCATGAAGCATAACCATTACACATTACAGGAACCAGGCAAGAAAGAAATCCATTTATATGCTGAGATGCTAAAGTCTAATAATAGCACATTAATTTACAGTCACAAGATAAACCTGTATGACTTAAAATAAAGTTACCCCACTAATATCAAACAACAGGATAGTAGCTTCACAGAAACTTTTAACTATTATTCATGCAATAAAATATAATTCATATTTCTTAATTTATCAATGTTACCTTTAATTCCTACATTTCAAATCCACATTAGTCAGGAAGACACACAGAGAGAAGGACATGGAATATACACATATACCACATTCTGTTTAAGCCTCTTTTAAACATGTTAAACTTTAAATCATTAGCAGAACATTTTCAAATACACCTAAGATCTCTTATTTGGTTTTGCAAACACAAATAAGCTTCAGCATAGTTTAGCAGGTTGTAGATTTCCCGGGCTATTTCAGCAAGACTAGAGGTTTATGACACATAGTTAATTTGGCTAAAGTAAAATTATGGAAAGTACTAGCTGCAAGCCCAACACTACAGGGGTGAGTCAGTTCACAAGCCACTCATTCCAGTTCAACTTGCCTGAGTTGCATTGAATTCTACCCATGTGTAGATTTCAGATGCACAAAGGTACCACAGCTCATCATTTTTAAATGCCCCACATCTACTGCTATTAATTACGAACAATGATTCAATGACATCAGACAACAGGCATCATCAGCACTTAAACCCCCATGCCAGTGAGTTTAGGAAGAGCTGTTGTCCTTACCTGCCCTTCAGGTTCTCAAGTTCCCTGTGATGCAACATGCTTCGCATGTGTTCATCCATCTCCTTCAAAACAAAACAAGGTAGATTAAGCCAAAGGGATTGCTAGGGGTAGGATGGATCTGGGAAGGTGGTAGGTGGAGTTTCTCTGTAGATATTCAATTAACAATTTGGGTTATGAAGCTAGAGAAAGGGATCAGTGGTTAAGAGCACCTGCTGCTTTTCCAGAGGACTGGAGTTTAGGTCCCAGCACCATGTCAGGCGTCTGGCTCACTTCTGCCTGTGTATCCAGTGGGAGGTCTGGGGTGGGGATCCCACGCCCTCTTCTGGTAAACATCCCCACATATGTATTACATAAACTCAAAAAGACACATACACATGTCTGGGGGAAAAAAAGTTAAAAAATTATTTTCAGAGCTGGAGAGATGGCTCAGAGGATAAGAGCACTGACTGCTCTTCCAGAGGTCCTGAGTTCAATTCCTAGCAACCACATGGTGGCTCACAACCATCTGTAATGGGATCTGATGCCCTCTTCTAGTGTGTCTGAAGACAGCTACAGTGTACTCATACATAAACAAAACTTTTAAAAAAATTATTTAAAGACAGTTTGAAGTTCCTAGGTAACAAATTTTTGTGATTAGTCTTTTCAACTTAAAGTCAATACTGGTTCCACATTAGATAATATATTTAATGCTAATTTCTTTGGCTATATCTCATGCTAATTTTTATTTTGTGGGGTAGGTTTTCAGACCAGCAGGCCTTGAATTCATTATGTATTTGAGAATGACCTTGAAGTCCTAGTCCTCTAAAGTCTATCTGTGGTGCTAGGATTGTAGGTGAACATCACCACAGCAGGCTCTCATTTTTAAAAGAGGAACATTTAGGTATTTTAAATAGATCAGGCTGGCCTCCATTTACATGTACTAGGGTTACAACATCAGCAACACAGCAGGAACTGTGTTCACAAGGAACTCCAGTTCATCTAGGACCATACAGAAAAACCCAAGAGACCAACAAGACAAGGGCTCAGCCGGGCGTTGGTGGCGCACGCCTTTAATCCCAGCACTTGGGAGGCAGAGGCAGGCGGATTTCTGAGTTCGAGGCCAGCCTGGTCTTCAGAGTGAGCTCCAGGACAGCCAGGACTACACAGAGAAACCCTGTCTCGAAAAACCAAAAAAAAAAAAAAAAAACAAGACAAGGGCTCAGCAGGGAAGGGCACTTGCTGCTGAGCCTGATGACCTGGGTTTGATCCTTGGAGGCCACATGGTGAAGGAGAGAATCTATCTTGCACTCTGGTTTATGGGTGCATTAAGTATGCACATCCAGGTCTCTGTGGACACGAACACACACACACACACACACACACACACACACACACACACACACACACTGCTTTTTAAAGTCTTTCAAATTAGCCGGGCGGTGGTGGCGCACGCCTGTAATCCCAGCACTCTGGAAGGCAGAGGCAAGTGAATTTCTGAGTTCGAGGCCAGCCTGGTCTACAGAGTGAGTTCCAGGACAGCCAGGGCTATACAGAGAAACCCTGTCTCGGAAAAAAAAAAAAAGAAAAAAAAAGTCTTTCAAATTACTTAGCTTTTAAAACTATTTGGCGTGTCTGGCAGTGGTAGCTCATGCCTTTAATCCCAGCACTCTGGAAGGCAGAGGCAAGTGAATTTCTGAGTTCGAGGCCAGCCTGGTCTACAGAGTGAGTTCCAGGACAGCCAGGGCTATACAGAGAAACCCTGTCTCGGAAAAAAAAAAGAAAAAAAAAGTCTTTCAAATTACTTAGCTTTTAAAACTATTTGGCGTGTCTGGCAGTGGTAGCTCATGCCTTTAATCCCAGCACTTAGGAGGCAGAGGCAGGTGGATTTCTGAGTTGCAGGCCAGCCTGGTCTACAGAGTGAGCTCCAGGACAGCCAGGGCTATACAGAGAACCCCTGTCTCGAAAAACCAAAAAACCAAACAACAATCTATTTGGCTACTTTATGTGTCTGTGGCATGTACACAACTCATGTTGGTGTGCACACGTGCATGAAGATATATATACATGAGTGTGTGTGATTGTGGAGGTCAGAGACCAACATTGGAAATCTTTCTAAATTGCTTTCTACCTCATTCTTAATTGCTTGAAGTGTGTGTATGTGAGAGAGAGTGTGTGTGCGTGCGTGTATGAATGCATGAGAGTGTACATGCATGTGAATGCAGGTGACTATGGAGGATCCTCTGGAGCTAAAGTAGAAGTGGTTATGAACTGCCCAACATGGGAACCTAGACCCAAACTTGAGTCCTCTGCAAGAACAATCTGTGCTCTTACCCACTAAGCCATCTCTCCAGGCCCTCATCTTACTGAGACAGTATCTCAATAAACTGGACGCTTACCAATTCAGCTAAGCTGGCCAGTGAGCACCAGAGAGCTGTCTCTTTCCTGGGATTATAGATGTACACTGTTGCTGCTGGATATTTATGTGTTAGGGATCCAAACTCAGGTCCTTGTTGTTTGCAGTGCAAAGCACTTTACTGATTGGGCCATCTCCTCAGTCCCTGATTGTCTATTTTTATCCAGTCTTCCCCAACTCAACTGAAGGTTTCTCAAGAATAAGCTATAACTCTTATTTTAAGGTATGACGGTCTGTCATATAAGTTGCTAATTAACATTTGTTGAATGAATATAGTTGGCTACATTGATCACAGATAGGTATTAAAGTCTTTTAGGGATGGCTCAATAGTTAAGAGCACTGACTGCTCTTCCAGAGGTCCTGAGTTCAATTCCTAGCAATCATATGGTGGCTTACAACATAATGGGATCTAATGTCCTCTTCTGTTGTCTGAAGACAGCTACAGTGTACAGTTTGGTGGTGGCCCAGACCTTTATCCAGTACTTAAGGAGTTTGAGGCAGGCAGATCACTGTGAATTCAAGGCCAGCCTGGTTTACAGATAAGAGTTCCAGGACAGCCAAGGTCTACAAAGAGAAACCCTATCTCAAAACCAAAAACAAAAATTAAAAAGTAAAGTCTCTCTCTTGGGAGCTGGAGAGAGCTCAGTGGTTTAAAAGAACTGGACTTCAGGTCCAGAAGATCTGATGTCATCTTCTGGTGTCCTCAGGCAATGCATGTACATGGTGCACAAATATATGTTAAGGCAAAACACAATAAATAAATGAAATCTCAAAAAAAAAAATTAAAAAGTAAACAAAACATCTCTATGGAGGTTTAAAAAAAAATAACACTTTGAGGGGCTAGACACAAGCTCAGCAGCTAAGAGTACTCATTCTTGCAGAGGACACAGGTATGTTCCCAGCACCTACAAGGGAACTCAGAATTCTCTGTAACTTCAGTTCCAGGAAATCTGGCTCTACCTTCTGACTTCTGTGTGCACCAAGCATGCACTCAATGCACATACATACATTCAGGCCAAGCTCCTATACATATAAAATAAAAATAATTAATTTTTTTTTTCTTGACAGGGTTTCCCTGTATAGCCCTGGCTGTCCTGGAACTAGCTCTGTAGACCAGGCTGGCCTCGAACTCAGAAATCCGCCTGCCTCTGCCTCCCAAGTGCTGGGATTAAAGGCGTGCGCCACCACCGCCCGGCTAATAATTAATTTTTTAACAAACAATAACAACAAAAAAAACCTGCCACTGGGATGCAGCGGGGCACAATGGAGCACACCTGTAGTCCTAGCACTCAGGAAGCCAAAGGTGGATCTGGGGTTCAAAGTACAGCTTTGGTTACATACCAAGGCTGGCCTGGGACAAATGAGACCAAGATTTTGGACTCAGCAATTCAATCACTGTTCTTCTTTGCCCACTTTTCAACTTCCCCAACAGATTATTAGAGAAACAATAAACAGCAATACCCTCCCCAAAGAGAAAAGGCACATACTAGTTAAAGAGCTGTAAATATCTCATTATAATTAGAGAACGACTGCTTACATACAGAGTAATCATTGATGGTTTCAGTATACTATACTCTGTGCTGATTCAAAACATTTTCCCATTTAAATCACAAACTATTACAAGTATTAACTTCATAAATATTGAAGGATATAGAGAAATTAACTCCTTCATTCACCAGGTATTCCTCAAGTTCTTATTATATCCCATGTACAAAGCTAGGCACAGAAGAAGTAAATGTAAAAAGATGCCTCCCTGAATCAAGTAGTCAAACTGGATATCAAACCCAGGAAGAAATGACACAAATGTCATGTTATGCTGTAAATACCTAATGCATTTCTTCATCACAGACACTTGTCAGAAACAGGGTAACCACTCAACAGCCCAACACCTATATACAGAGGATAGCTGTTTCAAAACACTTCCTTTAAATGTGATTTTACTAAAGACTGTTTCCATTCTATCTCTACAAAAGCTACATCTAGACAGAGTTTTAGAAGTGACCCTTTGTTACAGGATTTTCCCTGTCCAATTACACTAGTGCAGAGGAGGTCTGTGATTGGACAGGGAAAAGGGAGGCGGAGCTAAGAGTTGCAGAGAGAGAGAGAGAGAGAGAGAGAGAGAGAGAGAGAGAGAGAGAGAGGGAGAGGGAGGGAGAGGGAGAGGGAGAGGGAGAGGGAGGGGGGAGGGAGAGAGGGAGGGAGAGAGGGAGGGGGAGAGGGAGGGGGAGGGAGGGGGAGAGGGGGAAAGGGGAAGGAGGGGAAGGAGAGGGAGGAAGACTGAGAGACTCAGAGGAGGGGGAGAAAGGAGAATGGAGGTGGACATGAACCAGCAGGCTTGAACCAGCCATAGTTATGATATTATAAGGTTAGAATAATTGGTTTAAAGCTTTTATCATTATCAATTGTCTCTGAAATTATTTTATTGGCATCTTGTAAACTGATACTTTATTGATACATAAATCTGATTGGTTAACTATAAGTTTTAAGAGTTTTAATTCTATCAGGTAACTGGGTGTTGTGATGGGGAAGGGGACCACTAGAGAGTTGGAGGGCTGAGAGACAGCTAAGTTGAAAGCACCCAGCTGGAGCCCTGTGGCCCAGCAGGGCCGGAGAATTGGAGGGTTTTTTTTTTTTTTTTAATTTATATATTTATTTTATATATATGAATACACTGTCACTGTCTACAGACACCCCAGAAAAAGGCATCAGATCCCATTATAGGTGGTTATGAGCCACCATGTGGTTGCTGGGACTTGAACTCAGGACCTCTGCAAGAGCAGCCAGTGCTCTTAACCGCTGAGCCATCTCTCCAGCCCCTGGAGGATTCTTTTTTAATACTTCCCGCAACAACCCTTAATAGCTGTAAGTGATTGTCTGTAACTACAACAATACTCAGTGAAAACTAAGTCAAATTAAAGACACAGAATTTAAAACTCCATCAATAACCAATCACAGTGACTCCTGTAATCTCTGTGCTCAAGGAAGAGAAATAGAAGGATCCCTCAAAGTTCCAGGCCAGCCTGGTCTACAGAGCAAGTTCCAAGCCAGCCAGTTATACAATGAGGTATCCAAGGAAAAAAGATAAAAATCCAAAACAAACAAATGAACAAAAACTTGAAACAATCAACTACTATTTTCAAAGCAAAAGAATAAAGGCCAAAAGTGAAACATGGTAAGCAATTTCCCTGAGGCACAATAACATTCTTTGAGTTTTAAAAAAGTTTGCTTTGTGGGCTGGAGAGAGAGCTCAGTAGTTAAGATCTCTGGATGCTCTTTCAGAAGATCCAGGCTCAGTTCCCAGCACCTACATGGCAGCTTACAACTACCTTAACTACAGTTCCAGAACATCCTCTTCTGACCTCTTTGAGTACTAGGCATGCATGTGGTGCACAGACACACAAGACAGATAGACAGACAAGCAAAAAACTCATACACATAAAATAAATCTAAGAATATATTGTTGGTTTTTTTTTTTTTTTTTGGTTTTTCGAGACAGGGTTTCTCTGTGTAGCCCTGGCTGTCCTGAACTCACTTTGTAGACCAGGCTGGCCTCGAACTCAGAAATCCACCTGCCTCTGCCTCCCAAGTGCTGGGATTAAAGGCGTGCGCCACCACCGCCCGGCCGAATATATTGTTTTTTAAATGTTTGTTGGGGGACGGGGACAAGGAGGGTATCTCAATTAGATAAGAGCACTTATTGCTCAAGTATGAGGATCTGAGTTGAATCCCTGGCATGTAGACATAAGTTCAGCTGGGGCACATGAAATCTCACCTACACTTGCACACATAATGCACACGATCCTCCTCCTCCTCCTCCTTATACATTTGGTTCTTTTTTCCTTTGAGCTATATGCTCCACCTGTGGGCATTCAGGATACTGTCAACACCACCTTTGCTACACTACACCTTGTCTGGTAGTGTCCCTATTCAGACAGGGTTAGCCTCAAACTCAAGATCCTCCTGCCTCTGCTCCTAATTGCTGGAATTGTATATGTGCATTACTGCACCTGGCTGCACTGTACTTTTCTTGAGCCTGGACACACACAAAAAGCAAGTGAACGTAATAAATGCGGTATTTGCTAAAATATCTGTGAATCAAAACGTGCTTATTTTGGGAACTAAGGATATAACTAAGAGGTAGAATATCTCCCTAGTACACATGGAGGTCCCTGAAGTAGACACCACACATTTCATAAACTCATAAGATATTGTCTCTTTAACTGGTTGCTAACTGAAGTTATCTAAATCATGTACCTTCAAGTACCCTAAATTCTGTAGAGGTTAATAATATAGTTATTGGCTTTTGAAACTAATTAAAAAACACTCATGGTTTGAGATTGATTTAGGGGAAAAAGCACAATAAGATGTTTTGCTGGGAGGTGGTGGCGCACGCCTGTAATCCCAGCACTTGGGAGGCAGAGGCAGGCGGATTTCTGAGTTCGAGGCCAGCCTGGTCTACAGAGTGAGTTCCAGGACAGCCCGGGCTACACAGAGAAAAAACCAAAACCAAAACCAAAACAACAACAACAAAAAAACAAAAAACAAACAAACAAAAAAAACCCAACCAAAACCAAACCAAAACAAATAAGATGTTTTCACCCAGGGCTGGGAATGGATTATAGCTTAGTTGGTAGAATGCTTGACTAATACGCAGAGACCATGAACATCTTCCCCAGCACTGTATAAGCAGTGTGACAACTAACACTGTAATTCTAGAGTCTGGGAGTCAGAGGCAGGTGGATCATCACAGCCTGAGGTCAGTGTACATGCAGAGTGTTCTAGTATTGCATAGCAAGACAAACAATAACATTTTAACAGTTTAAATCTCTAAATATCAAGTTTTGACTATCTTAGATGATTTAGGTGCTGTCTCTCTGTTACCTTTTTTGAGCCGTACACGATGTGGCACAATATGCATTTTCGTTCTCGTACCATAGTGACCAGATCTGAAGCACTCAATCTCACCTGCAATGAGGACATAACATTCAGTAACCTTTCCAGATATCGCCATTAATTCAATTTTTACTTTGCCCCTCCCTCAATCTTTTCAATCTTAATATTGTAAATTCCAGCTTTTACCAAAGTTTAAAAACAAAACAAAAAACCCAACTTCTGAATGTCACACCTGATGGACTCTTTTATCCCATGCAACAAATCCTGTCATTTCTACCGAAATACATCCAGATCTCAACCCATTTCTCACCCTGGACACTCTTATCTATCACAGCACAGCCTCCTGGTGTAAGCCCCAACTCCCATTCTTACTCTCAAAATGAATAAGATTCTCATAACAGGATTGGTAGCATGGTGATGTTTAATCTTTAGCCCCAGCACTTGGGTAACAGAGTCAGGTAAGTTCCAGGCTAGCCAAGGTAGTCAGGCCCTGTCTCAAATAAAAATCAAATCTAGATTATGATCTTTCTTTGCTTAGGTCCTTGCTAAGCCTACCAGTCTGTTTCTCCCCTTAACTAACATACCTCTAGGTCGCCTGGACTGACACTTCTGGGAAGGCCTCACATTGCAGAGTAGGTCTCACTATAAAGTAAAAAGGTACATGGTCTCTAGCTAAGGAAGTTTTTAGTATACAGGGTAGCCTTATAGGGAGATGAGAGGCAGAACAATCTCCAGAAGTCTGTAGGCCAGATAGTCTGACTTATAGCAAATGGACTCTTTCAAACATGGTGGAAACACAAGACTAACATGGAAAAGATGTCCTCTCATCTTTACATGTAGCACTCACAGATATATACTCTTTCTGCAAAAAGGACATTAAAATCTTTAATGAGCGACGGGCGGTGTTGGCACACGCCTTTAATCCCAGCACTTGGGAGGCAGAGGCAGGTGGATTTCTGAGTTCGAGGCCAGCCTGGTTTACAGAGTGAGTTCCAGGACAGCCAGGGCTACACAGAGAAACCCTGTCTTGAAAAACCAAAACAAACAAACAAACAAACAAACAAACAAATCTTTAATGAGGGGGCTGGAAAGATGGCTCAGCAGTAGTTAAGAGCACTGACTGCTCTTCCAGAGATCCTGAGTTCAATTCCCAGCAACCACATGGTGGCTCACAGCCATCTGTAATGGGATCCAATGCCCTCTTCTGGTGTGTTTGAAAACAGCTGCAGTGTACTCATATAAATATAATAAATGTTTTAAAAATCTTTAATGAATATTTATTCTTTTAATTTACTTTAACTTTACTCTAAAGTAAATTTAAATTTACTTATAATTTCTGCTTGAAGAACTTTGAAGCTAACAATAATCTTTTGAAAGATTTTTAATTCTATGTTGTAGTGGCTATTCCTGGTTGTCAACTTGACTATATGTGGAATGAACTACAATCTAGAATTGGAAGGCTCACCTATGATCCTAATCTGGAGGCTCAGAGATATAAGTTTCTGACCTGGACTTAGCATGGAGATCTTGAAGCATGGATTCCAGTTCAAGAACATCTGGGATTAAAGGTGTGGAGACATACACCTTTAATCCCAGATTATGGCTATGGATTCTAGCTCAAGATCATGTGGGATTAAAGGCATGGATACACGCACCTTTAATCTGGGCTACACCTTCTACTGGAGACATATATAAGGACATTGAAAGAAGGAAGACTCATTCTTCCTTGCCGGCTTGCTTCGTGGGACTGAGCAACTGCAAGATCCTTGGACTTCCATCCACAGCTGCTGCTGACTACTGTTGGGGAGTTGGACTACAGACTGTAAATCATCAACAAATTCCCTAACTACATAGAGACTGCCCATACCATCTGTGACTCTAGAGAACCCAGACTAATAGATATGTATTATCCGTTTGCATGGCAGTATGTTCACGTGAGTGCAAATATTGCTGGAGCCCAGAAGAGGTTGCCAGATTCTCAGGAGTTGGAGATACAGTCAGTGAACCATTTGATGTGGGTCCGCTGCAAGAGCAGTAAGTGGTCTCCCACTCAACAATCTTTTGCAAACTGCTGGCCAATGTCAGTTCACCCACTTAAGATATGAAATGACAGCTTCCCTTTAAGTGACCACTCTCGGCCTAGAGGTGGAAACAGGGTCTGCTGTGGATCTCACATCCAGGCTAGAGCCTCAGGTTGGAGGGTCTCTATATATTCACCAAGCTGGCTGAGAACTCTATGCACAGGGTCTCCCCTCTTTTGTCACCTCCCAAATGCTGGGACTATAGGAATGCCCCACCTCACTTGAATTTGGACTTTAAGTTCTAGTTGTGGAACCCTGTAGGGATAATCTTTTTGTGTACTATGTAATACTGTCTTTACACAAGCTGGCTTCTGTGCTGGCAGACAGCAGAGTACAGACTGGATTTTTATATTGTTATTGGATCATCTCCTGCCTAGGTATTTTGTAAACACATCCTCTCCTTCTCTCACTTTCTGAAGAGACTGAACTTTGAGAAAGAGTGAGAGGCAGGAACACTGGCAAGCCCGACACAGAAACAGTACTAGAAACTGAAATAACAAGCCATGTGGCAGGCACAGAATAATGTTAAGTTCTAAGAGCCGGTTGGGAACCAGAGTAACCAAAGGCCTAAAGCTATTTTAAATAAAGTCCCCATGCCATTATGCAGAGCTGGGGAGGGCACAGAAAGTCCATATGGATATAGTGCTCAGTGCCACACATGCTCTGCCATTGAACTATATCTCCAAAGATGAACATATAAACAATTTCCCAAAGATGTTTGACAATGTACAAATATTCTTTTTTTTTTTTTTTTTTTTTTTTTTTTTTTTTTTTTTTGGTCTTGCTTTGTTTTGAGATTTTGAGATACTCTCTTATCATTGACCAAAAGCTCTCATCATGGCTGGAGATGGCACCTACTGCTCTTGCAGAGGACCCAAGTTCAATCCTTGCACCTACATTAGTAGGCCTAAGGCTCTACCCTAAACACTGAACAGAGCTTTTACCCAGTTTCACAAATATCTTCCGTGCACCTTCATTCCCTAGAAAGAAATGCAAACTATACCCCTGCCTTAGTATTCTATAACTGTGAAGATATCAAACTATATTAAGATATAAAGATGTATTTATGTGTATGAATGCTCTATTTACATGTATGCCTGAACAGCAGAAGAGGGCATCAGATTTCCATTATAGATGGTTGTGAGCCACTATCTGGGAATTTGTGAACCACCATCTGGGAATCTTTGGGAGTTGAACACAGGACCTCTGGAAGAGCAGCCAGTGCTCTTAACTGCTGAGACAATCTCTACAGCCCTCAAGGCAAAGTATTTAATTGGAGGCTAGTTTAGTTTCAGAGGCTTAGTCCATAATCGTGGCAAGGAGCATGGTGGCAGGCAGGTGTGGCACTAGAGAAAAAGCTAAGAGCTAAATCTTAATCTGTAAGCAGAGGAGGGAGGGGAAGGGGACAGGGAAGGGAAGAGAAGGGGAGAGGGCCTCTCAGGGTATTTAGAAACCTTAAAGCCCATCCTCAGTGGCAAACTTCCTCTAACAAGGCCACACCTCCTAATCCTAGCAAAAGTTCCACTCCCTGGTGACTAAGCATTCAAATAGATGAGCCCAAGGGGCACATTCAACCACAACTTCCTATTTACATGTTAAAATTTAGACCATAAACCGAATGTGCTAATTAAAAAGAAGGCAAAGCCAGGTGTGTTGGCACATTCCTTTTATTCCTGCACAAGGAATACACAAGCAGGTGGATCTCTGAGAATTGGAGACCAGTCTGGTCTACAGAGTCCAGGACAGCCATGGCTATTACACTGAGAAACATGGGAGGGTGCAACAAACAAACAACCCCCCAAACAAAACAAAAACAACAACAAAAAGCAAAGGGTCTGGAGAGATGACTCAACAGCTAAGAGCACTTATTGCTCTTCCAGAGGACCTGAGTTCAACTCCCAGCAAACACACAGTGGCTCACAACCATCTGTAATGGGATCAGATGCCTTTCTTATGTCTTTGAAGACAGTAACCGTGTACTTACACAAAACAAATCTTAAAAGAAAACAAACCAAAAGACAAAGAAGAAGATAAATGTGATTTATGAATGTACCAACTAGATAAACATACTGATATTAAGACTATCACTTGCTGGGTGTGATGGCACACACTTTTAATCCCAGCACTGGGGAGGCAGGAACAGGCAGTTCTCTGTGAGTTTGAAGCCAGCCAGGTCTACAAAGCAAGTACCAGTTTAAGGTGTTTGATCATCATAAAACAGACATGGTAGCAAGCACTAGTAATTCCAGCACCAGGGAGGGTGAGGAAAGAGGGGGTCACAGGGTTGAGCTAGTTCAAAGCCAGATTGGTTCAGGCTAGCTGTGGCTACATGGCTAAGGATTATTAAACAAACAAAAAACAGTGACCATCATTGAGGCTAAATTTACCACTAAACCCACTAGTCAATCTCAATATCATTAAAAATGGGAAAACCACAGTGGATAACACAGCAGACATCATCGCTAAACGTTTAGCAGGAATCCAATAAGCACTGTACTCTAGCATCCAGATGGTTGTAACAAGCTCAGAGATATGTGTCACAAGCCTGAATCATCAGCTTTATCTATACAACTATGCAGGTCTCTTCAACAAACCAAAGGGAAAAAGCAAGAAATGAATACATCTCAAGATGTATACTAGCCAAATGCAACATGTAACTTTTGAAGATTGAATCAAATACCGTTTCCTGATGAATCAAATACCGCTCCTGTCATCCTAGTTACTCATGAGGCACAGAATGAAAACAAATTCAAGACCAGCCTGGGCAAGGCAGAGAGACCTATCTGTTGTGGAAAATATTAAAAATGAACACTCTAGTGCTCGCTTCGGCAGCACATATACTAAAATTGGAACGATACAGAGAAGATTATGGCCCCTGCGCAAGGATGACACGCAAATTCCTGAAGCGTTCCATATTTTTCAATATGGACTTGTGTGATTTCTGTGTAAAGAACTTTATTTAATAAACATTGATTTATTAACTTTGAACTTAAAAAAAAAAAATGAACACTCTACACTCCTGCTTCTCTCAACCTGCCAACTCTCCGGCCCTTGCCTGGTCACAGGGCTCCCGCCGGGTGGTCTCAACTTGGCGGTCTCTCAGCCTGCCAACACTCCAGCGGGGGTGGGGTAATACCACCGGAACACCCCACGCACCCTATGGTCAGCCATCACAACACCCAATTACCCAGCAGAATTAAAACTGAGGTTTATAGTTAACCAATCAGATTTATGTATCAATAAAATCACAATTTACAAGATGCCAATACAGCCGGGCACGGTGGCGCACTCCTGTAATCCCAGCACTTGGGAGGCAGAGGCAGGTAGATTTCTGAGTTCGAGGTCAGCCTGGTCTACAGAGTGAGTTCCAGGACAGCCAGGACTACACAGAGAAACCCTGTCTCGAAAAACCAAAAAAAAAAAAAAAAAAAAAAAAAAACCAAAAAACAAAACAAAACAAAACAAAAAACAAAAAAAAACAAAAACAAAAACCAAAACCAAAACCAAAACCAAAACCTTTATCCCAATTATTCTAACCTTATATCATAACTGTGGCTGGTTCAGCAACGCTGGTTCATGTCCCCCCCCCCCCCCAAGTCTCTCAGTCAGTGTCTTGGTCTCTCTCTCTCTCTCTGTAACTCTTAGCTCTGCCTCCCTTTTCCCTGTCCAATCACAGGTCTCCCCTGCTCCTCTACACTAATGTAATTGGACAGGGAAAATCCTGCGACATATCAACCTTTCTGTTTAATTAAATAACGATAATAAAAAAAAAAAAGAACTTTCACCGGGCGTGGTGGCGCATGCCTGTAATCCCAGCACTTTGGGAGGCAGAGGCAGGCGGATTTCTGAGTTTGAGGCCAGCCTGGTCTACAGAGTGAGTTCCAGGACAGCCAGGACCACAAAGATAAACCCTGTCTCAAAAAATAAAAAATAATAAAAAAAAACTTTCTCTCAAAATATAATTTGAGCACAACTCTTACCATTTTGTAATTTATAAAGTACAAGTTAGACCTAACAACCAGTCCAATGATCTTGGGCCAGAAGGCTGAAGAACGATGCTCCAAAATTTTGAATAGGGAACTATCTAGGTGATCAGTGATCGCTATAAATTGACTAAACTTTAAAAGCTATATTTTGTGCTTCTCGGATTTTCAGGTAATATTAGTTGTTATTGGATTTCGGACGGGGTTGAAAAACTACATAGTCTCCTAGCCAATCTAGGCTATTTACATTGAGAGAACAGATTTGAGAGGATGGTTTTCAGATGGCATACTATCTAAAGCCAAGACATAAGTCACATGCAGAATAATAAGTAATGTCTTTTAAGTTAGGATAGAGGACAGTGCTTTATTTTATTGACAAAATGTTGGACAGGGAAAAGGGAGGCAGAGCTGGGAGTTGCAGAGACAGATAGCATCTCAGGGGGGAAGGAGGAAGGAGAATGGAGGTGGACTGAACCACCAACCAGCCACAGCTATGATATCATAAGGTTAGAGTAATCGGGATAAAGCTTTCATCATTATCAACTGGCTCTGAAATTATTGTATTGGCATCTTGTAAATTGAGACTTTATTGATACATAAATCTGATTGGTTAACTATAAGCTTTAAGAGTTTTAATTCTGCCAGGCAGTGGTGGCGCACACCTTTAATTCTAGCACTTAGGAGGGAGAGGCAGGCAGATTTCTGAGTTCGAGGCCAGCCTAGTTGGTCTCCAGGACAGCCAAGGCTACACAGAGAAAACCCAGTCTTGGGAGAAAAAAAAAGGAAGAAAGAAAAGTTTAGAAAGAGTTTTTGGTTTTTTCGAGACAGGGTTTCTCTGTATAGCCCTGGCTGTCCTGGAACTCACCCTGTAGACCAGGCTGGCCTCGAACTCAGAAATCCGCCTGCCTCTGCCTCCCAAGTGCTGGGATTACAGGCGTGCGCCACCACTGCCGGCCTAGAAAAAAAGTTTTAATTCTACTGGGTAATTGGGTGTTGTGATGGCTGGCCATGGGGTGTGGGGGGCATTGCATGGTAGCAAGAGGAACTGGCCCCCAACCCCCGCCAGAGAGTGGGCAGGCTGAGAGACTGCAGAGTTGGAAGTAGTTAAGAGACCAGTTGAGAGAAGCAGGAATGTGGAGAGTTGGCAAGTTCATTTTTAATATTTTCTGCAACACCTATCCATGTATCAAAAAGAGGGAGGGAAGAAGTGTAGGAAGTAGCTCAGACACACACACACACACACACACACACACACACACGCAGAACAGAGAAGTGGCTCATTCTAACAAAAGCACAAATTTTACAAGTCCTCTGATATACACCTGGTAGCTCATATTTCTTGATAGTCCCTTTCAGATTAAAACAGCAGCAAAAGAGTGTAAGCTTTTCATGGGCAACTCTGCGTCACAGATGAGCAGTTAGAGTAATGTAACTTGTTCATTAGTATACAAACTCTCAACTTCCCTTTCCATAATCCATTTACAAAACACAAACTAAGTAGATCTCTTTCTTTTTTTTTGAGACTGGGTGTGGTCCTGGCTGTCCTGGAACTCACTCTGTAGACCAGGCTGGCCTCGAATTTAGTAATCCGCCTGCCTCTGCCTCCCAAGCGCTGGGATTAAAGGCGTGCACCACCACTGCCCGGCGATCTCATTGACTCATCCTGGGTTTAAGAACCAAAGGATCTGTCCCCAAGCCACTCAATGTTCCTTGCTTAAGAGACCAGCCTTGAATTTATTCTATTCTGGATGTACAGTAACTACAGGGATTTTCTTTCTTTCTTTTTCCGAGACAGAGTTTCTCTGTATAGCCCTGGCTGTCCTGGAACTCACTCTGTAGACCAGGCTGGCCTCGAACTCAGAAATTCGCCTGCCTCTGCCTCCCGAGTGCTGGGATAACAGGTGTGCGCCACCACCGCCCGGCGGGTTTTTCTTTTTAAAGTACCTTCCTTTGTGTCAAAGCAATTGGTTCTGAACAAGACTGATGAAATTCCTTCACACCTTTTCTCTTTCTTAACTGTTGAAGCTCTCTTCAAAATCTATCTTGACCCTTTCTCTAGTTAAAATCAAAGATGAGTGCTTAGAATGTCTAATTTGGTGTATCAGAAAAAGAGTGTAGCCATTACCTTAGATGTTTACTAGCTCCACAGCATGAAAACGTCAACAAATCACTATCAGTGTCTCAGTACCTCAAGTGAAAAGTGCTACCAAAAAAAACAAAAAACAAAAAATCCAAAACAAAACAAAACAAAAACAACAAAAACAACAACAAAACCATCTATTACAACAGCTTGTTAAATTCCCAAGGCACACCTGAATGTACTTAGCACACTCAAAGTGGATGCTAAGTAACTCCTAGATGAATCTGATCATCCATTCTTTCGGTTTTTGGCGTTACACTTTATAAGATTCTCCCCTGGGAAATCACCTTAATATAAACCATTATGGTGGCTAGAGCTCTACTCTGCTTCCAAGTTATTTAAAATAAAAGCGCAAAACCCACACACAACACTGAAATCTGGAACTTCCCCAAAAGGACGGCTTATTTTACTCTCAAAGATGACTATACCTAACAGACTTAAATGGGAGGTGGTGCATCAATCTTCTCTAAGCATTACGCACTAAGATCGTACTAAATATTAGATGGACACATAAATGGACACATCCCGTTCAACTAGTTGCTAGTACATTGCTAAGACGCATCCCAAAAGTAGAGTCCTCAAAAGCAAGAAAAAGAGGCGACACTGTTCGTTTCCGAAGGCTGAGAAAGGGCCCTGGCCTGAAACCTACAGCCTTTAAACAGCAGACTAAGGCTGAGATTTCTCCTAGACCCCAGGCCGACAAAGGTCAGGGCCTGCCCCAAAGGTCATAAACCTGGAGCCACGAGTCCAGCCTGAGGGGCTGCGAGCAGAAGCCGATTGCCCTTGCCAGAATCTGTACCCAGAAGCCAAACGCACAGCTCGCCCATAAACCCTAAACCTACACAGGTCAAAAGAGGCATCGTAGCGTGGACGCGTGCAGGCGCAGCCCCACAACCTGTCCAAGGGGCAGACCATCCGACCCTCGGGCTCCGATACGCCCAACCAGGCCGAACCCTCCATACTTACACTCACAGCCCGTCCTTCCTACGCCATCCGGCCGCCGAGGGCCCGGCGAGGGAGCTCCCAGACGCCCCCTTAGCCTCCGGTCCGGCGGCGGCCTGGGACCCGCTCCCCGCCGGGCACTGACGCCGCCGCCGCCGCCGCCACCACCACCATCGCGCAAGCGCGCAAGCGCACGCAGCTCAGCACGCTCCCTCTCCCCCGCCCACCCCATCCGTCCTTTTCAACAATCTAGCTTTATTTAAACGTCAGAAGTGAACAACGGACACCAGACAAGTGACCTTACTCAAAACGCGTGAAGAACCAAGATAGGTCCTTTGCACAAACCAGTTGGCTGCACCTTTTTTTTTTTTTTTTCCCATTTTCCAAGCACTTTCTGGACTTTTTCTACTTTCTAAGCCCTCCACCATAAGCTGTGGCAGTGTCTTGACTAAATTTCAAAAGTATTCGTTCCTTGTGACACTTATGAACAGATACATCCCAAGTTAGGTATAGTAGCTCATTCCTGATTCTTTTTTTTTTTTTTTTTTTTTTTGATTTTTCGAGACAGGGTTTCTCTGTATAGCTCTGACTGTCCTGGAATTCACTCTGTAGACCAGGCTGGCCTCGAACTCAGAAATCTGCCTGCTTCTGCCTGCCTCCCAGAGTGCTGGGATTACAGGCGTGCACCACCACCGCCAGGCTTCATTCCTGATTCTGAAGGTTGAGAGCAGAGGGGAAATGGAGTTCAAGGCTGGGCAGAGCTGTTACATAGTTCCTGGGCTACAAAGTGAAACTGTTTCAACAAAGGACAGAACTAAATTTAAATCTTAGCATAGCTAGTAATAATTTATTTTGCTTTGTTTTGTTTTGTTTTGTTTTTTGAGACAAGATTTCCCTGTGTAGCTCTAACTGTCCTGGAACTTTCTCTGAAGACCAGGTGGGCCTCAAACTCAAGAGCTCTGCCAACCTTTGCCTCCAGAGTGCTGGGGTTAAAGATGTGTGCCACCACTACCCGACAATATATTTTTTTTTTTTTACTTTAGGTAAAGTAATGTTTTCTTGGAATGTTAATTTTTAAAGTTAAAATTAGGATGTTTGATTTATTATTAAATTTGGAGCATTCCTGTTCTTTTTGGGATCCTGTCATAGTGACTTTAATGAACAGTTACATTGCAGTTGATAATGAGTATAGCTACTTCTATATGGCTGAAACCGTAATAACAACTCCATTTAAGAAAATGTTAAAGCCTTAAATCAAAAAAAAAAAAATAGCTACCTTCATTTATGTATAAATCCAGATTCCTTCTAAAGGTTTAGGGAATTCTTTCAATTGTGTATTTGTGACATCACGGGTCCTTAAAGCATTCAAGCACTGCTAGGCTGCTCTTTTACTTTCCTTTAAAGGGAGGTTACACTGAAGTGCTTTGCTCTAAGTTCAGAGTCATAGTTCAAGGAAAGCCAATATAAGTGAGGACCAAAATAACCCTAGACCAGGATTTCACAACATTGACAGTTTGAAGCAGATAACTGTTATCAGTTGCTGTCTAGAGCATTCTAAGATAATGGTCCCCCATCTCCCCAGACCCTGCTCAATGTCCCCCTTGAGCGCAAAACTGTCCCTAGCTGAGAACCACAGTACTAAATCCATAATTATCACAACCCTAACTGTATTCAGCCATATATGTCCTTCCTCCTTGCCCTCAAGAAGTGATTTAAGAAAGACAGAAATTGCCGGGCAGTGGTGGCGCATGCCTTTAATCCCAGCACTTGGGAGGCAGAGGCAGGTGGATTTCTGAGTTTGAGGCCAGCCTGGTCTACAGAGTGAGTTCTAGGACAGCCAGGGCTACATAGAGAAACCCTGTCTCAAAAAAACAAAAACAAAAAACAAAAACCAAGAAAGATAAAAACTTCTGGGTTCATTGCTACAGGCCTTAACAGTGCTTATCTCTGTCAGTTTATCACATTCTACAACACCCCAAAGCATCTCAATTTCCCTAAAGTTGCAGCCACTTTACTAATCAGCAAAGAATCGGTCTCTAACTTCTCAGAAAAGTTAACTTCCTGTTTCTAAACATACAGGCTTACAAATAAATTTTGTCATTATCATTGAGAATATTCCTCCCTCCCCCAACTCTGTGTGGGTTGTTCTCTCTTCCATGAATATTTCTTGTTCTCGTTGTCTTGGGTTGTATATGTATATGTATATGTATATGTATATGTATATGTGTGTTTGTATTTGTGTGTGTGTGGGGTGTATGTGTATGGCAACATACTCCCCATCTGGTGCTCATAGAGTAGTAGAGACCTGCAATTATATGGAATCAAAATCAGGAATTAGGCTTGAGAGCAAGTGTTTTATTTGCTGAGCCTTCTTGGCAGCCTCAGTCTATGGGTTTTATTGTTTGAGGCAGGGACTCAGGTTGCTAATGTTAACATCACTATATAGTCAGTGATAACTTTGTATTTCTGATCTGCCGCTCTACCTCCTGATGCTGAGATTAGAGGCTTCAACCTCTATCCTAGACCTCCTGTCAGTATTGATTTTTTTAAATTATATTTTATGTGTATGGATGTTTAGCTTGCATGAATGTCTGCTCACCAACCTTGTACCTGTGCCTATAGAGGCCAGAGGAAGGTTTGGATCCCCTGGAACTGGAATTACAGATAGTTGTGAGCTACCAGGTGGTGTTGGAAACTGAATTTATGTCCTGTGGAAGAACAGCCATTTTTTCAGCCCATAATTTTATTTATTTACTTTTGAGATAAAGAATTACTATGTAGACCAGGCTGGCTTCAACTCACAAAGATCCCCTTGAGTGCTGGCATTGAAGGTATGTACCACCAACTCTCATCAGTGGTCTGACTACTTCAGCTCTAACCTAATCATGATCTTTATCAACCCCATCCTTGATTTGTTGTTGTTGTTGTTGTTGTTGTTGTTGTTTTTTCGAGACCGGCTTTCTCTGTGTAGCCCTGGCTGTCCTGGAACTCACTCTGTAGACCAGGCTGGCCTCAAACTCAGAAATCTGCCTGCCTCTGCCTCCCAGAGTGCTGGGATTACAGGCGAGCGCAACCACCGCCCGGCACCCATCCTTGATTTTTTAAATTCAACTGTTTTTCTCAATTGGGTCTTTTCTCCCATACCAGAATTCTCCTGTCTTCATCCTAACAAAATGAAAACCAATAAAACACATCATTCCTCCTTTTTCTCTGACAAAGCCAAAGTTTCCAAAAGTATTTTATAATGTCCCTATATCTCTTCCTTCTCCAAACTACTGCAATTTCTGTCAACTATCACGAATCCCATTATTAAATTCAAAAGATATTTCTCAGACTTCTTTAATCTCTTAGAGGCTATTTCTTTGAAATAGTTTTTTATTTCCTAGGTTGCCAGAATTTTGCTTTACTATTAGAGGGGCTTGGAAGAATTCTTGAGGCAAGTGGTCTAAAACCCTTCAGTAATTCAATGGCTATAAAACAAATTCTAGGTTTATTATTCCAAAATTTACAAGACCTTTGAAGATCTAGCTTTCTCTCTAGCTTGATCCCCAGTCATGATGGCGATGGTCTTAGGGCTCTCCCATTCTTCCCCAACCCTCTGATATTCTAAATAAGATCTCACTAAGCTGTCAGTCTGGCTTTACATTCCAGAGGTCAAGTGATCCTCCAGCCTCAGCCTCTGATAGCCTGAGGACTACATGGGGTGAATTACCACGCCTTCACATTTTCTTTTGTCTCAGTTTTATCTCTTAAACTTCCAACAAGAATGAACTTCAAGCACTTGGGAGGCAGAGGCAGGCAGATTTCTGAGTTCGAAGCCAGTCTGGGTCTACAGAGTGAGTTTCAGGACAGCCAGGCCTATACAGAGAAAACCTGTCTCGAAAAACAAAAAGAAAGAAAGAAAGGGGAAAAAAAAAAACCTTCCAGAAGGCTCCGTTTTTGTTGTTGTTCCCACTGCCTGAAAAACTCTATCTCATAGACTTCCGGAGGAACTCCTCCTTATCCTTCGTAACTTTAAAAGTAACTTCCTACGTCAATCCTACAGGCATTCCTTAAAATGAAAGTTTTGTTTGTTGGGCGGTGATGGCGCACGCCTTTAATCCCAGCACTTGGGAGGCAGAGGCAGGTGGATTTCTGAGTTCGAGGCCAGCTTGGTCTACAGAGCTAGTTCCAGGACAGCCAGGGCTACACAGAGAAACCCTGTCTCGAAAAACAAACAAACAAACAAACAAACAAACAAACAAAAGTTTTGTTCATTGTTGGCCAACGGCGCCTCGGAATTTCTTGACCGATTTCTGTTAACTGAAATGTGTTTACGCATCTATTTCCCTGGTTTAAATGGGCCAAAACACCCTGTAGGCTTTGGCAGTTGTTTTTCCTAGACATTCAAACACTAAAGCATCCCGCGTAAGGCTGCTGTCAGGGATGCCGGTGGCACGAACGCCTCACTGGAAGAATCTGAAAGGTTAACGGGTGATTTCCCAGAATCTCCGTCTGCGTGGCAGGAGATTTAACCCGCCCCCTTTGCTGTGATTGGCTCCAGGGGTAGAGGTGTGTCTGCCTCGCGGCGCCCTGCAAGTGCGCAGGCGCAGAGGTCCTCCGGGGCGCATGCGCGCTTTCGCGCACCCTGTCCGGACTAGAGTCCAAGAACGGTGGGGGGGGGGCGCTGGAGAGGAGTGGCCGGAGCTACCGGGTGAGCCTTCTAGAAAGTAGCTGAGGAAGTTGGTCGGCGGGACAGGTAGGATGATATCCCAAAGAGAAAGAGGGTGTGGGGGTGGTTCAGAATTTGGGGGTCGGACTTGAGGGGAGAAGGGAGCTCCGGCCAGTTCTTGGTGGATTGGGCCGAGAGCGAGATCGCCAGGCGTTGGCGACCAGCGCTCGAGCCCTCGCAGGAAGGGAGGCGCTGTGGTGGTGCCCTGGACTTATGTGGCTCGGTTCCTCATCCCTCACCTTCAGCCTCACGGTGTTTCTCGTTAGTATTAACAGGCTGTCTGGTGGCCCTAATGAACACATAGTTCTGAAATAGTTGTTAGAAGAATGACCCCGAGGCTCGTTGCAGAATCCCCTCCCTGTCTAGGAAATTCCCTGCTTACCTTGTGGCTTCCCCCCGGGCAGGCACAGAATATGGTCAGTCAAAAGATGATTTTTTTCCCCAATTCGGTTTGTGTGTGAGGAAAGTATCATAAAGAACTGTTAAACTTCCTTCATCCGTAATCATTAGTCACTACACTATTTGGAAAAGCAAACTGGTGGTAGAGGAAATGAAAAACAACCGAGTTGAGGAAAGAGATCTTGTGCTGTTTGTCATCTGGATAGGTTTGGGCTTGGGGCAGGGATGGTGATTGCAGGAGAGTTTAGAAACTGGCAGCTTTTGACGGTGTTCTAAACCTTGTGAAAATAGTGTAGTTTCTTACTTAAAAGATATTTTAAGGATTGAAATAACTTCATTTGCCCTGCTGCCTTTTTTTTTTTTAATTTGGTTTTTTTGAGACAGGGTTTCTCTGTATAGCCCTGGCTGACCTGGAACTCACTCTGTAGACCAGGCTGACCTAGAACTCAGAAATCCGCCTGCCTCTGCCTCCCAAGTGCTGGGATTAAAGGCTTGCGCCACCACGCCCGGCTCGAAACAGGGCTTCTCTGTATAGCCCTGGCTGTCCTGGAGCTCACTCTGTAGACCAGGCTGGCATCAAACTCAGAAATCCGCCTGCCTCTGCCTCCCAAGTGCTGGGATTACAGGCATGCACCACCAGTGCCCGGCGGCCTCCTACCATTTAAGAGTTTTTAGATGTCCTGGTAAAATGCTAATCGTTCAGTCATAGCAAGGTAAAACAGATCCTTTTCACATTCTTTTTTTTCTTGGAAAATTCTATGAGGCTCCAGCCACTGGTGGTGCACACCTAGTCCCAGCACTTGGGAGGCAGAGGCAGGTGGATATCTGTGAGTTCGAGGTCAGTCTGGCCCAGTGAGGCATTACTTGTTAAAGCATTTTTTCTTTTTTAAAAGATGTGATCTCACTATGTAGCTTAGGCTGGCCTGGAACTCAGAGATCTGCCTGCCTCAGTCTCTCAAGTGCTGAATTAAAGGCATGCACACTCACACACACACCCTCCCCTCTCAAGCTAGCTTAAGTACTTTGAAGTCCAAACTTAAACGTTGTTTCATAGCCAAGTAAGAAACATTAGTTGATGCCCAAGGTATCCACTGAGCCATTTACTGTTTGTTCTCTTGGTGAGAGATTATGAGAAAGAATACATTCAAGTAGATAATAACAAATTGGACACACTTTTTCTTACCATGCTTCTGGGACAGGCCATATTAAAGTAAGTTAAATGGCCGGGCAGTGGTGGCGCATGCCTTTATTCCCATCGCTTGGGAGGCAGGCCTGGTCTACAGAGTGAGTTCCAGGACAGCCAGGGCTACACAGAGAAACCCTGTCTCGAAAAACAAAACAAAAAAGTAAGTTAAATGATTAAACTTAGCCTGTACCTTAAATAATTATCATTCTTAGTAGAACTTCTTGTTTCATTTTGATTTTTTAAGATGGCTTCTTTTTGGTGTGGGGTCCCCTTTTTACATTGTAGCAACCCATAAAACCAAGTGAAACTGGGCCAGAATTTGGAGTGGGTGGTTGGAGTCCCAGGTGAGAGTCCAGTGACATCCCATCCTCTATCAGGGAATGTCATCAGGCCTGATCCTGAGAGTCTTTTGTGAGTTAATTCCAGTTTTTCTGATTAAGATGATAATGCTTATTTATACTCTGAGGCCATTGTTCCATAATAACATATTTAATACTTCTGAGGCAATTATATAGGCCAGCCCCAGTGACCTCATGAAACCCCATCTTAAACAATAGACAAATATTAAATATATACTTCCCAGTTAGTTCTCAGCCCTGGTGGCTGTTCAGGATCTGAGCTCTCAGCTATTCCTCAAGCGCCTCTCTGCCTGTTGCCATGCTCCTTGGCCATGATGGTCGAATAAATGGATCTTGTGTAAGCCTCTCTGCTCATGGTCTTTTGCCCTGGCAATAGTAAAAATGAACTAAGACAGAAGCTGGTACTGTGTAGACAAAGATAAAAAGAATATATATCTACATATAAACTATATCGAACATAATGTTCTAGTTACTTTTTTGTTTTGGCATTTGGTGCGTGAAGATTAAACCCAGGTTTCCTCCTGCATGATATGCACACTTTCCTCTGAGAGCTGCTCTCCTAGGAATAGGTACTGTTATAAATATTTTGCATTGAGTGAACCATACCACAATACTTACTGGATTTAAGCATGATCATTCTCATTCAATTCAGAACAGCTTGCAAGAGTCCATTCTTTCATTCTATGGTGTGGGTACCAGGGTTCAAATTCAGGTTATCAGGCTTGGCTTCAGGCACTTTTACCAGCTGAGCCATTTTGAGGGCCCAGACTGACTTATGTTTGAAACTATCTTGGTCCAAATAGTATCAGCTTCTATCTTAGTTTATTTTTACTATTGCTGGGGCAAAAGACCTTGACCAATGCAATTTACTGAAGAAAGCACTTATTTTATTATAGTTTCACAGAGGGTTAAAGTCCATGACCATCATGTGGCAGCAGGCAGAGAGGGAGTTTAAGCAATAGCTGGGAGCTCATATCTTGAGAGACCACCATCAGGCTGAGAGAACTGGGAATAGCATTGGCATTTCAGATAATCCCAAAGTGACACAGTTCCTCCAACAAGGCCACACCCTCTAATCCTTCCTTCCAAAACCATTCTATCTACTGGGGATTAAGTATTCAACCACTTGTGTCTGTTGGGGCCATTTTCCTGTAAACCACCACAGCGAGTATACACAGACGTCCCAGTCAGGGGACAGCTTGTAAGAGTCTTCTCTCTTTCCACCTTATGAATTCTGTAATGGAGCTCAGGTCATCAGGTGTGAGCAAGCACTTTACCTACTACTCACTGGCCCAAGGAGCCTCATTCTTTAATGTTCTTTGGAATTATTCTTTTTAGGAACCTCAGTTTCTTTTCAGAAACTCAGTATAGCTATTCTCTGTATGTATATATACCCATTGGTCTTTTTAGCCTCTCTTGGAAACTCCTGAACACATCTAATGTGATTTTTTTAATCCACTCACCTACCTGAGAGAGTTGGAGGGAGTTTTTTACGTAAGGTGAAGCATTGTTATCTATCCCACCTAAACTTGGTATTTAACATAATTAATCTGCCAGCTTGTCATCTTTCCTAGACAAGTGGCAGAGGAGCTGCCGATGTCTGTGTGGCTTTTTGGCCTTCCACACATGCACTGTTAATGCCATTGATCATCTCCCCAGGATTACACCCAAGGCGCTTAGGTTAGAGTTGTGGAAATACCAAAACTGACAGCAGCTTGAAGGCTGGGCATAGACACCAAACAGTTAAATATTCAATTCTGTAAATTTGAAGTGCGATTTGGGGTTTTGTTTTGTCTTTTGGTTCCTGATTTCTAGTGGTTCCTCTAACTCTCTTAATTTTATTTTCACTGAGTCATGTGTTTCCCTGTACTTTGAAACATAGATGTTCATAATAGATAGTTTCTGTGGTAAACTTGTCTGAATCATTTGCATTCTTTGGTGGCAGGTTCTTCACATAAGAATGGCTAAAGTTAGCCAGGCGGTGGTGGCGCACGCCTTTAATCCCAGCACTTGGGAGGCAGAGGCAGGCAGATTTCTGAGTTCGAGGCCAGCCTGGTCTAAGAGTGAGTTCCAGGACAGCCCAAACTACACAGAGAAACCCTGTCTCGAAAAAAAACCAAAAAAAAAAAAAAAAAAAAAACAAAAAAAAAAAAAAAAAAGAATGGCTAAAGTTATCCACTTAGAAGAAAAATACAAAAGAAAACTAGAAAGGAAATAAAGGGGGAAAAAACTATTTCTTGAGACAGGGTTGTGTATATAGCCTAGGCTGGCCCTGAGTATGATCCTTCCATCTTATCCTCTGGAAGTACTAGTATGGACCATCACACCTGGCTGTGGAAACTGTTATTAACATAAACCATCTGATCTAAATGCCTTCAGGAATTGTTAAATTTGGAACATTGTTTCTTTTTTGGCCTAAGGTTCGTTGTCTATCTGTCTCCGAGTCTCTGCTTGCCTGCTGGTGTCTGTATCAGTGTCTGTATCTTTTTTATATAAAAGTAGCTCAGATTGACTTGAAAATTCCCTATATAGACCAGGATGGCATTAAACTTGCAATCATCCTGCCTTAGCCTGCCAGGTGCTGGGATTATAGGCATGTAACACCAAACCTGGCCAAGTATTTAAACATTCTAGATCTCATATTAGAAATGAAATGTATCTCCAGTGTGATGATAGATGCCAGTAGTCCCAACACTTAGAAGGCTGGGACGAGGGGATCATGGATTCAACACCAGCTTTTGCTACATGGGATTTGAAGTGTGTTTTTATTACAAAGATTTACTTGTAGGGAGGGATGTGCCTTGGTGTGGACTTAGAGGTTGAGGACAACTTTTTGGTGGGTTGGTTCTCTCCTTCTATCCTGTGGTTCCTGGGTGATTGAACTCAGATCAATAGGCTTGTATTGTTGGATGGTAAGCTCTTGTTTACCTGCTGGCCATCTTACCAGCCCTATGCAGGAAGTTTGAGACCAGCCTGGACTATTTGAAATTCTCTCTCACTCCCACCCCATAAGGAAATGGAATATACTAATAAAATATAGTTATGGAGAGAATCTAAGTTATATTATTTTGCCTGGTGACTTAATGATCTATATCTGAAGTTCTGGCTTTCCTTTTCTTTTTCTTTTTTCTTTTTCTTTTCTTTTCTTTTTTTTTTTTTTTTTTGTTTTTTGTTTTTTGTTTTTTGTTTTTTGTTTTGTTTTTTTGGATTTGTTTTTTTTCGAGACAGGGTTTCTCTGTATAGCCCTGGCTGTCCTGGAACTCACTCTGTAGACCAGGCTGGCCTCGAACTCAGAAATCCACCTGCCTCTGCCTCCCAGAGTGCTGGGATTATAGGCGTGTGCCACCACCTCCCGGCTTCTATTTTTTAAATAAATATTTATGTATGAGTGTTCTTCCCAGTATGAGTGCATGTATATCTGCATACCAGAAGAGGGCAGCAGATCCCAGTATAGATGGTTGTGAGCCACCATGTGGTTGCTGGGAGTTGAACTCAGGACCTTCAGAAGAGCAGTCAGTGCACGTAACCGCCGAGCCATCTCTCCAGCCCCTGATTTATTTTCTTGAATCTATTCCTTACCATTTCTCTTTGGATTCTAGAAGTAAACATGCATAGGTATGTTGCATATATACTTATACATTTAGAGCAGAGGTTCTCAGCCTTCTTAATGCTGTGACTCTTTCATAGAGTTCCTTATGTTGTGGACCTCCAACCATAAAATTATTTCATTGTTATTTCATAACCAGTAATTTTGTTTCTATTATGATTCATAATGTAAATATCTGATATGCAGGCTATCAAACATGCAATCCCCCCCCTAAGGGGTCTCAACCCATAGGTTGAAAACCACTGATCTAGAGCTTAGAATGAAGGCACTCATGGCATTGAATGTCTCATATGGTTCATCTTACCTAAACTGAACATACCCAAACTATCCAAGGTCTTGCTGAGTCCAAGTTTATGTAGAAGTTTCCTGATTTTCCCCTCAAATGTTCAATACTAGGAGTCAGAACCGCAGGTAAAAAACATGACTGAGCATAAGTCAGTGCTCTGGTGAGGCATGATGGTGCACACCTGTAATCACAGCACTCCAGGAGCCAGGGCAGGAAGATTGACGTGCAGGGCTAGTCTGGACTACATAGCAAGATTGTCCCAAATCATCATCAAATAAATAATATTCACTTCATTGATAACTGTACTTATGGCTGGTACTGTGCTAACGACTTAATTTGCATTAGAGGCACAATTCTGGGAAGAACTTTTAATAAATATAAGGGGGCTGAAGAGATAGCTTAGAGGTTAAGAGCACAGACTGCTCTTACGAAAGTCTTGAGTTCAAGTTCCAGCAACCACATGGCGGCTCAGGACTACATGGTGGCTCACAACCACATGGTGGCTCACAGCCATCTGTAAAAAGATCAGACTCCCTCTTCTGGAGTGACTGAAGACAGCTACAGTATACTTACAAATAATAAATTAATAAATTAATAAATATTAAAAAATAAATATAAGGAACTATCACACAAACAGGCTAAGTAAATTATGTGGCTGCTAGAGGTGGGATAAGGTTTTTGTGCTGGTAGCATCGTTAGGCTGGCTTGGATTGCCAGTTTAAAAAATTTTTCTCTTGTTATAAGATAAGAAACTTGGGCTTTTTCCCCATTCACTTATGATGGTTCTTCAGACAGGTTTACACTCTAGCTTAGGCTGGAATTGAAGGCTTCTTTTACCCCACATTGGCCTCAACATTGAAATGTTACTGCCTCAGGTTCACAAGTGCCAGGTAAGCAACATCAGACCGGATCTTGATCCCTCTTGCAAAACGAGTGAAAGGTACTTGATATACTGGGCCATACCTGTCCTCCCACTTGATAGGCTGAGACAGGACAGTTTACAAGGCTAGAGTGAGTTTCAGAACAGCCTATACTGCCCAGTGAGACCCTGCCTCAAAACAGAACCCCTAGAGAAAAATAATGTTCTCAGATTCTGAAGAAGTCGGTATAAACTCATGCTGCTGAGGATCTGTCTGTCTCTGCCTCCCGAAGCCTGGGATTCAAAGGGTATATCACCACATCTTAGTGGGATCTACCTATTTTTAAGATTTCATATAGATTTGTAAGGCATCTTGGCACATGCAGAGGCAGGTGGTTCAAGGCCAGCCTGGTTTGCATATTGAGCTCTAGGCCAGCCAGGGGTGTATAGGGAGATCCTGTCTCAAAATAAAACATCATATAAATGATATTATATTTCAAAGTGGTAGTCAGAGACTAATTAAAAGCCACCTGGGATGTGTGTTTGTCTATGTATTTGTGTCTGTCTCTCTGTCTCTTTGTGTTGATACTTGGGATCATATTAGGACCCTTAGACATACTAGGCAAGAAACATCTTCAGCTCTTAGCTGCTGTCTTTGAGTGTTTTGGTTTGCTTTTGCGTCTCACTATGTAGACTATCTGACTCTAATGACTGACTCTCCTGCCTTAGCTTCCAGAGTGCTTTGGCTACTCTTTAAAAAAAAAACCAAAAATCTTTTGGGGGCTGGAGAGATGGCTCAGTGGTTGAGGGCACCAACTGTTCTTCCAGAGGTCCTGAGTTCAATTCCCAGCAACCATATGGTGACTCACAACCATCTGTAATGGGATCTGATGCCCTCCTCTGGTTTGTCTGAAAGCAGCTACAGTGTACTCATAGAAATAAAATAAATTTTTTAAAAAAACAAAAACCTTTTTTTTCATACACTTGATTTTTTTTCCCATAAGTTTAGAAAACTGAATATTTATTTCTTTGCCTAGTATCACACAGTCTTGTCTTGACCAGCTTTGTTTCTTCTGTACCTCCACCCTTTTCCCCACCTCTGAATTGTAAAGCAAATCCTAGAAACAACCATGTAAATGATATCTTCAAGGCCAGAAGTGGTAACTCATATTATGAGTGCCAGCACTGAGAAGCAGGAAGACCACTGGTTAAGAGTCCAGCTGGGCTGTATAAGAGAGACAGTTTAAGTAATATTCCCCTCTTATCTGTGGTCTCACTTTCTGCAGTTCCTGTTAGTTGTGGTCAATTTTTGTCTGAAAGTATTAAATAGAATGCTTCAGAAATAAGCAATTTGTAATGTGTTTTTGTTTGAGACAGGATTATTCTAGGTAGCGGAGGCTAACCTTTCACTTGAAACAACTCCTGCTACTCCCTTCTAAATATTGTGATTATGGGCATGTGCTGTCATACCTGCCTAGTTTGTAAACTTTAAATTTTGTGCCGCTATGATTGTGGTGATTTAATCTCATGCCCCCCTGACCCATCCTGCCTGGACTGATTCACCCCCTTGTCTAGCATCTTCACTTACCCATAATTCACTGGGGTATCTTAGTGTTTATGTTCATTCAGATAACCGTTACTTAATAATAATTATGTAATATAGGCTTGATAGTGGTGTTGCAATTCTCATATGCCCACAGAAGCTGTATTTCATCTTCATATGGAAAGATGAATTTTTGTCATAGTTATGTACAGACTAAAAAGAGAAGGTATGGATTTGTACTCTAATTTGAGGCATCCACTTGGGGGTATTGAAGTGTATCCCTGGTAAAGGAAGACTGTTGCCATTTTGTGCTTTCTTCCTTTCTTCTTCTTAGGTAAGGAGGTTGCTACAAATTCTCTTTTCCAGCTACATTCCCTGTTTTCTTTATGGGATTTTTTAATCCACTCACTTGATTTTTTTGTTTGTTTGTTTGTTTTTTGTTTTTTGAGACAGGGTTTCTCTGTGTAGTCCTGGCTGTCCTGGAACTCACTCTGTAGACCAGACTGGCCTCGAACTCAGAAATCCACCTGCCTCTGCTTTCCAAGTGCTGGGATTACAGGCGTGCGCCACCACGCCCGACTTCACTTGATTTTTAAATACTGGTTCAGGCTGTTTGTACCTAGTATTGCTGCCTCATGTGAAATATTTCCCGTCTAAGCCTCCGTAAAGCTTTCCCTCTAAAACCCTGTTGGCAGTGCTTAAAACAAATCTTATTTCTGTTCAATCATCTTCCGATGGATGGGGATGTTTCCAATAATTTAGATCTGAACAAACTGGAAGGTTTTGCTCTAGAGAACCAGGAATTGGAATTATACTTTGGAACCTGCGTCTAGAGTTAATTCCTTAACTCTGTTTTATCCAATTTTTTTTGGTTTGTTTTATATTTTTAATTTTTTTAAAGATTATTTATTATATGTAAGTATACTTTAGCTGTCTTCAGTCACATCAGAAGAGGACGTCAGATCTCACTACTGATGATTGTGAGCCACCAGGTGGTTGCTGGGATTTAAATTCAACATATGGAAGAGCAGTCAGTGTTCTTAACTGCTGAGCCATCTCTCCGGCCCTATTTTTTATTTTTTCATTATTTATTTACTTATTTATTTATTGATTTTTCGAGACAGGGTTTCTCTGTATAGCCCTGGCTGTCCTGGAACTCACTCTGTAGACCAGGCTGGCCTCAAACTCAGAAATCCGCCTGCCTCTGCCTCCCGAGTGCTGGGATTAAAGGCATGCCCCACCACCACCTGACTTAAGTGGTGCTTCTTGATATAGGACTGGAATACTAGCACATAGGAGGTAGAAAATGAGGCAGATATAGCCTAGACTGCATGAGATCCTGTCTCAGAAAACAAACAAGTAGGCATGAGTACCAGGAGCATGTCAGTGAGTGTGCTAAGGATCTTGTTTTTGTTTTTGAGACAGGGTCTCTATACAGACCTGGCTAACCTGGAACTCACTAATCATAGAGATCCTTCTACCTCTTGAGTGCTGGAATTAAAGGCATGTGCTGTCACCATGCCTGGCTGTGCTAAGGATCACCCATATATGTTGTCTTGAGAATTTTACTTTGTAAGCCAGGCTAACCTTGAATTCCTGATCTATCTGCTTGTTTGTGTACTGATAATGTAGGCTTGTGCTGTCCTACTTGCCTGGATTTCTTTTTTTAAGTGTTCACCAAAAATCAACAAAGTTTGTTATTGTCCCTTTTTTACACTGAGGAAACTGAATCTTGTTTGCGCTCTCTCTCTCTCTCTCTCTCTCTCTCTGTGTGTGTGTGTGTGTGTGTGTGTGTGTGTGTGTGTATACACATGGAGGAAGTCAAAGACCAACACCCTTTTCTGGCATCTGAGACCTCTTGTATGCATGCGGTTCACATAAACGCACATATACACATTAACAAAAGTAAACCTTTAAAAGAATCCCAAGTAGACACCTGTTTCCTGAAGTCAGTACTCTAAGTGAATGAGGTCTTTTTTCCTTCCTGATTCTTCTTCTTCTGCTTAGAGAAGGGGGAATTTTTAAGCAGAACTTGAGTTCATGGAAAGAGTGTTTCCGGGTGACCTCATTGTCACCTGACTGGTCTACTTTCCAACTATATCTCTTGGTTTTTAGAAGGCAGGATTTTTAGTCCTCAGTTTTGAAACAAGTCAGCTATAGACTTAAACCTTTCTTTGAACCCATTTGAGAGTTGTTTTGTTTTTACTAACAAGATAGTAAATATTGACTTGTAGTTGGCAAGAATCACTGGTAGGAATAGAATTACAAAATTGTGTGTTTGAGAAATCTGGCTTTCTTTTCTTTCTTTCTTTCTTTCTTTCTTTCTTTTTTTTTTGTTTTTTTTTTTTTGTTTTGTTTTGTTTTATTTTTTCGAGACAGGGTTTCTCTGTGTAGCCCTGGTTGACCTGGAACTTACTCTGTAGACCAGGCTGGCCTCGAACTCAGAAATCCGTCTGCCTCTGCCTCTCAAGTGCTGGGATTAAAGGCAAGCGCCACCACTGCCCAGCTGAGATCTGGCTTTCTTTTTTTGTTTTTTTTTGTTGTTGTTGTTTGTTTGTTTGTTTTCCCCGAGACAGGGTTTCTCTGTGTATCCCTGGCTGTCCTGGAACTCACTCTGTAGACCAGGCTGGCCTCGAACTCAGAAATCCGCCTGTCTCTGCCTCCCAAGTGCTGGGATTAAAGGCGTGCGCCACCACCGCCCGGCTTGAGATCTGGCTTTCTTATCCTACAATATTACTGTATCTGTAGTGTATTGTCTGAAAACCTGATTGAAGTTTTGCAGGAACTAGTCAGTTCGTGTGTATTATTTTTCTTGTCACTTGTCCCTCTGTTGGGCTTAAGAAGTTGCTCATTGGAGCTACTGGTGACTTTCGAGAGTGCTGCTTAGGAAGAGTAGGTGTGATGGGGCTCTAGGAAGTGACAGAGAAGCCAGAACCCACCTGAGCAGGCAAGAGCAGGACAAGCAAAGGTAGATACACGTTTGCAGGTGACAGCATTTGCATCTCTTCCCCCACACTGTCTCAAGACTGACTGTTCTTTCTAGTCCATCTTCAAACTTCCGATCTTCTTGTTTGAACCTCCTGGGTTCTGAGACTGAGTGTATACCACCATACTCTACCAAATATATGATAGCATTGAACATATGTGTAATAAAGCTAAAGGTTCCTAAACAATTAGGAAATTAATAATACATATGATTTGATATTAATATCTAATGAGTGAATAGCTGCTAATTCAAGGAAGGCATTTATATTTTCTTTTTTAAACTTAATTATTTTGTGGGTTCAGGTGTTTTGCCTGTTTGTATGTCTGTCCACCGTGTGTGTGCCTGGTGGTGGAGGTCAGAAGAGGACCTAACATCCCTTAGAACTGGAGTTGCAGTTGGGTGTGAACCATCATGTGATGCTGGGACCTGAGCCTAGGTCTTCTTCGAGAGCACCCAGAACTCTGAACCACTAAGCCATCTGTCCAATACCAGTATATCTTGCTTATATATGTTAGTGTGTGAATATTTTATCTGAGCCACAGATATGAAAAATATAAGTAATATTTGGAGCTTCTGATGCTTATAAAAATTATTTTATTTGTGTATATCTGAGCATGCATACGTGCATATATATGTGACATAGCACACATGTAGAAGCTCAGAGGGCAACTTGGAAGGGGTCACTTTCTCCTTCTACAATGTAGGTGTAGGGGTGGAATCCATGTCCTTAGATTTGGATGAACACCTTTACCCACTAAGACATCAACCTCAAATATACAATTTAAATGAATTTTTAAGACTCAAAAATCTCCTTTTGTTTTGTTTTTGTTTTTCAAAACAAGGTTTCTCTGTGTAGCCTTGACTGTCCTGGAACTCACTCTGTAGACCAGGCTGGCCTCAAACTCAGAAATCCGCCTGCCTCTGCCTCTCAAGCACTGCAATTAAAGTCGTGTGCCACCACTTCCCTGCCAAGATTCAAAAATCTTAATTACAGGTAGCACATTTAACTACATATACAATCACATAACTTAGAGGGCTTTTTTGCCTAGCATGTGTGAGGCCTGGATTCAATCCCCAAAACACACACACACACACACAGACACACACACACACACACACACACAGACACACAGACACACAGACACACACATATACAAATGGAAAAATATCTGATTAGTCCATTACAGGGGATTGAGCCCAGGGCCTTGTGCATGTGAAATAAATGTTCTACCACTGAGTTACACCTTCAGTCCCAGCTGAAGAAATTGGTCTGTGACCAACTGCTGCTTTATTTCATATGACACACTTGCAGTGGTGGATAATGGGGTGAAGTCTAGTGATTGTCTGCTTTTTGCTATAACCACGTGCAGCTCTGTTTGAAAAAGCTGCATTCCTTTGAGGGTGTACCCGTTTCTCTATGTACTTGTTCATTCATTAGGTACTTTCCAAGTATGTACTATCAGAGCCTGTTAGGTGCTGACATAGATGAGAAAACCTGTCTCTTTCAAGAGTGTAATCTAGTAACATATTCCTGGTTAATTTGATTCTCTGTTTGTCAGTGTAATCATAGCAAAGTACCTGACCTCAATATAACATTTGTGCCTGATAATTTGTTGTTGATCAGCTTTCAGAGTGAGTGCTAGGAGTTTTAGTAACTTCCCTGATCTTCTGCTCACTGACCTCCCTATCCCCATGTTACTATGATCAAAATTTTCTAAAGGTTGAATATAGATATGGCCCACACCACTAATCCCAGTACTTGGAAGGTAGAGGCAGAAGGGTAAGATGTTCAAAGTATCTCTCAGTTACATAGCAGGTTTGGAACCAGCTTGAGCTATGTGAGACTCTTCTCAAAAACAATGAAAACACAAGACAGCAAATCTAAGATGTGAACCAGGTATTATCTGTATTGTAGACAAAGAGCTTTGATAATTGGTTTTCAGAAATGTAATATAGAGCTGTAAGATGGTTTAATGGATCAAGCGATAGTCATAAGAATATGAGTTCAAATGCCCAGATGCTGTGAAGACAGATGTGGTGATATAATACTAGCACCATGGCTAAGTGGGAGGTGTAGACAGGAGAATCACAGGACCAAGCATCTTGGTGTATGTACCAGTGAACAAAAAGAGACCCTGTCTCTTTTGTGGAAGTCGAGGACTGTGTAGCCCTGACTGTCCGGGAACTCACTCTGTAGACCAGGCTGGCCTTGAACTCAGAAATCCGCCTGCCTCTGCCTCCCAGAGTGCTGGGATTACAGGCGTGCGCCACCACTGCCCGGCTGAAACTATCTTCTAACACAGGGGCAGTAGTGTGGTATCTATGCCATGACATACTTGTGCTCAGATGCATACACATATACTCAGCTATACATTTCTTTTTTTTTTTTTTTTTTTTTTTTTTTTGGTTTTGGTTTTGGTTTTGGTTTTTCAAGATAGGGTTTCTCTGTGTAGTCCTGGCTGTCCTGGAACTCACTCTGTAGACCAGGCTGGCCTCGAACTCAGAAATCCTCCTGCCTCTGCCTCCCAAGTGCTGGGATTACAGGCGTGCGTCACCATGCCCGGCTTTATACATTTCAAACGTATGTACATACATACAAAAGGTAATAAAATGCTAGCAAATTGCAGTAGAGAAAACCTGTGTCAGTTCCATAATGCTTATTGATACACTTGATTTCTCACATTAGTGACACTAAATAGCACCTGTATTGAGAGGAATTTTATTTTGGCTCATGACTTTATAGGGTTCAGTCCATGATTGCTTGTCTCCATGCCCTTGGGTGGAGCATCATGGCTACAGGTGTGTATATGCAGAGGAGTTTTAGAAGTACACCAGAGAACTCTGGACTAGGTCTGACCTTCAAGGCACTCCTCACCCCACAGACCCACTAATTCATCTATGCTTCACCTCTTCAAAGCCTTCAGAACCTGCCAAAATACTGATACCAGAAGGGCACCATACATTCAACACATGAGCCTGGGAGGAATACCACACCATAACGCTTGTCTTACTTCCTTAAATGTTTACAAGATCTTTTACTGTGTATTAGAAAATTATTGCTTAGTTTCAGAGAGTCTTCAATGAAACAACAGACCATATAAATAGAAGAACAGAGTCTATCCATAATATGCAGTTTTTGAGCTCTTTGTATCATATCCTTTTTCTTTCTTTTTTTTTAGTGGTGTGTGTGTGTGTGTGAGAGAGAGAGAGAGAGAGAGAGAGAGAGAGAGAGAGAGAGAGAGAAAATCCCTCGAGCTGAAGTTACCAGAGGTTTGTAAGCTACCGGCCATGAATGCTTGGGAATTGAACTTTGGTCCTCTTCAAAAGCATTTTTTGCTCTCAGCTGTTGAGCTGTCTTTCCAGCCACAGCAGTACTTTTCTTGAGAGTACCTTAGTATTTCATATTCTCCAAGGAGTAGCTTGAAAAACTCATGTAGCTTTTAGAAGTAATGTCCATATGTTCCTTATTTACATGCCTTTTAAGTTATGATCTTTTTTTGTGGTGGCTTGAAAGAAAACGGCCCCCATAGGCTGTGGCACTTTTAGGAGGTGTGGTTTGTTGGAAGAGGTATGTTACTAGGGGGTCTTTGAGGTCTCCAAAGCTCAAGCCAGTCTCTCTTCTGCTGCCTGTGGATCAAAGTTTAGAACTCCCAGCTTCTTTTCTACTACCATGTCTGCCTGCATGCCACCAAGCTTCCTGTCTGTTTATAATGGACATCTGAATTGTAAGCTAGCCCCAATTAAATGTTTTCCTTTATGAGGGTTGTTATGATCATGGTATCTCTACACAGCAATAAAACCCAAGATAAGACAGTTTATTTACCTGAATGTCTTCTCTTTATTGCTTTGCCATATTCAGATAATAGTTAAAGAACAGGGGTTGGAGAGATGATGGCTCAGCGATTAAGAGCACTAGAAGTGTAGGTACACACATGCCATAGCATGCATGTGGAGGGCAGAGACAAGTTTAAAAACTTACTGATGTTTGGGGGATGGTCATGGAGGTCAGAAGAGTTGTAGACTCGGTTCTCTTTTTCCACCTTACAAGGGTTCCAGGGTCAAACTCCTGGCAAAGACCTTTACCTGTTAAGCCATTTCAATGACCATAGGTTGTCAGACTTGCATAGCAAGTGCTTTAACCCTTTGAGCCATCTCACAGGCTCACTGATATCTTGCTTTTTAAGGCCAAGGTCCTTTCCCATTGGAAAGAGTACTTCCCCTGGGCCTGGGGATGTAGGGTAGTTTGGTAGCGTGCTTGCCCTAGCATTCAGGAAACCGTGGACTCAGGTTCCAGCAGCATATAAACCAGACATGTCTGAATTCCCAGCACAGCATGTGCAGGCTGAAAGGTCAGAAGCTCAAGATCATCTTTAGCACGTAACAAGTTCAAGACCACTTAGAAAGAGTATTTCTCCCGTCTTTTAAGTTTACTTCTTGTACTAATAGCAGTAAATATCTATATTTCCTGAGTTCCTGGTTCTGTAGTATAGGTGGCAGGTAATAGGATCTGTTCTTTTATCCTACTTGTCTGGTAAACACCCAAATCCCATCAATTTATGCTTTTTGTTCAAACTTTTATGTATCCTTATTCTTCTAGAGTATCCATATTTCTGTGTCAGTGACCAGCAGTTTTGATTCATCATGGATAATCTATCACCAGAAGAAATTCAGCTTCGGGCTCACCAAGTTACTGATGAGGTGAATGGGTATTTTCATTTTAATTTTTTTATTACATTTTAATTAGTTTTTATGTGGGTGTGGGTGTGTTTGAGCATTGGGTGTCACATATATGTGGAAGCCAGAAATCAACTTGCAACTTGCAGGAGTTAGAATTCTATCCTTTCATCTTTCGGGTTCCTGGCATTGAACTGAAGTGGTCATCTTGGTGGGAAGTATCTTTACCTCCTGGGCCATTTTGCAGGCCATTGTTTCCATTTTCACTGTAGAAAAGTAAGAGTCACTTTTTTGTTGTTGTTTTTGTTTTTGTTTTTGTTTTTGTTTTGTTTTTCGAGACAGGGTTTCTCTGTGTAGCCCTGGCTGTCCTGGAACTCACTCTGTATGTAGACCAGACTGGCCTCGAACTCAGAAATCCCGCCTGCCTCTGCCTCCCAAGTGCTGGGATTAAAGGCGTGCACCACCACGCCCGGCATAAGGATTCTTAATATCTGTGTAATAGGCATATTTCTGCCTACCTTCAAGAACTCCCTTGACACCAGCATCTGGGGTCTCTCTTAAGAAGTGCCTGGGACAGCCGGGCCTTGGTGGTGCATGCCTCTAATCCCAGCACTTGGGAGGCAGAGGCAAGATGATTTCTGAGTTTGAGGACAGCCTGGTCTACAGAGTGAGCTCCAGGACAACCAGGGCAATACAGAGAAACCCTGTCTTGAAAACAAAAACAAAAACAAAAACAAAAACAAAAACAAACAAACAAACAAAAGCCTGGGGCTAGAGAGATTGCTCACCAGTTAAGAGCACCAACTGCTCTTCTGAAGGTCGTGAGTTCAAATCCCAGCAGCCACATGGTGGCTCACAACCATCCATGATGAAATCTGATGCCCTCTTCAGGGGTGTCTGAAGACAGCGACAGTGAGTGAGCGGGGCCAGAGCAAGAAGAAAAAGTGCTGAAGACAGCTACAGTGTACTTACATAATTAAGTAAATCTTAAAAAGAACAAAAAGAAAAGAAAGTAGAATTTTTAGGAAAAAAAAAAAAAAGAAGAAGAAATGCCTGGTAGGAAGAAAGTGAAAATGGAACTGCTTTCTTTGCTTTCTTGTAAGGAGGAGGTGTTCTGGCAAGTTGTAACAATAAAGTCGCATCATAAATATAGCCTGTGATTGATTTCTCTGTATTCCTTTGGAATGTTATAATTCTGTATTTCTTTCTAGTCTCTGGAAAGCACGAGGAGAATCCTGGGTTTAGCCATTGAGGTAAGAAATATTCAATATTTGAGTATAGAAACTCAAGTATATGGGTGGGATACTAGCACTAGCTGCAGATGATGTGATTTGAAACCAGTGTTGGCTGAAGACTGCCCTGGAATGTACTAGTAAGCCAGTTCTGTTTCTTGTTGAAAATATTGGGATATTGACAGGGAAGATGAATTTACCATATGCTTGTGACTTAACTTTAGGGGTTAATATGTGTATTGGTATGAGACATCTGGTTCTGTCTATAACACTGATTCCTAAGAGCTTGGTTTTTGATGTGATTCTTTGGTATCATTTGTTAGTCTTTGCAAGGTTTGCAGGTATTTTGGATTGCTTTCTTGTATTTTCATCTCTTTTTTCCCCGTTTAGTCTCAGGATGCAGGAATCAAGACCATCACAATGCTGGATGAGCAAGGGGGTGAGTTGATGTCATTGAAGGAAACTCTAAATTTGACCTGTAGTGCCAAAAATCCCTATCAAATTTAGCCTTCTCTTTGTAAGATAAGAGTAATATGTTTCCCCCTTTTCTCTGATTCATATTATAATACCGTGGTCATTGCTGGACTGGGATGAGAGGCAGCAGTGCCCAACTGGATACAAACCTGTTAGACATGCGCAGCTTACTGTGTGCATTCGTCACATGGACTTTAAACATGATATGCTCAGATCATTTCCCAGATAGCAAGGTCTAAAACAGGTCTAGATTCTGATGAGGTTAGAACATAGTTTTGTTGGCCTGAGATAATCCCATCTAAGATTTCCTTAGTTGGTTGCCTAAATGTTAGGAAGACTAGGAATCTGGCTGGAGTGATTTCTAAGCAACCCTTACATGCTGCTGGAGAACAAATCTTTCTACAGTGAGGCTCCTGGAACCTTAGGTTCAGTATTGTTTCCTTGGTACTAATGCTCACTGACAGGTGATAGATAGCGTGGAGGTTGCAGCTTGCTGCTCTGTAACATTAGCATTTCACTGGACATCTGTGAATGTAACACCAAAACTTGTTCTTAGAACAACTAAATCGCATAGAAGAAGGCATGGACCAAATAAATAAAGACATGAGAGAGGCAGAGAAGACTTTAACAGAACTCAACAAGTGTTGTGGCCTCTGCGTCTGTCCTTGTAATAGGTAAGTTGATAAATCAAAGATCTTTTAAAAACAAATCAATACATGAGAATATGCTTGCTTATCCCATACCCTGAAATGAAGTCAGAAGTGTAACTGGATAACTGGGCCTAAATCAGCAACTTTGTTAAAAACAAACTGAAGATTAAGGTTTCCTATAAGCAGGAAGGTTCATAGAAAATCGTGCCTAGGGCTGGAGAGATGGCTCAGTGGGTAAAAGCACTGACTGCTCTTCCAAAGGTCATGAGTTCAAATCCCAGCACCCACATGGTGGCTCACAACCATCCATAAAGAGATCTGACACTCTCTTCTGGTGTCTGAATACAGCTACAGTGTACTTACATAAATAAATAAATCTTTTTTAAAAAATTAAAAACAAACAAACAAACAAAAAAGTGGGAGAATCAAAGAAGACTGATGGATGATAGTATGTCCTAAGTTTCTGTATGTGATAAAACAGCCTGAACAAAAGAACTTAGGGAAAGAAAGTTTATTTGGATCAGAATTCTAGGTTGTAGTCTTATCATGGAAGGGAGGTCAAGGCAGGAACTTGAAGCAGCTAGTCACATCTCATCTAAGAACTGAGAGGAATGAGAGCTGTGTGCTCTGTGTTTGCTCTCACCTTGTCTAAATTAGGGTTTTACTTCTGAGAACAGGCACCATCCCAAGGCAAGTCTTATAAAGGACAACATTTAATTGGGACTGGCTTACAGGTTTGGAGATTCAGTCCATTATCACCAAGGCAGGAACATGGCAGCATCCAGGAAGGTGTGGTGCAGGTAAAGGTGAAAGTTGTCCATCTTCATCTGAAGGCTGTTAGCAGAAGAGTGGCTTCCAGGCAGCTAGTATGAGGATCTTAAAGCCCACACCCACAATGACACCTACTTTAATAGGGCCACACCTTTAATAGTGCCGTTTTCTAGACTGAGCATATACAAACCATCACACACCTCGTCTTCTCCCACCATCTTACACTGTTTAAGCTTCCCTGCCTAGGGAATGGTGCTGCCCACAGACATGGTCACAGACAAACCAGATCTAGATGGGTCTTGAGTTAATGTTCTCTGGTGATTCTAAGTTGTGACCAGCTGACATTTAGAACATCATAAGGCATATCTTTTTTTTTTTTTTTTTTTTTTTTTGGTTTTTCGAGAGGGTTTCTCTGTATAGTTCCGGCTGTCCTGGAACTCACTCTGTAGACCAGGCTGGCCTCGAACTCAGAAATCTGCCTGCCTCTGCCTCCCAAGTACTGGGATTAAAGGCGTGCGCCACCAATGCCTGGCATATCTAACAGAGAAATTTTTATAGTATATTGTGTGAGATTGTGCTCAAGACAAAGGACTTCATCCATTTCCTTTTGGTTTTTTTGTTTCCTTGAGACAGGATCTCACTAGATAGTTCTGGCTGGCCTGGAACTTTCTATATAGACTAGGCTGGCCTTGAACTCAGAGATCTGCCTACTTCTGCTTTCTGAGTGCTGGGATTAAAGATGTGTATTATACCACCATGCTCAGTAACTCATTTTATTCCATTGTGGAAATTTCTATTCTCTTTTTACTCTTGGATGAAGTAAACTCCATGATTTTTTACTAATAATATTCAGATAAGGTAATGTTTGGACAGAGGCAGTTAACCATTAATCTTCAGTTAGGAGCTCTTTTTTGAACTATACTTAGTCGAGATGACTGTCTTGACATTAAGTTGCAGTTTCATCAACAGTTCGTCCAGCTAGTTGTCCTAGGTTTATAAATCCCAGAGAGTTAAGTCTTACACTTAAATGTTTTCAGGTGAGTATACTTTTGTTATTTGCTCTGCCTTGTTTCTAATGTGAGTTCCAGGGATTTTTCACTCAGATCCTCATTTTATACAGCAAACACCCTCTAACTGCTGAGCCATCTCCCCAGCTCTGATAAGTGTTTTTATGTTATAATATCAAATAATAATTTTAATTAAAAAATTATGTGTATGGGTGTTTGGTCTGTTTGATGTCTGTGCACCATATTTGTGCCAGGTATCCACAGAGGCCAGAAAAAGGCCTCAGTTCGCCTGGAATCGGAGTTAGAGAAGATAGCTGCCATATCAGTGCTGGGAGTTGCCCAGATCTTCTGGAAGAGCAGCCAGTACTCTTAACACCTGGGCCATCTCTCCATTCCCTTCTGTGCTATTTTCACTAAATACAAGGATTATGTTGCTTGTTGGTTGACTTCTTGTTTTGATTTGTCATGAGGAGTTAAAGATTTGACTGCTCTTCTTGGCTTTAATACAAGTCCATTGACCTGTTTATATTTTGTTTGAGTTTTTAAAAGTTTATTGTTCAATAGTTGTGACTAGAGCTGGGGATGTAGCCCATTTGGTACAGGGTTTGCCTAGCATGAATAAAGCCTGGTTTCGAGTCCCAGCCCAGCATAAAATTGGGAGTGGTAGTTCAAGCCTATGTGTGATACTAGCTCTTAGAGTCCTCCTCTTCCTCAGTTACTTACTGAGTTCAAGGTCAGCCTGGGACAAATGAAGCCCTCTCTCCAAAACAATAGCAACAAAAACTACAGTGTGTCAACCAGGTTTAGCAGATTGATTTAAGCAGATATATTCTAAGTGCCTACATAATATGATTCAAAATCTTAGATATGTTTTACAAACTTCTGTTCCTGTCTCATGTTTCATGTACCATCTTGGAAGAATGAGGAAGAGAAAGTAGGTGAATTTCCTTGAATAAAAACTCCTCTTCAGTCTAGAAGATTGTTTCTAAGTTGTATGTTAATAAACAGAATAGCAATGAATTCTAAAAAGGTCGGTGATGAGAGAATACGGAGGGTAAAACAGTGACTGTATTGACTTTTTCCTCTGTGTGTCTTGCCATGTGTGGGCAAGCTTTTCTTGAACACAAGGAGAAAAGGTAGAACACGACTGTGCCATAGGCTTTCTCCTCCATCATTGGCAGAACTCTTTCTCAGTGGGTGGAGAGAAAGCATTCCTTAACAGATGGAGTCCAGGACTGCTATGGCAGAACAGCTGCTCCATGAAAAGAGAGCAGAGCCCACCTGAAAGATTCTAGGGGAGCTTTTCTCCTTCCAGCGTCTTTATACTACTGAGACCTGGGCTGCTATTAAGTTGTTTGTCCCCAGTGTCTCATTTTTCTCCACTGTCTAGATGTTCCTGACCTTATGTGTTTCAGTCAGGGTCAGCACGTAGCTCCACACACACGCACACACAGAGCATCCTAGCCCTCCTCGTACTGTGGGTGTCAAAATCTAGCAGTACTACGAGACCAAGTTAGCTGCTTGGACTCATGTATTCTTTCTTTCCTTCCTCTCCCATTCTCTCTCCTTTGCTTCCCACCCACTACCCCTCTGATCCACAACATGTTTATCTAACCATTTAGGAATCACAAGAGTTACTTTTTGTTCACTTTGTTTCATAAAATGGTAGGGTTGCTTGTGTTGTAAGTTGTAATTGCACTGACGCTTTCACATTAATATACTCTTGTGATCATACTCAGGGCTTGCACAGGACAAACAAGCACTCTGCCACTAAGAAGGACTGAGGGACTTCAGTCCTGCTCAGCATAAACTTTAACCTTTTAGTGAAGAGTATTATCCCTTGGACATGCTCAGGAAAAATGAAGTATGCCATCATTTAAATTGTTTTCTTGTTTTTCTTTTTATCTAGATTCTCAGTTGGTGGCTGTTTCTTTGAAACCAGGCAGGCATTTGAATGCATCATGTGTTTAAAGCTCTAAATCTGCTCCTGTTCTGTTTGATTGACATGCACTGGCTGCTGCTTATTCTTTCACTTAATCTCTTCCTTTCTTGCTTACTAAAAATGAAGATCTAACATCAAAAGCCGGGCTCAGTAGCTGATCAAAGGGATCTTTAAGATGCAGTCTTGAGGTGCAGGCTGAGCTGCTAACCTGCTGCCCAAGGTGATGTTTCAAATGGCTTTTCTGTGCATGTGCATGGATTTTATGAGTGATGGAAGCTGTCTTAAGGCTATATTGTGTGTAATGTGAAGTGAATTTGTTCGTGATGGGTGCTAGCAGAAAAAAGATGGACTTAATAAGGATCTTCATTTGTTATAACTCCCTTAAATTCCAAAAAACTATATTTTTATTTATTAAGTTAATATTAGCAAAATAAAAGCACCCCTGAAATTCAAAAAGCTTTAAATTGTTGATCTTATCAGTCAGCAGCTACAATTGTGTTCTTTTAAAGGTTGCCTGCATCTCCTTAGCTGTCCTCATACTCTCTGGTTCCTGTAGAGTGCTTCTATTAAAGTATTGCTTCTCAGCATTTTAATTCCCCTTGATTTAGGCCAGTCAAGGAGTTTTCAATCTATTCATCATAAACCCTATTTAGAATAAAATGGGATATCAGTTTTAAATGTGCCAGACATCGTGCCCCACACCTTTAATCTCAGCACTGGGGAGGCAGAGGCAGGTGGATCTCTGAGATCAAGGGCAGCCTGGCTTACATATCAAGTTCCAGGACATCCAGAGCTGTTTAAAAGCAATATAAAAGAAGAATACAAATACATACATACATACATACATACATATGAAAGAAAGAAAATAAAAAGAAAATTTAATATACTTTTTTTTTTTTTTTTTTTTGGTTTTTTGAGACAGGGTTTTTCTGTGTAGTCCTGGCTGTCCTGGAACTCTCTGTAGACCAGGCTGGTCTCGAACTCAGAAATCTGCCTGCCTCTGCCTCCCAAGTGCTGGGATTATAGGCGTGCACTACCACGCCTGGCTACTTTTTTTTTTTTTTTTTTTGGTTTTTCGAGACAGGGTTTCTCTGTGTAGCCTTGGCTGTCCTGGAATTCACTCTGTAGACCAGGCTGGCCTTGAACTCAGAAATCCACCTGCCTCTGCCTCCCAAGTGCTGGGATTAAAGGCGTGCACCACCACCGCCCGGCAATATACCATTTTTTAAAAGATAAAATCTCATAGGTCACTTTTGGTTTTATTTTTGTTTTTGAGAGAGGTTCACAGTTTGTTAGCCCAGACTGGCCTCACTCAGTATGCCACTATGCCTGGATTTTACTAATTGCTTTTGAATTTGTCATTCATGCTCTACAACCTAGCATCTTAATAGAAGCCCCACGTATATTACCTCAGTTAACATTCTGGCTGCTGTGCTGAGAGTTATAGCCCACTGGTTGGGTGCTAGGACTGAGAGACCCTGGGGTTATTCCCTACCACCACAAATGAACAGCCCAGAAGCCACTCTTTAAGAAATATTGGTTATTTTGCATATTATTACTCTGCTTTAGATTTTTGCCTGGAACCTATGTGTTAACAAAGTATGCATGATGTATTGGTTCACTAACTTAACAGTCAATTATATGAAAATATTTTAGAGCCGGGCGGTGGTGGTGCACGTCTTTAATCCCAGCACTTGGGAGGCAGAGGCGGGTGGATTTCTGAGTTCGAGGCCAGCCTGGTCTACAGAGTGAGTTCCAGGACAGCCAAGACTACACAGAGAAACCCTATCTCGAAAAACCAAAAAAAAAAAAAAGAAAAGAAAAGAAAAGAAAAAAAAAAGAAAGAAAGAAAGAAAGAAGAAAATATTATTTTAAAAGATATCTCACCTTGTTCCAGGAAAGATTTGACATAGCTGATTAATTGACTGGGTGACAGAAATAGTAGTATACATATAAAAATAATTATGAGAACTTTGAATGGAACCAAAAGAAGGGCTTTGAGAATGAGCTTTTTGGTATTCATAAATGTCTCTTTTAAGAGCCTTTAAGGGCCTACAAGACAGTTCAGTAGGTAAAAGTGCTTGCTACCCAAGCCCACATCCCAGTTTCCATCCCTGGAAGTCAGTGAAAGTTCAGTATACTAGTGTGTATCTGCAATCTCAGCACAGAGCAGGGGTGGGCAGAGAATTGTGCTGCAATTTGTCAGCCAGCAGGAGCAGCAGAAACAGAATTCCGCCTCAACAGTCTTGAAGGCCATTTGTGCTCTGATCTCTACATGATGTGGTGCATGTGTGCCCCAATCAATCCAATTCATCTGGAGTACCCTTCATAAATAAATTAGTACATACACACCCCCCCTTCACACTTGTGAAGTCAGAAAATAACTTGGAGGAATTGTTCTTTTCTTCCTTCCTCAATGTGGATTCTGGGAACTAAACTGGGTTGTTAAGCTTGGCAGCAAGCACCTCTACTTACTGAGTTGCCCTAACAGACCTCCTTTTTAGTTTTTGAGGCAAGTTCTCACAACATAAGCCAGACTGGCCTCAGACAAATGATTTGTTGTCTCAACCGCCTGAGTGCTAGAATTATAGGCATGTGCCACCTGCTAAGAGTACCTTTCTTACAGGTAACAAAAAAGTACAGTTCTAGTATGGACAAAATTTAATCTTCATATGCTTATGAAAAAAGAAACCACTTCTTTTTCATAGAATTTATTCTCTGCTTTGCAATTATTGCAATTAAGAGACTGACTTGAAACTGGGATAAATAAGACTTATAGCAACACTGAACTTAATTTTTAATACAAAAATAAAACTAAAATTAAGTAAAATCTTGTTTGAAACAAAAGTAATCAGTAAAGACATTTTTGAAATGACCATTTAAAAGTCACATGACATAGTGAGATGGCATAAACCTGTAATCCCAGCACTTAGGAAGTAGAAGCAAGCCAGATCAGAAGTTGTTGGCCAGCCTAGGCTATATAATTAGGTCCTGTCTCTAAAAAAGAAAAGAAAAACACTTTTCTTGGCTTTCTTTTTCTTTCCTTTTTATAGTTTTTATCTCTCTCCTTTCTCTCTCTCTCTCTCTCTCTCTCTCTCTCTCTCTCTTTCTTTCTCTCTCTTTCTTTTTAAAGACGGAGTTTCTCTGTGCAACAGCCTTGGCTGACCTGGAACTTGCTTTGTAGATCAGGTTGTTCTCAAACTCACAGAGATCTGACTGCCTCTGCCTCCTGAGAGCTGGGATTAAGGGAGTATGTGACTATGCCTGCATCTCCTTTTTCTTACCTGTTGTATCACTTGAGAAGTATATTCTATGTTAAAATTCTGACTCTATTAGCTACACATAAACCTTTTAGGTGAGTTCTGGTTTTCTTTGAGCTTTATTTTGTTGTAAGATGTCACTGTGTAGACCAGGCTGGCATTGGACTCACAAAGGTTACCTGTCCAGCACACCCACCTCTATCTACCTTGATAGAGAAGCACTGGGATTATAAATGCACATTACTATACGAGGTTTTTACTGGGATTGCAAATGCACACTACCATGCCAGGCTTTCACTGGGTTCCAGAGATTGATATCAGCTTTGGAGCTTGTACAGCAAACTCTTCTTTAGTTTTAAAAGACCTAGACTTAGGGTTTGCAAGGGTGGTGGGTGTTTGAGACAGGGTTCTCTCTATAGCCGTGGCTATTCTGGAACTCACTCTGTAGACCAGCTAGCCTCAAACTCAGAAATCCACCTGCTTCTGCCTCCTGAGTACCAGGATTATATTAGTTGGTTGTCTAATTTAGAAATTAGACATGTTTTTCTTTCATGATATTTTGTTTTTTCTAAAAAGATATTTAAAAAGTAAATGCAATGCAAACCTTTTTTTTTTTTTTTTTTCCAAGACAGGGTTTCTCTGTGTAGTCCTGGCTGTCCTGGAACTCACCCTGTAGACCAGGCTGGCCTCAAATTCAGAAATCCGCCTGCCTCTGCCTCCCAAGTGCAGGGATTACAGGCATGTGCCACCATGCCTGTCTTGCAATGCAAACTTTAAAACAGGGTTTGGGGTCTTTTTGTTCAGTTGGTAGAATGCTTGCCCAGCATTTGAAAAGCTCTGGGTTGGATCCCCAGAACCACATAAACCAGAAGTTCACACCTACAATCCCAGCACTAGAGAGGCAGAGGCAGGAGGAGTTCGAGACCATCGTTGGCTGTGAATTTGAGGGCAGCTTGAAGTTTATGAAACCCTGTTTCAAACACACACACACACACACACACACACACACACACAATCAAAGCTGGGTTTGGCGATTTGTGCTTTTTTGTTTTGTTTTTTGTTTGTTTTTTGTTATTTTGTTTTTCGAGACAGGGTTTTTCTGTGTAGTCCTGGCTGTCCTGGAACTCACTCTGTAGACCAGGCTGGCCTCGAACTCAGAAATCCGCCTGCCTCTGCCTCCCAAGTGCAGGGATTAAAGGCATGCACCACCACTGCCCGGCTGTTAGTGCTTTTAATCCCAGCAATTTGAGGGAGAGGCAGGCTACTCTCTTAAATTTGAGGCCAGTGTGCTCTACAGAACAAGTTTCAGTACAGCCAAGGCTACACAGAAAAATCCTGTCTCAAAAAATAAAAGCAAAACACAAACCAAAACAACAAAGCCTCATCTAGAACTACTCTAGTTCAAACAGGGAACAAAGATGGGACAGAGTTTTCCTTCTTGGGTTTTTTTCAGCCCATACATTAAGCTCTGTGGTTCCTCCAAGAAACCTCTTTGTATATCCCTAATCACCTTTCCCAAGGAATTCTACCCACCTACCCCCAAGTATCCATTGACCCTTTTTGTTGTTGTTGTTGCTTTGTTTTTTTATAAAAGTTATAAGCTGAAAGACTCGAAATATCTAGTTTCAGTTTACCACTTGCTAATGACTCAGCAAAGATTTGGTAATAGTATTTGGACCTTTTAAAAAAGCTTAAATAGTAGTAGTGCATGCCTGTAATCCCAACACTCGAGAGGCAGAGGCAGGCCTCTGTGAGTTCCAGGACAGCCTGGTCTACAAAAGCAAGTTCCAGGACAACCAGAGCTACATAGTGAGATCTTGTCTCCAAAACAGACAAAATGATTAAATGGTGATAGAGGTTTATCTGATTCATCCTTTCCTCTTTTGACATTGGCCATAGTGCAGATAACCTAGTTTTAGCAAGAAATGGTACAGTCATATTCAGTATAATATAACCCCCCTTTCTTGCTTTTCGTTTTGTCTGTATCCCTGACCTTAATATAGGACAAAGAACTTTGAGTCTGGAAAGAATTATAAGGCAACATGGGGAGATGGTGGCGACAACTCACCTAGCAATGTAGTGTCTAAACAACCAAGCCGGATAACAAATGGTCAGCCTCAGCAAACTACAGGAGCAGCCAGCGGTGGATACATTAAACGGTACGCCAGCTCCTCCTCGTATTTCTACATCTCCTAACGCATGGCTCGTTTTTAGAAATTGGGTGTAGCCAGCCATGAGCCCTAATTCAACAAGTAACATGTCAGTCATCCTCCCTTTCTTCTCTCCTTTCAAAGAGATGGTTTATTTTGCCTTCCCATTCCAAAGGGTTCAGTTTATGGACCCTTGGAAAGAAAATGGCAGCAGGAATATGATGACAGTTGTTTTTCACTTGCGGTAGGCAATAAGTAGTGAAAAGGGAGTACAGGAAAGGCAGAGCAAGACCTGCCTTCCGTATAGCTGCTGTCAAGCCCCACACCCTACCTCCTGGTACTGTCATAGTTCTCTAATTGACTTTAGAGTAGTAGTCTTGAGATTCGAGTGTACATAGATTGATTTGAAGGTTTATTAAACCCAGATTAGGGCCTGGTCAGATGTCTCAACAGCTAAAGAAGCTTGTTGCCAAGCCTGATATCCTGAGTTAAATTCCCAGTTCTCATATGGTAAAAGGAGAGAACTGACTCATATATTATCCTCTGATCTCCAACACATGTGTTGTAACATGTACACATGCATGTGCACACACATACTACAAGTAAATAATGTCAAAGTTAAGAACAAGCCAGGCAGTAGTGGTGCGTACCTTTAATTCCCGTGCTTAGGAGATAGAGACAGGCATATATATCTCTGTGAGTTTGAGGCCAGCCTGGTCTACAGAGTAAGTTCCAGGACAGCTAGGGCTATCCACAGAGAAACCCTGTCTTGGAAGAAAACAAAACATAGATTCAACTTGGCTTGAAGGCTGAAGATGGAGGATGCTTCATCCCAAGAGTTATAGGTCAGCCAAGGGGAGGCTCCATCCGGGGTAAAGAAAAACAACAAAACTAGCTGTTTTCCTCATAAACCTAGCTCCTTAGAAGAATGACCTGGGAGGAATGATAAATTCAAGGGCAGTCTGAGAAACACAATGAGTTCTAGGCCATCCAGGACCATATACTTCCCTGGTTGGGAAGATTTGGAGTGGAGTGTTAGAATTAATGTATTACCATAAACAAGTACCTCAACGGTTCTGGAAAATATGCTTCTTCTCAGGGTTGTATGTAAGTCATCTTCTCTGTGGCTCTCATGGTTTCCTCGATTGATTGGCCTTTATGTGTACATGTGAACATGAGTACACATGAATTCCATAACATGTATGAAGAGGGTAGAGGTTCTCTCATGCTACCTTTACTTGGGTTCCATGAAATGAACTCATGTCATCAGGTTTGTGCATCAAGCACTTTAACCTGCCTAGCCATTTAATTATTATATGTGAGTACACTGTAGCTGTCTTCAGAGACCCCAGAAGAGGGCATCAGATCTCATTACAGATGGTTGTGAGCCACCATGTAGTTGCTGGGAATTGAACTCAGGACCTTCGGAAGAGCAGTCAGTGCTTTTAAACACTGAGCCATCTCTCCAGCCCCTCTTTCCTTTTCTTTTCCTTTCCTTTCCTTTCCTTTCCTTTCCTTTCCTTTCCTTTCCTTTCCTTTCCTTTCCTTTCCTTTCCTTTCCTTTCCTTTTCTTTTCTTTTCTGATTTGGTTTTTTTCAAGACAGGGTTTCTCTGTATAGCCCTGGCTGTCCTGGAACTCACTCTGTAGATCAGGCTAGCCTCGAACTCAGAAATCTGCCTGCCTCTGCCTCCCAGAGTGCTGGAATTACAGGCATGTGCCACCACTGCCTGGCTCTTTTCTTTTCTTTTTTCCTTTTTCTTTTTTCTCCTTTTCTTTTCTTTTCTTTTCTTTTTTTTTCTTCTCATCTCTTTTCTCTTTGTTTCTTTCAGTATAGACTGTTTCTAGCAGTCTATATTTCATATACATGTTGAACATCATTTTGATTACTTTTATTTATTTATTTATTTATTTATTTGTCTATCTATTTATTTATTTATTTTTTGGTTTTTCGAGACAGGGTTTCTCTATGTAGCCCTGGCTATCCTGGAACTCACTCTGTAGACCAGGCTGGCCTCGAACTCAGAAATCCGCCTGCCTCTGCCTCCCAAGCACTGGGATTACAGGCGTGTGTCATCACCGCCCGGTGATTACTTACTTTTATAATGATTCTAGATTTAATCCATTTGTAGCTTAACAAAAGTTATGATTTAACTTTCTCTCTCTTTTTTTTTTCCTGATAGTATAACTAATGATGCCAGAGAAGATGAGATGGAAGAGAACCTGACTCAAGTGGGCAGCATCCTAGGCAATCTAAAGAACATGGCTCTGGATATGGGTAATGAGATTGATGCTCAAAACCAGCAAATACAGAAGATCACAGAAAAGGTAAAAAAAAAAAAAAAAACCACAGGAAACCGAGATAGTCAACCCAGTGATATTTAGTAATGGCATTTGTATGAGATGCTTTTGAGAGAGATAGATAAATGCAGTCTACTCAGAACAGTGTTGGTGAGGTGGCAGCTCCAACATTTTAAAAGTAATCTTGTTATTTTGCTCATAGCAGTGGTTCATTGTAAAGGCACAGCTTGGAATGAAGTTTAACTTAAAACTTTGCACATGAAGCTTAGAATTTATTATGTAGAAGAGCGGCTCAGGGAGTAAAGATGCTGGCTACCAGGCCTGACAACCTGGTTTTGATCCCTGGGATCCACTTCTTAGGACATAACCAATTCTTTTTTTTTTTTTTTTTAAAGATTTATTGATTTATTTTATGTAAGTACACTGTAGCTGTCTACAGACACACCAGAAGAGGCATCCAATCTCATTACAGATGGTTGTGAGCCACCATGTGGTTGCTGGTTGCTGGGATTTGAACTCAGGACCTTCACAAGAGCAGTCAGTGTGCTCTTAACTGCCAAGCCATCTCTCCAGCCCCAACATAACCAATTTTTATAAATTGTCCTTTGAGCTCTACACATATGTCCATACACACAATAAATAAATGCAAATTTTAAAGAAATTTAAGAGTGTACTGAGTAACCTGTAATGGCACACACTAATAATCCCCGCACTAGGGAGGCAGAGGCAGATGGAGCTCTGTGAGTTCAAGACCAGCCTGGTCTACATGGAGAGAATCCCAGAACTTCCATGGCTTCATAAAACCTCCCTATCTCAAAACCAACCAACCAACAAACAAATCATATACTCAGTAGATTTCCTCCTAACTTTTCTGTGTGCATTGTGCGCATTTCCTTCTTGTATGCATGTTAGCTTTTACTTTTGATTTATTCATAGATAGCCTAGTAGTAGGATCCTACAGCTCATTTCAGGAGTCAGCAGTAAAAATCAATTCTGTAGACTTGTTCTTGTATACATTAAAAATAGGGTCATTTAGCCGGGCGTTGGTGGCGCACGCCTTTAATCCCAGCACTTGGGAGGCAGAGGCAGGCGGATTTCTGAGTTCGAGGCCAGCCTGGTCTTCAGAGTGAGCTCCAGGACAGCCAGGACTACACAGAGAAACCCTGTCTCGAAAAACCAAAAAAAAAAAAAAAAAAAAAAAATAGGGTCATTGTGGCTGGAAAGATGATTCAGTAATTAAGAGCACTTATTGCTTTTACAGAGGATCTGGTTTATTCCAGCAACCATGTTAGGTGGTACCTATAACTCCAGCTTTAAGGAGTATGAAACCCTCTGACCTCTTTTGGCGCTTAGACTGGAGCCACTTGGTTCCTAAGATGCTTGCAATGCCGAACCCTGGGTTTAGGGTATATATTTATTACACATCATTTTAATTTAGTTGTTTCTGTGGGTGGCAGTACATCTGTTCCAAAGATCTTTGGCAAAGTTATTTCAGTCTCTTTGGTCAGAGCTCTTGTAGCTCCAAATGAGACTCAGAGAGCATTCTTGCCATACTTTATTCTATCAAAAATGAGCTGGGCATGGTGGTGTTCCCTGTAATTCCAGCCACTCCAGAAGAGTGGGAAGATCACTTGAACTCAAAGCTCAAGGCCAGCCCAGGCAATAAGATCTAGTTTTAAAAAATGACTAAGTAGGGGCTGGAGCAAGCGGGGCTGGAAAGAGAAGAAAAAGTGTCTGAAGACAGCTACAGTGTACTTACTTATAATAAATAAAAAACAAAAACAAAAACAAACAAAAAAAAACAACTTAAGTAGAAGACCTTGAGGGGTGACTCAGTTGGGAAGTACTTGCCATGCAAGTATGAGGACTTGCATTGGATCCCAAGTACTCAAATGCAAGCTAGACATGGTGGTGTGTGTCTGCAGCCCTGGGGTGCCAGGTGGCAGGACAGCACTTGTTTTTCAAGAGGACTGGGAAACAATTCTCAGCACTCACATGGTGGCTTACTCCAGTTCCAGGGGATCCAACACCATTTTTGTGGCTTCCATAGGCACATGGTACATAGACTACGTGCAGGCAGAATACCCATACACATTAATTAATTAAATTTTGCTGATGGCTGGTGGCATAGGCCTTTAATCCCAGCACTGAGAAGCAGAGGCAGGCGGATCTCTGTGTGTTTGAGGCCAGCCTGGTTTCTACAGAGTGAGTTCAAAGACAGCCAGGGTTACACAGATAAAACACGTCTCAAAAAAATAATTTTTTTTCTGAGACAGGGTTTCTCGGTATAGCTCTGGCTGTCCTGGAACTCACTCTTAGACCAGGCTGGCCTCGAACTCAGAAATCCGCCTGCCTCTGCCTCCCAGAGTGCTGGGATTACAGGCGTGTGCCAACACCTCCTGGCAAAAAAATAAAATTTTACTATGTTTTTTGTTGCACTGATGACTGAACATAGGAGGACCTCATGTGTGGTAGCTAAGTAATCTACCACTGAACTATATCCTTACCCTCTTTTCTGTTAGTTTGAGACAGTTTGACTGTAACCCTGGCTGGTGTTAAACTCATATTTTTGCCATATCCTATTGAATGCTGAGATTACAGGCATATGTCCATATCTAGGTCCCAAATATAAAAAAAAAAACTGTGTATTTGTGTGTGTGTACATGTTTGGGGGTGAATATATGTCCATAGAATTGCAAATCATATATTCTGCCCCTGAGCTATATCCTCAGCGTGTTGATTCCCCCCCGCCCCCCACAAACTTGTTGATTTTTGAAACAGAATGTCATGTAGTCTAGGCTGGCCTCAGATCACTGTGAAGTTGAGGAAGACCCTGTCCTCTTGCCTCTACTCTCCAAGTGCTAGGATTACAGGCACATGCCATGATGCCACTTTTATGCAATGCTGTGAAATTGAGGCCAGCGCCCAGTGCATGCTTGGTAGATATTCTACCAGCTGAGCTACACGTGCATGTGCACTACACCTCACAAGTGACTTTAACTTGTGTTTAAAATGAGTTATTTTGTGAACAGATGTTGATATTTATCTCTCCTTTTTTTTTCAGGCTGACACCAACAAGAATCGTATTGACATTGCCAATACAAGAGCAAAGAAACTCATTGATAGCTAAAGCCCTGCTGTACTTCTTTACCTGTTAACTCCGTTCTCTTGCTCCTGCTGAGTCATTTCTTATTCAGAGTTTGAAAGACTATGAGAGAAGGACGGGAGGAGGAATGCCTCCTAATTTCTTACTTTGTCTTTTTGGGGTAGGTTCTTGCTCAGGCTTCCTTACCGTCTTTCTCTGTCCACTCTCGTAGGCTTCTTTCCATACGTCACACAGTCTCTTCATCTCTTTTGTGTTCAAGATTTAGAAGCATTGCCCGAGAGCCATGAACGAGGCAGCTGTATAAGTAGCTTTTGTCATTATTGGTTGATTGGTTTGGTTTTGGTTTGCTTGGTTTTGGTTTTGTAGTAAACAGCAAGAGGAAGGAATAAGAAATGAAGTTGACTCATTAAAGAAACTACAGGTCACAAAACAAAAGGTTAGTGCTTGGGGTAGGAGCTTCCCGCACATGTGTTTTGTTCTACATTACAGTTTTCAGCTTCTGCTCCAAAGGAGAATACAGTGAGTGAGTTTTCTAGAAGTGAGCTTCGCTTCTGAACCCATAGTGATGTGGTGTGTGTGTGTGTGTGTGTGTGTGTGTGTGTGTATTGCACATGCAGGAACACTATATAAACGAGTGCCTTTTATTCTCGTACAGTGGGACCATCATAGCACAGTCCCATTGTAGGCTTGTTAGGTTCACGAAGTTGTCAGTAGCCTTGAATAGATAGATGGATAGATAGATAGATACATACATACATACATACATACATATATATGAAGTAGGTAACTTCCTCACTAAAGCAGGGCTTCACATTTTTTGGGAAACTTTCACAGTATATCATGTGAATTCAGATTTACCTCAATACTAAGAATTATGTTTAGATATGAAAAAAACTTGTTTTGATCTCAGGTAGAAAAATAGATTGAGTTTTGTATAGTTTTAGACATTTAAAAAGTTGTAATTTGTTACTAAAAGTTGTTCAGAAAATTATGCCTTTGGATTAATTATTGATGACTACACTGCCATTCTCTCTGCCTTACGCACAGAATCAAGTTTGTATAGATCCTGAAGTGTTAGTGAAGCTTAACTGGTATTTGTCACCTTTGTTTAAAAATTAGCATCTGTACACTTTAGAGCTACCAAAGTAGATTGGTTTGACCAATAACCATTGCTTGATTCTTACAATTAAATTTTGTAATTAATGGTATTGTTCTTTCAAATAATGTTTCTATGACTTATTTGTGGGGGCAATCATTTTATCAGTTTTTGTTGATAATAAAGCAAATGTCCATACATCAAGCACTGCAATAGAAAGCTGCATTAGCTCTTTTCTGATTTTTACCAGAAGTGTTTACAGGAATTTCTATGGTTTGCTATGAGACCATTCTAGACACTACTTGTCTTAGTCATTTGAATTTAAATACACTACTGAGTATTTCTGAGTGAGAATTGTAAGTCACTTATTGAAGAAGATAAACCTAGCATAGCAGCATTCAAAGGGTGAAGAGGACAGTATTTAAACCAAAAGAAGTGCTCGAGCCGGGCGGTGGTGGCGCACGTCTGTAATCCCAGGACTTGGGAGGCAGAGGCAGGTGGATTTCTGAGTTCGAGGCCAGCCTGGTCTACAGAGTGAGTTCCAGGACAGCCAGGGCTACACAGAAAAACCCTGTCTCGAAAAACCAAAAAAAAAAAAAGTGCTCCATGTCAGAGTGGATAGTTGTCAGGGAAAGATGCTGACTGTGTGAAGTACGCACAGCTAAGTGTGAAACACTGGGTTTCGCTGTACCTAAAAGTGCTTCCCTTAAAAGAATTTAAAAACAATGTGCTGATTTGTCTAAAGGAGTATGTTTGGTTAGAATATGCACTAAAGCAACCCTTTGCTCTTGCTGGCTGCTGTGCCTGTATGCCTATTTCTTCGCCTTGGTTTCCATACCTGTAAATGGGAATTAATAAATCCTATTTTATAAACTAATTCACAGAGCAGTAATGCCCAGAAATTTCTTAGAATATGCCAGGCTCAGAGGCCACACTGGTAATCCCAATGTTTGGGAACCTGAGGCACAATCAACCTACCCAGTGAGTTGTGGGCCAGCCTAAACTAAATTGTGTCAAAACCAGCCCCCTCCCCCCCAAAAGATTAACCAACCAAACTCTTAAAACTGTGCCTATTAGATGTAACCGTCCTAAATGATAGCTATTTTCTCTAGAATGGAGGGAGCTCTTTTTGGTCAAAGATGTGTGGATTTGATGAAAGACTCCATAGGCTCCCCTTCCCCAGAGAAGAAAACAACGAAGCAGGTACCACATACCTTTGCCTGTTGAGCCACCATGCTCACCGTGTCCGTTTTTGTTTGTGTTTTGTTTTGTTTTGTTTTGTTTTCCGAGACAGGGTTTCCCTGTATAGCCCTTGCTGTCCTGGAACTCACTCTGTAGACCAGGCTGGCCTTGAACTCAGAAATCCAGCTGCCTCTGCCTCCCAAGTGCTGGGATTAAAGGTGCGCGCGCCGCCGCCGCCGCCGCCGCCGCCACCAGAGGCAGAGGCAGGCAGATATCTGAGTTCGAGGCCAGCCTGGTCTACAGAGTGAGTTCCAGGACAGCCAGGGCTACACAGAGAAACCCTATCTCGGAAAAACAAACAAAAAACAAAAAAAAACCCAACCAACCAACCAAACAAACAAAAAAACCCTGGGTCTTACCATGTAAAGCTGACTAGCCTCAAACCTAGAGTCTACTAGTTGCTGCTCCAGAGATACTGAAATGTAGTGTGCCAGTACATCAACTTCAAACTTTTAAGATTTTTAAAAACTGGAAAGCTCAAATTTCATCTTAGTCTTAACTTATACAGCTGTGCCTATCTTGTGCCTTCAATTTTAACATATTCTTCAGTCTTCACTTTTTAATCTTTCCTTATCACATATGGATTATGACTCTTCTATTAACTTAAACATCTACACTCTAGACATAATGAACATTTAAAATTAAGTTTTTAGGACTGGGGATGTAGAACTCAGTTCATGAGGTGCTTGCCCAGTATTCAAGAATCCCTAGGTTCAGTTCTGTACTACCATGTAAGTCAGGTGTGGTGGCATGCCCCTCCAAACTCAGCATTAGGCAGGAGGATGCAGGAGGGTCAGGAGCTCAGGATCATCCTCAGGTTGTTTCAGGACAACCTGGGATATGTACAACGCCACTCAAAAAAACCCAAAAATGATCAATAATATGGCTTATCAATAATATTGCTGCCAAGCCTGACAACCCAAGATTGAACGCCCTGGACCTAAATGGCAGAAGAAAGCCAATTCCTAAAAGTTTTGCTGACTTCCAAATGTGCTGTAGTGTATGCAAACTTGTGTACACATTCACATAAAAATGTAATGAAAATGAAAAGCAAAAGCTATTTGAATGCCATTTTCCTTGATGCACTCCATTAAAATTTCAAGTCCTAATTAGGCTCTTAATTTATTTCTGATATTGCTATTCAGGTTCCTTATCCTGAAGTCATTGATTGGTCTTTTTTTTTTTCTCTATAGATAAATGGCTTGTTCCTACTTTGTCACTTTTATGTATCTTTTCTCTATAATACATACTTGAGAATTGAGAGGTATTCCCTATATGAGAGATATATTTACAGATGAGAGTAAATTGCCCAGAAAGCTGTTAAGTAGCAAAGGACCTATGTGCTGATCCCTTGAAGTACAGTGCCTGTGACCTTACTCCATGTTCTAGCCGACTCCAAACCAAACTACAATTCCAGGCATATTGGGTAGGTTTGTTTTGTTTTTCTATAAAGATTTTGTTTATGAGTGTTATGGTTACATGTATGTATGTATGTGTAGCACATGTATGCCTGGTGCCCAGAGAGCAGAAGAGGGTATTGGAAGGACCCACCATGTAGGTGTAAGAATTGAATCTGGGTCCTCTGCAAGGACAAGTACTTTTTATCTCTGAGCTCTCTCTCTCTAGTCCCTTTATATGGTTTTTAACCTTAAGCACTTAAGCTTAGCAAAAGAGATAAATATAGGATGTGGAAAGTATTCTATCAGCAGATGGGAGAGCAGTTAATTCGGATTAGATTTAGGGAAGGTGCTTAGATATGGGTCAGCACCAAGTAAGAGAGATGACATTTCTTGATTTAATAACATGAAGGCATCCTGGAGCAGTATGGCATGGTTGGATATAGAAATGAGACTGAAAAAAATGTTGGTACATACTGATTCTTTCTTACAGGAGTGGGGAACACAAATGAACACATGTAAGTTATTTATAGGTTCAGATGTTAGTGAAAGGCACTGTTCAGAGAGAAGACTTCAGAAATCAATCCCTATGATAGCTTCACAAAGTTCTTATCAGTAACAGTCTGAAGTCCTCTTTTTATATCTTTGCGTTCTCAGGAACAATTCCCAGTTCCTTAGAAATGTCTGCATGGCAGCAAAGGATTTCACTGCCATAAAACCAAACAAGAGCACGAAAGATACCCTCCCAGTTTTCTTTTTCCTTTCTTTTTGGCTTTTTCGAGACAGGTTTCTTTCTTTTTTTTTTAATGGAACCCAGTTTACTTTCAGAGAACAAAGGACTACTTAACAGGTTAAAAGCTCTTTAAATGATTAACATTGCTTCCAGACAAAGTTCACTAAAAATATTTTATTTAGAATATTCTCTCATTCAGAGAATAGCCATGATAAACATAGGTTATTTTAAAATATTGTAGCAATGGTTTTCTTGAAGGTAATCTGATTAGTATAGTTATAAATACAAAAGGGGGAGGAATTACCAGAAATAGCACATGATTTTTAACAAAGCTCCAGGAAAATCTTGATTATTAAAATTAATTTAAAATCTTACAAGTAGGCGGAGTGTGGTGCATGTCTATTAATCCCAGCATGTTGGGGAGGGGAGAGGTTTGAGGTCGGGAGATTTTGAGTCTGAAGCCAGCTTGGGCTACATAGCAAAAACCTGTCTTAAAAACAAAATTTTTTTTCATAATTTTTGCATATAGTTTTAGCTCTTTCAGAGCCCTCTACCAATAAGGCACCTGCAATAGTAAAAAAAAAAAAAAAAAAAATTTGCTACTGCAGCCTTGGGGAACATTCTTGGTGGCTATTGGGTTGGTGCTCCTCTTGACAAAGCTCTCTTTAAGACAGCTACATATTTATATACATCCCAAGTTCTAAGTGTAAACACTGCTATTGAGTTAATGTACTGGAACGAAAGCATTCATCTTTAGTCATGTTTCCCACAAATTAGAATTTCATAAAAAATATGAAGTGTTAACACAGAGGTGATAGGGACCGACTTTATGAAAGCTGACAGTCTGCAACTCAACAAAACCTTGAGCGGTGGCATGGATCCCTGTATTAACTAACAGCATTCCCTCTCTGCATGAACAGCAACTCTACTGCTTCCTTAGAGCCCAACTAATGATGGTTTTTGAAGATCCACACTGGCATGGCCTACATGGCTCAAGATGAAGGGCTCTTCCTGTCTCCTACTCCTAAATCCCTTTCATTTAGCTTATCTGACAGTCCTAAAAAGGAAAAAGTCATTAAGTAAAATGTTATCTGCAGTGTATCCAACATCAGGAGCCTTTGACTCAGTCAGATTCCAACAGAGGTTCCACGTCTGTCCCATCATCCTGGAGAATATCATGCAAATTTCTTCTTGGTAGCTGTGAACCTCTCCATGTACTAAAACATGAAAGAAAAATATACATACGGCATTTTGGTATAGACAAATATAAGAATACTTTTTTCAATAATTTTATTTTATGTAGTTTGGTGTTTTGACTGCATGTATGTCTGTGAGAGTGTTGGGTCCCCTGCAACAGGAGTTTTAGACAGTTGTAAGCTGCTGTGTGGGTGCTAGAAATTGAATCCTGGTCCTCTGAAAGAACAGTCAGTGCTCTTAACTCGTGAGCCATCTCTCCAGCCCCTACAAGGATACTTTTTAACTTAGGTTTTTATGGGTTTTTTTTTCTTTTTAATTTGACTTGAGTAATTTCATACAAAACTTACTTCTTTTTGAGACAGAATCTTACTATGTGTCCCTGGGCTGGCCTTGGACTCACAGAGATCTGCCTGCCTCTGCCTCCCAAGTGCTGGGATTAAAGCCCTGCTGTCAAACCTGGCAAAATCTACTCAATTATTAAAATCATTCATGTTTACCTTTTTTTTTTTTGGCTAGGAAATATTAAAATATGCAATAAGCAGTATGTGTAGAAAGTGGCTTGGTGCAATGCAGTCTGGCCAAGCCTTAGAGCTACCTCCAAAATATGAACCTGTCAGATGCTAACTGTAGACATCACTTGAGTTTATCCCATCAGTTTTTTTCTCTAGAGCAGGCACTAGAAATATAAAGATGTTAATACACACCTTATCATAACCCTCTAGTTCTCGAAGTTTCTTTATTTCAAAGAGATTGCCTTCCACAGCAAGCAGGCAAATTTGGGAGTCACTGAGGATGCTTTGTGGAAGCATGCTGAGCTCAAGGCAGTTCTCTTCCAGCCGGAGGACTTTGAGGCGTGGACAGCAGGATATCCTCATGGAGATCTGAGATATCTGTTGAATAACAAAACAGAAGATAGAGCACAGTGGCCATGCTGCTACACTGGAGCAGATCTTGACTGTCCTAGTTTTTTTTCTACCGCCTCCGTTTTCTCACTACCTACGCGTCACAGAAGCCTGTTACCTTCTGTTACTCCTCCACTTCCAAATTATTTGACTGTTACCAGTAGCTTTTCAGAAATAAAAACGAATAATAAAAGCACTGTGCATTTATTGTAGGAAATAATGAGAGTCATGTAAGTTTAAGGAAAAAGTTTACCAGTAAGCTGTCACTCAGAAACAACCATGTGAACATCTTGATACCTACCACTCTGCTCTGTCTCTGAAACCAAAGTTTCATGCTTCCCACACTGCTGCATCTGCCTGGACTACCCATCCATTTCTTGAGACTCCCTCTTGTGCCTGACTTTTGAATTTCTCCTGTATTTTTTGGGGGGAAGTGGCATTTTTTTGTTGTTTTCCTTTTTTATGAATATGTATATATATCACTGCTCTCTTCAGACACACCAGAAGAGGGCATCAGATCTCATTACAGATGGTTGTGAGCCACCATGTGGTTGCTGGGAATTGAACTCATGACCTTCAGGAGAGCAGTCAGTGCTCTTAACCACTGAGCCATCTGTCCAGCCTCTCTGGTTTTTTTGAGACCGGTTTCTCTGTGAAGTACTGGCTGTCCTTGAACTTGCTCTGTAAACCAAGTTGCCTTTAACTTGTAGAGAGCGCCCTGCCTCTGCTCCTGAGTGCAGGGATGAAAGGCACGCACCACCACCACCACCACCCTTTTTATTTCTTTAGAATTATATTCAAGTGGAAATAAATTCCTAATACTTCCTATTTAACATTCACAACTGTCTAGAAAACAATCATTCTTAAAACCATTTCACTTGTGACTTCAAAATATATATCAATAGTCCTTTGTACTAATCTCGAATACAGCTTCGAAAAATCTACAATTTTTACTAAAACATTTGGATATTTCATCTGATGAACTCTTCATCTCCATTTAGTAGCTTTGTAGGTCCTCCAGGTCAATTCCAAACACTTTCTTTGACCCATCCACTTCTTTGCCCATTAAAAGCTTCAAGTCTCTTCCTTCCCATGCCACAGGATGAACCCCAGGGTCTGGTACATGCTACACAATTACTGTACTACTTAGCTCTTCTCCAGTGCTAGGTCACTAAATTCTGTTGACTACTTGGCATCTCAAACCACCACCTAGAAACTTAATGAAAATGCAGATTCTTAGACTTCTTACTGAATCAAACACTAAGGTGACCTTAAGCTCCCCAGGTTATCCAAGTATGGTCTAGCAATAGGGAATGTGAAATAAGGGAACTAATACCAACAGTTCTTTCCTAGAAATCTCAAGGAAAAAAGAAAACCAACTTTTTTTTAGCTGAATATTATGCTAACTACAGTCTAGCACAGTAATAACATGACCATAGTAGCTAATATACATATATAATGTACATATATGGAAGCATAAATACTAAAAACTAAAGGCGACCTAATCAATGTTTCTTTCCTCACTGCCTCATATCTAAAGCAAAGTACTTCTTTATACTGTTAACCAAGGAGCTTCAAAACAAACAGTTCACTTATAAAATTGTCCAATTACCTAGCTCCAGAACAGCTATCACTTAGGGATTTTTCAACGTCTGATGTCTGACTCTCAGATCCTGTGGGTATAGGTCTCATTCCTACACTATATCATCCCTGACATGGCTCCTGACTAAATAATTGCTGTGAAAAGAAACTGAATACTTGTAAAACTTTCAACTGGTTTATTTTTTGTAATTATCTCATCCTGTTAACTCTCTTCATCCTTCCTCAAAACATCATCAACACCATTATACAGCCACTATCAACCCACTCTATGATACGGAGCATTGGAGTATATTCACCTTATATACCTTTTAGCTTCTAATATTCAACTCCATGATTATCGTTTAAGGAACAGGAAGTTATCAGAAGACCATAAATGCAAACATACAGTGGGAAGAGGGGCAACACACAGAAAGTATAGACCTGGTTCTGGTTGAGATTGAGTTCGATGGCCTGCAGCTCCCCGACTGTGTCAGGTATACTCCGAATCTGGTTTTTAGAGAGATCTACTACATCTAGATGTCTCAGGCCACAAAGCTGGGGTGGTAATGCTCCCAGCTGATTCCCAGAGAGGCTCAGCGTCTTCAGGGCTGACAGCTGCCCAAAGGTAGATGGTAGCTCTCTCAGGTGATTGTTGTTGAGGCTTAGTGTCTCTAGTTTTTTCAGATTGCATAATTCATCAGGTAGAACAGCTGGTGAAGAAATTTTTTTAAAACATAAATCTGACATAAAAAGACAGTATGGTAGCCCGCTTCATCTTGTTTTTGAGATAGGGTCTTATTAAGTTGTCTAGGGTAGCCTTGAAATTATGATCTTTCTGCCTCTGAGTAGCTAGGGTTACAGGCCTAAGTCACCAGGCCTGACTTCTTACATAGAATTCTCACATGTCATGTTTAGGTTTCACAAACTGTTTGGGAGATTAAGAAGCCATCAAAATGCAGAAAAGTGTATATGTGTATAAAGGGTTTCTTTTGTAAAGAGGCTTAGGTGTATTCTAAAAACAATCTGGGGAAGTTTAAAAGGTCCCCCCATTCCACCCTGCCCCCCAAATTAGATAACTGTTTACATTGATTCCCAAAGGTCTTCCAAGTCCAAATTTACCTAGTAATAATTATACTACCCAAGGAGGCTTTTAGATTACAAGAGGTAACAGCTTCAATACTCTAACGTTCTTCATCCACCTAATCTGATTTCATAACAAAAATCATCTAACAGGAAAAACACCCTTCATAACTGCTGATTACTAGCAAAAGCTGCCCAGCCACAAAATCCATACTCAGTTTGTTGTTGTTGAGGGAGAGGCTCTTTAGTAGAGTGAACTTTCCTATTATCAGAGGTGGTAGGCTGTCGATCTTGTTGTTGGACAAATCGATGGTCCTAAGATTGCTTGTCAGCTTCTGCAACTCTGAGGGGAACTGGAGAAAGGAGCTCATAGTGTGGAAAAATCCTGCACCAATAGACTTCGCCACCCCGCCATCCCTATCCCTTTTAGTTTCTTGGTCCGGTCCCCTCCAGTCTCACCTCAGTCAGACCACGGTCTTTAAGCTGAAAGACACCAGTTTTCTGCGCTGTTTCCACATGAGCACGGAGAGCACTGTTTCCCATCCTAGCGCCACGGCTCAGTTCCCTGCAGGAAAGAAACATAGCTGTCAACTCCCAGTCTAGACGTACTGCCATCGCTAAATCTCCCGTTTGGGTCCCCTGTCCCAATTGTCACCTTCTGCCTATCCCTACTTCCCAGGGGCCAGCCCAAGGGTGACAAGGAGAAAGCAGGTGAGCAGACAGCGCTACCGCAAGGTCTTGATGCTTTGGCAGCTGAGCTAAGGGCCAGGAAGCCTCCGATAGGTGCTGCCGGAACGGGGAGCTTGAGACTCGCCTCCTATCGCTCAGTGCAGAGAAGACTCCGCCAGGGAACACTGGGGACCCGCGCTCGCCTGAGACGCGCTCCCAGGGCTTCCGCCCGGGCGGGAACGCCCTGTGACATCATCAAACCGCGCGCCCGTTCGCTGTGTGCTCCTCAATCCTCGCGCCAGTTCCAGAGGTGTGCGGAAGCCATGGCTGCCGCCAACCCTTGGGACCCAGCGTCCGCTCAAAGCCCAGCTGGGTTACTGCTGAACCACTTGGTGGCTTCGGGGATAGTCACTGAGGTACGTGGGGGCGGCGACGGCGTCATCAAGGTGGCGACAAAATTCTGCTATGAGGTGGTGGTCCTGGTTATGCTGGCGTGAGTGAGGCGTGAGCCAGTTGAGGATTGTGTTCACTATCTGGTATCATCCCTTGGAGACTGCGGCCGTGACCATACTCCCGTGCGTTCTTCGAGTGTGAGGGACTGAGTGGGTGTTTTGAATGCCTGCGGGTTATCCTAGGCCGTTTGGTGGGAGATGGAACAGCGCTCCGCTTTTCTTCCAGTGATACTACCTCTAGAACAGTGTTTCTCAACCTTCCTAAAGCTGCGACCCTTTAATACAGTTCTTCATGTTGTGGTGACCCCCAACCATACCGTTACTTTATGACTGTGATCTTGCAACTGTTACGAATCCTAATGTAAACACCGTTGTTTTCCGATGGTCTTTAGACTATCCATGTCTGGTCTGTTAAAGGGTAGTTTGATCCCACCAAAGGGGTTGTGAGGCACTCATTTTAGAACCACTGCTCTATAAACTGTAGAGTGGGGGACAGTGAGAAATATACCGGCAGATACTTTAAAAAGCATTTTCGACAACGCCTCTTAATGGGAATTATTGAAACATATCTGCCCCCCCCTCCCCCCGCCGGCCCCGGTACACAAGAATTCTAGCAGAGACTCTTTAGGGCAACATCTATTAAAGTTGTGTGTTTGTCTCTGTGTGTTTGTGTATGCTTTTGTACTGTGAAGATTTTAAAGCAAGAATAAAGATTAGTCCCAAGAAGTGACTGTTTCAGACATGTCTATACAACAAGCAGGTAGACAGAAAGGAGAAGTTGAGTATGTGAAGGAATAACAAAATGGCTCTTCAGGTAGCCCTTCCTCAGCCTCCCTGTTTTCTTTCTACCACATCGCGCAGTAATCTCACCACGCTTTGTGCCATTCTCGTGTCATAAAACTATTGGATTATTTCATAGTTAACACATTTGAGACTCGGTGTCCTTGAAAGTGTTGATAGAGAATACAAGTTCCTAAACCATATGTGATCTCAGACACAGTACAGTGGTGGTTAATAGTTATCTTCCTATTGCCAGGTAACACACATTAGCCAGTTTTATGTTTTTGGTTTTTTGGTTTGTTTTTGTTTTTGTTTTGTTGTTGTTGTTGAAGTTGAAACAATGTTTCACTGTGTAGCCCTGGCTATTCTGGAACTCACTCTGTAGACGAAGCCTCAAACTCAGAAATCCACCTGCCTCTGCCTTCTGAGTGCTGGCATTTGTAGCGGGGAAATATTTAAAAAGGCCGTCCCGCCAACTCTCCTGCCTCGGCAGACCTTAACACCAGGCTCCGCATGACCCCAGCTCCTCAGCAATCCTGCCAGCCTGGCCATATCTCCGGCGGTGGAGGGGTCCCTCGAGTTTCTGCGAGTTCATCTCGCTTCCACCCAGTGCCCACTCATTCCAATTGCCCGGTAAAGCACAACTCTTAAATAGTTATCTTAAATAGTTTGCCAATTAGATTTATGTATATTAAACTTACAATTACAAGATGCCAATTTACAATGGTAAAGGTCTTATCCGAATTTCTAACCTTTAGATAATCTACCACCTGATTCCATCCTTACTTGCCTCTCCTCTATCCTGTGTGCCTGCCCTTTGACCTCCGAACTCCTAGCTCCGCCTCCTCCTTCCTGTCCAATCGCAGGCCCTCCACTGTCTCAATGTGATTGGACAGGAAATACCCCACACCAGGCATTAAAACACGTACAGTTATACCCTGCTAAGCCCTTAAAAGAAAAATTAAAAGGACTGAGGATGTAGCTTGTTGATAGAATACTTGCTTAGCACACACAAAGCACCGAATAAAACAGGTACTGGGACTCAGGAGGTAGTTTAATCAATAAATTGCCTATCAAAAAGTCGTGAAGGGCTGATTTAGATCCCTAGTGCCCAGGTAACAGTAGAATGTGATGGTGTGTGTCCTAGAGCAGGGGCCAGATACAGGTGGAGCTTGCTGGTTAGGCAGTCTAACCCAGTCTAGTCGATGTGTTACTAGTCTAGACAGTCTAACCCAGACTAGTCGATATGTTACTAGTCTAGGCAGTCTAACCCAGTCTAGTCGATATGTTACTAGTGTGTTTGGGATCTGGGCTAGAAATAGTTAGGTTCTTGGCATCTTATCTAAAGAATTGAAAATAGCTTTATTCTGAGGGAAGAAATAACACAGAATATAGAGAGACACAGTGTCAAGATTGAAAGCAGGCCATCACAAGGGCCCCAGGGTACAGCCTGAGCTCTAAAGGAAGGAATTGTTTACATACACGCATTGTTTGAGTGGTTCTCTACTCTTTTTTTTTTTTTTTTTTTTTTGGTTTTTCGAGACAGGGTTTCTCTGTGTAGCCTTGGCTGTCCTGGAACTCACTCTGTAGACCAGGCTGGCCTCGAACTCAGAAATCCACCTGCCTCTGCCTCCCAAGTGCTGGAATTACAGGCATGCGCCACCACGCCAGGCTACTCTTTTTAAAAAGATATTTATTTTAAAGATATATTTATTTTACGAATGAATATTTTATGTATGAATGTTTTGCCTGCATGTATGTATGTGTACCATGTGCGTGCCTGTTGCCCAAGGAGGTCAGAAGAAAGTATTGGATCCCCTGGAACTGTAGTGACCCACCATGTGGTTGCTGGGAATTGAACCTGGGTCCTCTGCATGATCAATAAATGCTCTTAAATGCTGAGCCATCTTTCTTTCCAGTCCTGTTTCTCTTCTTTGGTTGATAGATTAGGTCAAACATTCTTTTCTTCTAGTGTCCATGTTCCTCCTTATAGCACCTGATTTTAATCGTATGCATGCTGTGGTGATTTGAATGAGAATGGCCTGTATAGACGCATATATTTGAATACCTAGTACCCATTTGGTGTAAGGATTTCATCCATTTGCGAAATATTAGGAAATGTGGTCTTGGAGCTTGTTTGTCCTTGAGTGTGAGCATTGAGGTTTCAAAACCCACACCATTCCAGTTAGCTCTCTCTGCCTCATGCTTGTCTCTCAACGTGTAAGCTCTCAGCTTGTGCTCCCATGCCATTTCTGCCTGCAGCCATGCTCTCTGTCAAGGTGGTCATAGACTCAAAGACTCTAACTCTATGGAAGTATGAGCCCAAAATTAAATGCTTATGAAGGTCAGGTGACTAATGTAGAGTTTTGGCTGAAGTCCAACTCACTCTTAGTCCAGTGAGTTTCCAAACTGATCCTGTAGTTATTTCCCCAGTTCCAGAATCTATACTTGGAATAAATATACTTGGAAGATGTCAGAATTCCCATATTGGTTTCCTGACCTGTGGAATGAGGGCTATTATGTTTTGAAAGGCCAAATGGAAGACATTAGAGTTGCCTCTACCAGGAAAAATAGTGAATCAAAGACAGTATTACATCCTAGGAGGAACTGCAGAAATTAGCACCACAATCAAGGACCTAAAAGATGCAGGGGCGGTTGTTCCCAACACATTTCCTTTTAACTATCATGTCTGGCCAGTACGGAAGACAGGTGCATCATGGAGAGTGACACTTTGGCTATCAAAAATTTAATCCAGCTGGGTAGTGGTGGGACACCCCTTTAATCTCAGCCCACATATATGTGAAACATTCACTCTCTCCCCCCCCCACCCTCTCTCTATTTCTCTCTCTGGGTGTGTGTGTGTCTGTCTTTTGCGCGCGCGCATACACACACACACACACACACACACACACACACATATATCTGGTATTATGCTGTACACTTAGGAAGTAGAGGTATGAAGATTAGAAATTGAAGGACATCCTTAGCAATATAACAAGCTCAAGGCTAGCTTGGGCTGCATGAGGCCTTATCAAAATCAAATGAAAAGAGAAGATATTCATTCTACTGTTTTAATATGTTCTTTGTGTTAGATGCAGTGGTGGACATAATAGTATTTTTAGTCTCTTGTGTATGTTATTTCAGTGTGCTAACTTTTTGTAACATTATGCTTTCCCTGTTTATTTACCAATAGGAGATGTTAGATATATCTAAGAAAATGGTTCCTTGCTTTGTGAACTTTTCCAGATTACAGCAGATCTCAGATATTCAAGCTGAAATCTACCAGGTAAATGATGAACTTTTCACTTCTACTTTTCCATTTAAAAAGCCGGGTGGTGGCGCATGCCTTTAATCCCAGCACTTGGGATGCAGAGGCAGGCGGATTTCTGAGTTCGAGGCCAGCCTGGTCTACAGAGTGAGTTCCAGGACAGCCCGAACTACACAGAGAAACCCTGTCTCGAAAAAACCAAAAAAAAAAAAAAAAAAGTGTGTAAGGCTGGGCGGCGGTGGTGGCGCATGCCTGTAATCCCAGCACTTGGGAGGCAGAGGCAGGCGGATTTCTGAGTTCGAGGCCAGCCTGGTCTACAGAGTGAGTTCCAGGACAGCCAGGGCTATACAGAGAAACCCTGTCTCGGGAAAAAAAACAAAAAGTGTGTAGTATGCTGGGATGTATTTTAGAGAAAATGTGGATACTTAGCATACAAGAGGCCTTGGGGTTGATGCCCAACTTTAAACTAAAACAAGCAAAACACTTCTTAAGTGGTTTGAATAGTGTTCTTTTGCAATCAAAACAATGCCTAGTGCATGGCTGATAGGAGCTTGTCCTATTAGTTAATTGTAGAACAGGAAGTCAAGATACCAAAATGAAAAGCTCCAGTGATTTTCCTGGCTTTCATATAAACCATCCTTCCATTCCATTTAAGGAATATATTTATATCTTGTACCATGTTTCTGTAGCTTATCCATCTTTATCAGTGTTTTAAGCTTTTAACTTCGGGATGCTTTCTGAGTGAGCTAAAGTTTACTTTTGTTCCTCATGTAGAACAATCTGGAAATTGAACTTCTGAAGCTAGAAAAGGATACGGCAGATCTTATTCATCCTTCCTATTTGGGTAAGTTTGCTTAAGAGAACAGTCACTGGGATTTCAGCTTGCTCTTGAATTATACTAGCATATAAACACCAGGCAGCAGAATTCTAATGTCATAATCTTTCCCGGGTACTGCCCCATAGACATGCCCTAACATGTCTTCAGGGTTTTTGTTTCATTTTTTAGGCAGGGTCTTCCTGTGTAGCTTTAGCTAGCCATGAACCCGTCCAGTTGACTTGACTAGTGGAACCAGTATATAGACATGGCCTGGCTGGCTCCTCTGCTAATCTGGGGCTTAGTGATGCACAAGGAAAAAAGATTAACTTCACTTACAGGTTTGGAGGGACACATTAGCTCAGCTGTAGTGATGCCATTCCAGCACTGGAGGTCTTGACAAGAAAGATCACATTGCAGGACAAGAATTCAGAGAATCCAGGGATCAGTCTCACTTTTTTGTTTGTTTGTTTGTTGGGTTTTTGTTGTTGTTGTTTTTGTTGTTGTTGTTGGTTGGTTGGTTTTCTCTGTGTAGTCCTGGCTGTCCTGGAACTTACTCTGTAGACCAGGCTGGCCTCGAACTCAGAAATCCGCCTGCCTCTGCCTCCCAAGTGCTGGGACTACAGGCATGCGCCACCGCCGCCCAGCCAGAACTAAGTTTTTGTTTGTTTGTTTGTTTGTTTGTTTTGTTTTGTTTTGAAGCTCCAGCAGAGTTTAAGAAATAGAATAATGAGCTGGCTCATTCTGGCTCCAGGGACCAAGGTTCAATTCCCAGCACCAACATAGTACCTCACAGTTATCTAACTCCAATCTCAAAGAATCCATATCCGTGTGCACCAGGGATGCACATAACGCATATACATGCATGTAGACAAAATACACATACACATAAAGATATCATTTTTAAAAAGTAATAAAATAATAGCACTCTGCAACAGGAAGGGTGAGTTTGATACCAGATTGGAACACGAAAAACTGTCTCAAAAAACAAACCAAACAAGGCTGAAAGATAGATCAAGAAGCAGAGGCCCTTGCCACCAACCCTGAGAACCTGAGTTGAGTTCCCAGGAGCTACATGTTACCTGTGATGTAGCATGTGTGCATGCACCCACTCCCACATACAAATAATAAATGTTACAAAACAGATAGGACCAGTTAGATGGGGTAGTGGTAAAAATGCTTGTGGGCTGAAATGATGAAGAGACTCCCAGCCGTGGATCTGATAGTCTTTGCCACAGACCGTGTCAGAGGCCTGGCCATTTGGTCATCTTGCTCTGCCTCACCTCATCCCTTGGTTTGTATTTTATTTACAGAGTTTTACAGAAAATTAAAAAGCAAACTGTGTTTCCTTAAAAAATAAAAAAAAAAATGCGCCGGGCGTGGTGGCGCACGCCTGTAATCCCAGCACTTGGGAGGCAGAGGCAGGCGGATTTCTGAGTTCGAGGCCAGCCTGGTCTACAGAGTAAGTTCCAGGACAGCCAGGACTACACAGAGAAACCCTGTCTCGAAAAACCAAAAAAAAAAAAAAAAAAAAAAAAAAAAAAAAAAAAATGCATGTGTGGGTAAAAGCATTTTCAACTAAGCCTGATAACCTGAGTTCAAATACTGGCATCCACAGAGCAAAAGACAACAGATGAGAAAGTGTTCTCTGACTTCCAGATGAATACTGTGACACTTGCACACAAACATACACAGAATTAAATAAATTAACAATCGAGCCGGGCGTGATGGCACACGCCTGTAATCCCAGCACTTGGGAGGCAAAGGCAGGCGGATTTCTGAGTTCAAGGCCAGCCTGGTCTACAGAGTGAGTTCCAGGACATCCAGGACTACACAGAGAAACCCTGTCTCAAAAACCAAAAAAAAAAACAAAAAACAATCTAAAGCTTTCTAAACAAATACTGAGGGGAAAGGCTGGGGATGTAGTTCAGTAATTGTTTATTTAGCATGTATTAGGCCCTAGGCTCAGTTTCCAGAGATTTAAAAAAAAAAAAAAAAAAGCTAAAAAGGATAAAATTCCTGAGGAAAAAATTCTGAATTTGGGAATGTTCTGTAGTTATGTAAGAGAATGTTCTTAGAATAAAGTTTTAAGAATCAAAGATGTGTGCTATATAACTAAGTAGATAAAGGCACGTGCCATCAAGCCCAGTGCCTTAGTTAGTTCCTAAGACCCACGTGGAAGTAAAGAACCAACTCCTGAAAGCTGTTCTTTGACCTTCACATTGCTGCCTTGTTGCACAGGTGGGCACTCCTGCAAGCCCACACATACACACATACTGTAAATTTTTTTCTAAGGAATAAAGGCCATGCTGTCTACAATCTACTCTCAAATAGGTCCTTTTGAAAACAGAAGGGGTGTGTGGATAGATACTGAATTTATTTTTTTCAAAGATTTATTTATTATTATATGTAAATACACTATAGCTATCTTCAGACATTCCAGAAGAACGCGTCAGATCTCATTACAGATGGTTGTGAGCCACCATGTGGTTGCTGGGATTTGAACTCAGGACCTTCGTGAGAGCAGTCAGTGCTCTTATCCACTGAGCCATCTTTCTAGCCCCGGTACTGGATTTAAAAACCAAATAAAAAGTAGATTTGAAAAACACAGGAAATAATTTAGTATTATAGTTTGGTTGTTGGTAGGAAACATAAGGGAAAATAATCGAAAATGAAGATAAAACTTGTATTACTAAAGAAAGCAAAAGTAAGGAAGATGCCTACAGAGATTATGGGGTTAATTTATTTGACTTATTTGTTTGTTTTCTGCTTTTGAGATAAGGATCTCTGTTGCCTAGAGTAGGTCTGACCCTTCTTAGTTAGGGTTTTACTGCTGTGAACAGACACTAGGACCAAGGCAAGTCTTATAAAGGTCAATATTTAATTACGGCTGGCTTACAGGTTCAGAGGTTCCGTCCATTATCATCAAGGTGGGAACATGACAACATCCAGGCAGGCATGGTGTAGGAGGAGCTGAGAGTTCTACATTTTCATCTGAAGGCTCCTAGCAGAATACTGGCAGCTAGGATAAGGGTCTTAAAGTCCCCGCCCACAGTGACACACTTACTCCATCAGGGCCACAACTTCTAATAGTGCCACCCCTGGGTGGGGTCCTCTGGAAAGGCAGTAAGTGGACTTAACCACTGAGCTATCTCAGCAGTCCCCAAGGAAGACATTTTTAACAGTTCTAAAACATACTTTTCCTATTGATCACTGTGTTGCTATCTCTGGTTTATGTAGTTGAGAAATGTGATGTTCTGCAAAGCATGAATAATCATCTGGAAGCAGTGCTAAAAGAGAAGCATGCCATCAGGCAAAGACTGCTGAGACCCATGTGCCAGGAGAACTTGCCATTGGAAGCTGTTTATCACAGGTTAGACCAAGAAATGGAAATTGAGAATTATGCATGTCTTTTTAAGGTAGCTTTTGTTTAACCTGGCAGTTATTTTGTAGCATAATTCACAAAACAATGTATTATTGATTGTATTTATTAACATTACTCGTGTTGCTGCATTAAACTGGAAAGTGTCCTTTCTTTTTTAAATATAACTGATAAAAAGAAAGAGCCAACCTGGTTTTCAGAATGAGTTCCAGGCCAGCCAGGGCTACACAGAGAATCCCTGACTCGAGAAAAGAAAAGCCATAAGAGAATCAAAAACTGAAGCTAGCCATGGTGACACACACCTTTAACACCAACACTGGAGTGGCAGAGGGTGGATCTCTGAGTTTGAAGCCAGCCTGTCTGCAGAGCTAGATGCTAGTTTTAGTACAGGTAGCCAGGGTTACATATCAAGACCCTCTCTCAAAAAGATAGGGAAGGGGATCAGAGGGTTACAAAACCTGGAAACAATTTTTTTTTTTTGAAACAGTCTTATATAGGCTGGCCTCAAATTTGCTATGTAGTTGAGGATGAAAAAAACTGGACATTGGACTTTGTACTTACCTCTAGATAATGTATCTCAGTCTCAGGCTAGTGATTTAAAAAACAGAACAAAGAACAACAACATAAAGATGAGCTGAGTAATGATTTTGAAGATTTTACCAATGCAGATTCAGAAAAAATTATGTGGTACTTTTTTTTTTTTTTTTTTTTTTTTTTTTGGTTTTTCGAGACAGGGTTTCTCTGTATAGCCCTGGCTGTCCTGGAACTCACTCTGTAGACCAGGCTGGCCTCGAACTCAGAAATCCACCTGCCTCTGCCTCCCAAGTGCTGGGATTAAAGGCGTGCGCCACCACCGCCCGGCTATGTGGTACTTTTTTAAAGATTTATTTATTATATGTAAGTACACTGTAGCTGTCTTCAGATACCAGAAGAGGGTATCAGATCTCATTAGGGATGGTTGTGAGCTACCATGTGGTTGCTGGCATTTGAACTTAGTACCTTTGGAAGAGCTGTCAGTGCTCTTATCTGCTGAGCCACCTCTCCAGCCCAATGTGATATTTTTCGATGTAGAATTTATTTCTGGTGTCTTCTCTGTTATCTGAACCAGTATGAGGTTTTGTTTAGGGAAGTCGCTTTATATGAGATGGTTATTATCAACCATTGAAGGTTGTCATCCTTCTCTTCCTCTCCTCCTCCTCCCTTCTTCAACTTTTTCTTTCTTTTTTGAGAGAGAGCACAATATGTAGTGCTGGCTGGCCTAAAACTCACTCTATAGACCAGGCTGATCTCAAAGTCAGAGATCCTCCTTCCTCTGCCTCCCAAATGTTGGGAATAAAGTCATGCCACACACCCAATTCCATCCAGTTTAGATTTTAGTTATCATGAATGTCTTTCCTTTTTTTTTTTTTTTTTTTATCTTTTTGATCTTTTGAGGCAATGTTTCTCTAGTTGTACCACTAGCTGTAGACTAGTCTGTAAACTAGGCTAGCCTTGGACTCACAGAGATCCACCTGCCTCTGCCTCCTGATTGCTGCTATTAAAGATGAATACCATGATGCCTAGCTTATTCCATTTTTTCTGTTTGCATGACAACCTAAGTTTTGCCCTAAGTAAAAGAGAAAAACCTTTTTTACCACTGATAATTCCATTAAAAGGTTAACGATTCTCATTAGATTTGCTTATTTCAAATTAACAGTCCTAATTAAAGGAAAAAAAATAAAACATCTGATGAAGAAAAGTTACTATTTATCTAACTGTATTACCTTTCTGTCCCAGAATAGCTAACAGGAGCAACTTAAGAGAGAGGTTTGACTTGGCTCACAGTTTAGAGGTAACACATCCAGCATGGTAGGGAAGGCACTGTGGCTGGGGTAGCTCTATCTGTGGTATGGTAGCAAGAACTTGCAGCATGGCCTCTTCACACCATAATGGATTAGGAATTGAAGAACACCTTCAAGGTCTGTCCCTAGGGATCCACATCTACCAGTGACCCAAAACTCCAATAAGTCCCCAAACAGCATCACCCAATAGGGACCAACTGTTCAAACACAAGAGCCTGTGGGATAAATTTGCATTCAAATTGTAACACTCTCTTTCAGATATATGGTACATATGTTGGATCTGGCTGTGACTTTCATTGAGAAATTAGAAACCCATCTTGAAACAATTAGAAATATCTCTCATTTAGATGCAAACCTAAAGAAAATGGTGAGTATCATTAATATACCTACTCTCTGTTCTTATACTAGGATCTCAACTGTATTATTACCTTTTGCCTTTTTGGTATTGGTTTTGTTTTTTAGATAGTCTCTTGTAGCTCAGGCTAGCCTCAGGCTCCTAAGATACCAAACAAAGCAATGTATTTATTTCAGCATGATACTGTTCTGTGGATGTGTGATTAACCTTTGTTCTAGTGGATTCTCCCCTGCGGCTGTCCTATCTCATCTCCATCTAGCTCTCTTGGCCCTCTCCCTTCCTCCAGATAGAGTCTTTTTGTTTGCATGTCACGTGGACTGTTACTCTTTCACTTTCGCCCTTAATGTCTGTTCCTCTCCTCACTGTCTCACTTTTACAGCACGCAGACACACAGAGCATTCAGTTATAGAATATACATACAAGACTTACCATGTTTGTCTTTCTTCGCATGGCTTATTTCACTTTGAGTTAGTTAAAATCATGAAACATAAAAGAAAACAAACATTTTTTTAACCAGTCATGGTTCTCTGCACCTGTAATTGTTAGTAATTAATGGCCAGGGTTGTTACACAGAAAAACCCTGTCTTTAAAAACCAACATTTAAAAAGAGATCTACTTATTTATTTAGGCAGGTTCTTACTTTTAAGCATAGGATGACCTTGCATTCACTATATGGTTCAGGCAGGCCTTGAGCTCACAAACATGTTCCTGATTCAGCCTCCCAGTAGACTAAGAGCTTTAGACTTTACTCTCTGAATACTGGGGAGCTATTGCATTTTTTGTTGGTAGTTAAGGTTGTGGTTTTTACTTTTTTATTTTAAAAAGTGTGTGTTTTTGTGCACTCACATCACAGAGAGTGAAGGAGGGAGGGAGGAGGAGAGGGAGAGAGAGAGCCAGTTCCTGGCATGTCGGATTCCTTAGGGCTGGAGTTATAGGCAGTTGTGAGCCATCTGACAGGTTTGCTAGGAACCAAACTTGGGTTCTTTTGAAGAACAGGAAGCACTTTAACTTTTGAATCATGCCTCCAGACCCTTGTTTTTCATTTCTGTTTTAATTTTTTGTATATGGATGGATGTCTTGCCTACATGTATCTCTGTGTGCCATGTCTGTCTGCTGCTCTCAGAGGCTAGAAAAGGATACCCCCAAGTGCCCTGGGGCTGGAGTTACAGATAACTGTGAACTGCTATGTGGTTGCTAGGAAACAAACCTAGGTCCTCTAGAAGAGCAACAAGTGTACTCTTGCAGCTAAGCTGTCTCTCCAGACCATTTTCAGTTTTTAAAGAAAAATACTGAGGAGTGGATTGATCAGAACTATCCTTTACTCATGGAGCAAATATTGGATAGACTAGATTGAGCCCTAGTAGGAACAGAGAGGATCATTACCATCTAGAGTATGTTAGAAACACAGACTTTCTGGTCAAGGGTCTGCTCTCTATAGTCCTTACCTAGTATGTGAAAGGCCTTTGCTCCATCCTTAGCACCAGAAGAAAATTGCAGAATTGCAGACTTCAATCACCCTTTAGAATCAGTTTAAGACAAATTTGGTGTCACACACATGCCTGTGGGGGTTGATGAGGTAGGAGGATACCACAAATTCCAGATCAGCCAGATGTAGTGGGTTTATTTGCATAGAGTTCAAAATGATAGTAGAGTAGTGAGCTCACAGACAGAACATATGTAAGGTTGGGTTGGGGGTAGGTGGGTGGAGACACAGTTGTTTTTATTTTTGGTGTTTGTTTGTTTTAGGGCAAGGTTTCTAATCCCATTTATACACTAACAAGTCCTAAGGTGATATTTCAATTCCATATACTTTTCTGTAATTCAAGACTCTTACAAGGAATGTTTCTCTTGGCTCTTGTACTTACTCCTATCTACAGTCTTTCAATGTCTAAATGGAATTCTGCATCTCCATCCCTAGCCTACCTTCATCTTTCTCTCTACCCCCATCCCAATCTACTGTTTTAGGGAATTTTTGCAGTAAAGGACTAGAAAAAAATCAGATGCTAATTTTTGAAGTATTTATTTCTGTAATCAATAACAGGTTTTTTTCTATTTTTTTTTTTTTTATTTCAAATGTTACAGAGCAAAGCTTTAGCCAAGATGGATGTTTTGATGAACAAGACAGAAGAACTGGTAGAGAATATACTCAAGTGGCGAGAACTACAAATGGAAACTTCCTTATATATCCCCAAAATGTTAACTGAAGAAAGTTATCTTCATGAACTTGATATAGTGACTCCTTTACCTTTTTGTTCTAAGGCTCACACTGAAACCTCTAATGCCAAGTGATGCCATCTTTACTTTTACTTAATTACATATAGTCAAAGAAGACCATTTCTAGATTGGTATGACAGGGATATTGATAGGTTTTGTTGCTAGCAACACTGAACGAGCCCTCTTAATATTGGAATAGCATCGCCAGAAAGATGTCTCAGTGGAGAAAAGCTCCTGCTTTAAGCCTCCCAGCCTGAGTTCAACCCCTGAGATCCACATTATCAGAAGGGGATCACTGATCCCCACAGATTCCATCCTATGATGTCCACATATGGGTCATCATATGTGTGTGCCTATACACACACAAATAGAGGAGAGAGAGAGAACGGACATTGGAGTACATATGTTTTCATTTCTTTACATGTGTTTTCACTCTCTTCAGTGAAGCTTAAAAATGATCAACTATGGGGCTGGTGAGTTGGCTCAGCGGATGGCCACTCTTCCACAGGTCCTGAGTTCAATTCCCAGCAACTACATGGTGACTCATAACCATCTATAAGGGGATCTGATGCCTTCTGGCGTGCAGATATATGCGCAGCAGAGCACTCACATTAAATAAAAAAAAAAAAAAACCCAAATATTAAAAAATGATTAACTATATATATGATAATTTATTATAAGTGAGTTGAACATTCTTCATACATAAGATCTTGCATTATGATTCTGCATTACATCTTTTAAAAACATTTCTGAATTGGAATATTCCTGAATCTGAAACTGCTATGATTATTCCTGTGAGAATGAAGAATAGCTACATACCAGGACTGTTACCCTTTGAAAACTTCATAAAGCAGTGTTTCCTTGACTGACCCATCTAGAAACTTATGTAATAAGAGGATGGGAAGGGGGCTGTAGAGATGGCTCAGCGGTTAAGAGCACTGACTGCTCTTCTGAATGTACTGAGTTCAAATCCCAGCAACCACATGGTGGCTCACAACTATCCGTAATGAGATCAGATGCCCTCTTCTGGGTTGTCTGATGACAGCTACAGTGTACTTACATATAATAATACATAAATCGTTAAAAAAAAAAAGTGGATGAGGAAGGGCTCAGTGTGATCAGACTGTACAATGTAGTTTGTGTGGGATACTTTGTTTCCTTCTGAAAGCCTAGGATGTTTGTCCATACCAAGTAGAAAGTACCTTTGGTCCTGGTTGCTGGCAGCATTGCAGAGCACCTCATCTCTAAGAGTTTTGATGGCAGAGAGCATTTAACAAGTGAGTTGCTGTACTAAGTCACAGCTGTGAGTGTGATGACTCTAAGTCTTATAACTCCTCTTAGCAGATCACTCACTGAACCTGGTTGTATTCTTAGGACCACCTGAGAAATAAACGTTGAGGACATGTGCTGACGGACTTATGACCAACAGAGAAGAGTCTTCTTGTAAAAATTTAGAATTTTTTGTTTTGCTTCTTCCTATATGTAGCCAAGGCAGAACTTTGAACTCAATATGTAGCCCAGGCTGGTCTCAAACACATGATTTTCCTTGCCTCGGCCTCCTGAGTGCTGGAATCACAGACATGTGGCATCATATCTGGCTGAAGTTTAGAGGTTTGTAATGGAAAATAATGATATATTTTACCTACTTAGTGTTTTTTTTTTTTTTTTTTTTTTTCCTCGAGACAGGGTTTCTCTGTGGTCCTGGCTGTCCTGGAACTCTGTAGACCAGGCTGGCCTCGAACTCAGAAATCCACCTGCCTCTGCCTCCCAAGTGCTGGAATTACAGGCATGCCCCACCACGCCCGGCTTTAGTATTATTCTTAATATGGAGGCTAGTATACTTAGAGATTGTAACAATTGTCCCAAGGTTTTCTCATATCAGTACTGTAAAAATTTCTGCCTTACGTTTAAACTGGGATCTGTTTTCCTTTAAAATGTGTGGATTAAGATTTCCTTACAGTGTCATTCTGCACTGTGGGAGTTTAGCAAACCTGCTCATCATCCTCTTAATGCAAGAGTCCACTTGGTGGAGAGTAAAGTAAATGTTCACAGGAAGCAGAATTTTTACCACCCCCCAAAAGGGCTATGTTAAAACAACAGATTGTCTTTAAAGTCTCCAGCGTTTACAGATGGGCCATACGGATGGTGTTGAGATTTGAACATCACCTAGACAAGTCAGTAAAATCCTTATTTGTATTTCATCTCAAATTTCTTTTAACATCTATTCATTTTCCTTGTTTGAATTCTTGTGTATTTTAAATGTGTAAACATTCATTATTTTGTCACTATCAATATTCTTTGTGGTTTTCTAATTTTTATTTCTATTAATGACTCAAGCTGTAAAAATAAATTAATTTCAATTAATGTGGCTCCAATATGAATTCCAAGTAACAGAAAAAAAAAATACTGTTAGCTTAACATATACAACATAGAAACATTTAAGCATTCTGACTCACAAAAGCTTAAGGTAAGCCTAAATTCCAACAAAGGGAAAAGCTAATCTTATATTAGTGCGGTCAATAAGTAAGTAGAGTGAGTTGGTTTATAGAAGACAGTTACCTGGAGTGGAGAGAGAATTGGATCCAACAATCCTCTGGCCTCTGCTTGCCTATTATTGGGAGTACAGGCATATGTCACTTGAACAAGTATTTGTTTTTATTTTTGTGAAACTTGAGGGCAGTTCTCAGGACAGGTAAGCTATAGATCTCTACAGTTTCATGGAAGAAGAAGATGAATAAGAAGAGAAAGCTTTGAGTTAGAGAGCAAGAACACAGGCAGGAGCTGAGGAGATGGCTCAGTGGGCAAAAGTTCACATGCAAGGGTAAGGACCTGAGTTCAAATCCCCAGAACCCACATAGAACTGGTTATTCTACAGCTAAATGGGAGGCAGAAGAAAGGCCAGATAGTTTCTATACAAAGCTGTTAAGAGAGGTGAGAACACCCAAGTTTGTCCTCTGACTTCCACACGACCACAGTCCTACACATAACAGAAATAAAAAATAATAAGCAAGTAGGCCCAGCAGGGGAGGTTGGAGGCGGGACATCAGGCTGATAGCCCTGCCTGTCCTAGAACTTGCTTTGTAGACCAGGCTGGCTTTGAACTCAGAGATCCACCACCTGCCCCTGCCTCCCAAGAGCTGGAATTAAAGGCATGTGCCACCACCACTTAGCCTTGATCAAATTTTAAAATTCAGCTTCTACATATAAATAATGAAAAAAAAAAAAACCAAAACAATCAGGAATGTATATTTTCTTTTCTTTTTTTTTTTCTTTTCTTTTCTTTTCTTTTTTTTTTTTTTTTTTTTTTTTTGGTTTTTTTGAGACAGGGTTTCTCTGTGTAGCTCTGGCTGTCCTGGAACTCACTCTGTAGACCAGGCTGGCCTCGAACTCAGAAATCCGCCTGCCTCTGCCTCCCAAGTGCTGGGATTCCAGGTGTGCGCCACCATGCCCGGCAGAAATGTGTATTTTCTACTTAAATTAGAAAAGGTAGGCTGGGTGGTGGTGGCACACACCTGGAATCCCAGCACTTGGGAGGCAGAGGCAGGGGGATTTCTGAGTTCGAGGCCAGCCTGGTTTACAGAGTGAGTTCCAGGACAGCCAGGGCTATACAGAGAAACCCTGTCTCCAAAAAACAACAACAACAACAACAACAACAACAACAAGAAAGAAAGAAAAAGAAAAGGTATGTGAGATATGTAAATGTGATTCCAGAATAATTATGTCAATTTGTAGACTATTTGGGACACTCTTCCTAGCTTTTACTTATCTCTCTGGCCTGTGACTGCTATTCTCAGCTCTCATTTGTCCTTTCCAAGTTTCATCGAAGTCAGGAGACTTGAAGAAACCATATAGGGAGAGGGTGGAGAAGAAGCCATTATACAGTTAATATTGTAATGAATGAGTATGAGTGATCACATAGGAGATTTTCTCAGATGTTTGTAAAACATGAATTTATATAAAAGATGCTATTGAGTTGGCTCAGCAGTTAAGAGCACTAGCTACTCTTCCAGAGGATCCAGGTTTGAGTACCAGTAGGCGACTGTTGGAACCTTAGTCCCAGGGAAACCCAACAGCCTACTGACACGGGGTACAGACCTCACTTACATTAAGGCAAAAATATTCATACACATAAAGAAAATAAAAAGGAAAAAGTTTAAGAGACCCAGTATGGTGGCACACACCTTTAATTGTAACAGAGGCCACAGTTAATGAAGCAGGCAAGTGGATGACTTGTGAGTTTGAGGGTAGCCAGTCCACATACTAGTTTCCGTTTCAGCACAATCAGGGTTATATAGAAGATTCTGTTTCAAAAAAAAAAAAAAAAGTTTTAAATGGATCTTGGGGAGATGATTCTTGTCAGTAAAGTGTTTGCCACAAAAGCATGAGGGCTTGAATTCAGATTTTTTGGCCTCCCTCCGTGGAAAAGCCAGGCACACGCCTGTAATTCTGTTGTTAGGGAAGCAGAGATAGGAGGAGCTCTGAGACTTGCTGGCCAGCCTGTCTAGCCAAACTGGTGAGCTTCACATATAGTGAGAGGTTTTGTCTCAGAAAATATAGCGAGGAGCAACTAAGGAAGACACCCTATGTCTAGTGTCTACCTCTGGCTTCATGTCCTGAGCACATATGCACAAACATGAATAAGTGTATGTACACGAATTAAAAAAAAAATAGTTTGGTCTCAAATAAGTGAGAGGGTGTGATTTGCAGTGCTAAGGAGCAAGCCCATGGCCTGTGTTCCCAGAGGTTGAGTTGGCAAGACAGATCACAAGTGTGAGTCCCAGGGCAGCCTGAGCTGCAGCAAGATGGTGTTTCCAAAAAATATTAATAAAAATCTTTATTCCTCTCACTTGTAAGAAAATTTAGGGTTGGCCAGGCAGTGGTGGCACACGCCTTTAATCCCAGCACTTGGGAGGCAGAGGTCTACAGAGTGAGTTCCAGGACAGCGAGGGCTACACAGAGAAACCCTGTCTTGAAAAAAAAAACAATAAACAAACAAATAAATAAATAAATAAAATTAGGGTTTATTTAAAGAAGGTTTTAATACAGTTTAAAGCATGAGTGTGAAGATGAGAAGAAACCTAGACTTTGAAGTTTTGCTGCCAGTAATGAACCAGTATATTTGATGGTACAATGGTATTGTAGTGGCTGGAGAGATGGCTCGGTGGTTTAGAGCGCTTACTCTACTCTTCCAGAGGTCCTGAGTTCAATTCCCAGCAACCACATGGTGGCTCACAACCATCTCTAATGCGATCTGATACCTTCCTCTGGTGTGTCTGAAGACAGCAACAGTGTACTCATATACATAAAATAAATAAATAAAAAATAGAATAGTATTGTGGTTATGTCAAAAATGCATACTAAAATATGAGTGAAGTATGCTTTTTTTGTTTGGAAGGTTTTTGTTATATTGTTTTGGGTTTCTTGTTTTTCATTTTTAAAACAAGGTCTCATATAGCCCAGGCTGGCCTGGGATTTGCTGACCCTTTCTAATGCCGGGATAACAAGTGTGTGCCACTGCACCCTATTTCTGTCACCCTGGAGCTATGTGAATGCTATGCATATATTTGACCAATTGAGCTACATCCCTAGCCTTGAGTGAAATAATTTAAAAAATTATAATGTTCCAATTATGTCATGCTCTATAGCCTGACAATAGAAAATATGTCTGCAGCAGTTTTCATTGCAAATCAGCATGAATAGAGAACCTATCCAGGAGACTGGGGCTCCAAATGAGTCTAAATTGTAAACCAGCTGTCTAGTGTCTAGCACACTACTCTTGGTGCTCTCAAATGGACAATAAAAAGGAGCCTACATTACTCATAGCTCTGGCTCTGCCACCAGCCTTTAAACTTTCTCCCTAGCCACATAAAACTGTTACTCTTTTATTCCTTTATTTTTCTTTGCATTTTGTGTCTTGCACAATGTTATACACATTTAGATATTTATTTCCTTTTCCATAAGATCCTAGTTCTCATGAAAGAAGTGACTTTGTTTTTGTGTGTGTTTGTTTGTTTGTCTTGGTTTTATATGTGAATCTTTTTCTTCCTTCCTTCCTTTCTTTTTCCTTTTCTTTTCTTTCCTTTTTTTTTTTTTCCCGAGACAGGGTTTCTCTGTGTAGCCTTGGCTGTCCTGGAACTCACTCTGTAGACCAGGCTGGCCTCGAACTCAGAAATCTGCCTGCCTCTGCCTCCCAAGTGCTGGGATTAAAGGCGTGCGCCACCACTGCCTGGCTCTCTTTCTTTCTTTCTTTCTTTCTTTCTTTCTTTCTTTCTTTCCTTCCTTCCTTCCTTCCTTCCTTCCTTCCTTCCTTCCTTTTTTTTTTAGACATGGTCTCTCTGTTATAGCATCAGCTGTCCTGGAACTCACTCTGTAGACCAGTCTGGCCTCGAACTCACAGAGCTCACCTGCCTCTGCCTCCCTATTGCTATGATTAAATAAAGGCTTGCAGGACCACTACCCAGTTTGTGTAAGCTCTAACTATTATATTAATAATACAATGGCTAACCCCACCCCACACCCTCTCTAATGATATCTGAAGATTCAGAAGTCTTCAGTGGACATAAACTTGTCACCATCAGAAACCGACCCTTGTTTCTGTTTCTGTGTGATACAGGAGCTTCCTATGTGGTGGTCTCAGAACTCATCAGTGTAGGGATTGTTAAGTGTTCATCAGCACCCCTGAGTGTGAAGGGGTTTTGCTCCCTTAGCCTTGGAGCTGGGCTTGAGGCTTTACAGCTATAAATAGCTTATTATTTGAATAAACCAGTTCTGATCAGATGGCATTTGCTCTGTGCTAGGGCCGCAGTGAAGTTACAGGGCAATAGAGAGAAATTTGCTAGAATGTTAGGAAAAAAGAAAGAAAAAAACTTCATTAAACACACCTTAGAATTACAAAATCATTTGTTTTGCCCACTTGAATGCTGTTGTTTTGAGACCGGATTTCACGCTGCTGACCTCAAATCACCATGTAGGCTGACCTTGAACTCAAAGTATTCCTGCCTCAGCCTCCATGATAGGCTCCACTTTATTTTTAACCTTAAAATCTAGCCGCAGTTTTGACATAGCAGACCAATAGGGTTAAAAAATTACTAATTTCGGCCGGGCGTGGTGGCGCATGCCTGTAATCCCAGCACTTGGGAGGCAGAGGCAGGCGGATTTCTGAGTTCGAGGCCAGCCTGGTCTACAGAGTGAGTTCCAGGACAGCCAGGGAGCTACACAGAGAAACCCTGTCTCGAAAAAACCAAAAAAAAAAATTACTAATTTCCTTCATGAATTTTCAAGTATTAGACAGAAATTCAGTCACCAGATTTTAGAACAAAAGTGGCAGGCAGATGGGAGTCTGATGTGTGCTGATTGAAAGGAGTCCAGGTGGCTCAGCCCACCTGTCTCGGGATTGGCCGAGGCTCCGCGGGCCCCGCCCCTGTTGGGCGGTAATTCGCGCTTGGGCGCTGGCGTCCGGAGACTTGAGAGGGGCGCTGTGAGGCGAGGAGGTCCACCCCCCCAGCCTCAGGACTGGCCAAGGCTCGGCACGCCCCGCCCCTGTTGGACTTTTGCTGGCACCCGGGAGGGCGCGTCTAGAGCAGTGCGAGGGTGGAGCCAGGCCAAAAGGCCCGCCCCACCTGTCTCACGATTGGTTGACGCCTAGTGGGCCCCGCCCCCTTGGGCGAAGCTGGGGCTGCGGTCGGGAGGCGCGTGGGACGGGCGGGGCAGTCTGTGGCTTTGCAGTGCCCGTGGCTGGGTCTGTTCGCTGGATGCCGGCCAGGCATGCTTCCGCCGGACCGCTGTGTGGGTCTTGGGTTGTGGCGGAGGGATGGCGAATGTGCAGGTGGCCGTGAGGGTCCGGCCTCTCAGCAAGCGGTGAGTCTGTCAGGAGGGGGCGCCTGAGGGGTCAAGTGAACTGAGACGAGCGCGAGATCCCTGCCTTCCTCAGGGTGGACTGGCGCAGAGGGAAAAGAATAAATCAGACACAAATTGTCACGGGGACTCAAGGTCCAGAAGGCCTGGAGGGACGGCTTCGCGTCCTAGGAGATAGCGGTTCCTGTGTGGCTCCAGGGGTCACTGCCCTGTGTGCATGTCCCTGGTGACCTGCCAACTAGAGTTTAACCTGGCTTGAGTCTTGGTGCACCTAGTAGGGCCTTTCTCTTGGAGCATGACATAAGGAAGTACAAAAGGATGGGCAGACTCCACTCTTTTGGTGTTCTGGGAGTAGCCAAATGAGGACTGGAAGCTATGTGTTCGTGTATATATATACACACGGGGTTGCTCTATGAGGACGTAGGAAAAAAGAATTCTCAGGATATGGAAGGGAAATTGAGGCCCAGTGAGACTGTGGTTTCAACCCGTGCTCAGCAGTTGATGTGATTTAAAGACTGGACTGTGACATAGGGGAAGCTCTTCTTGGGGTCCACAGTGCTGGTTTCTCGTGCAGGAGCCTGATTCTGCACCTTAGCCCTGAGGCGTCCAGTGTGAAGCTGCATACCTCATCTTCTTTTCTTCTCATTTGGGAAGTCAGAGAAGGCTTTGCACAAGAGTTGGTGTCCCAGCTGTTCTGAATGATCTTTGAGTTTTCTGACAAGCAAGGAGAAGTGCAGAGTTCTCTAAGAACAGGAAGAGAAAGCAAATTTAGGCCCTTAGGGTGTAGATGGAAGCCTTGCACACCTGCGTGGAATGAGGCGGAGAGTGATAGGTGATAAAAATGGCAGAGTGTGGTTCTAGACTAGACGACATGTATTGGAACTAGTAGATTTTTTTTAACTGTCCAATACACAAGATAACTTGGTAAATGGGAACCGAAGTCAAAAACGGGCATTGTCAGCCAGGCGGTGGTGACGCACTCCTGTAATCCCAGCACTCTGGGAGGCAGAGGCAGGCGGATTTCTGAGTTTGAGGCCAGCCTGGTCTACAGAGTGAGTTCCAGGACAGCTAGGGCTATCAGAAAAACCCTGTCTCAAAAACAAAAACAACAACAACAAAAAAGGGCATTGTCTCCTATGACAAAAATGGGGTTGGGTCTGTCCCTTTAGAGGCCATCTGCTTTGAAAATTTTGACAGAATGAGAGTAGGAACACAAAAGAGTGTACCCCAAATTGCTGTCTTTTGATTGGTAAATGGCTTTTAAATATCTGGCTTTACATCATGCCTGTGGTGACTCAGGGCTGGGACTTCCTGGGAGTAGCTGCTGTCCAGGAGGAAGTAGTTGCCGATAGATCTCATTCTTTCCAAACTGTCTTTTAGGGTTCTTAGGATAGCAACATCGACCCCTTACTCTTAACTTTTAGATCCTTGGAAACCAGGAATTTCAAATAGCATGGATTAGATTAAGAAAATGATGTTGAAACTCCTTTGTTACTTGCAGTCACTGCTAAGAATAACATATCTCATCCAACAAAAATGAAAAACAACCAGGAACCTTACTTTTAGCACCAGTGTAGAGCCTTGAGAGTAAATGGTAGACTGTCAAGCCTCCTGATCTCCAGGAGTGAGCAGATTTTTAGCAGACTCCCGGTTCACAACCATAGATTCAGAGGTAGTTATATAAACAGTGTAATCTCAGCCAAGAAGTTCAGACCAGACCACTCTTCAATTCCCACAGAATTCTGCAGAGATAGTGGTAGTACTCATTGTTCATTAAGGCTGTTTTGCATGTGTAGAATCTGCTGATTATGTAGTCTGTACTAATATTCAAATAAGTCATCAGCACTGATAATTGTACTTGTGAATGAACCATTAAAGTCACCTAGCCAAAACTAGCATTATTTTTTCCAAATGGGAACACTGTCTTATTTAAATTCTAAAAGCAGGATTTGACTTGCTACACCATGCTGTTCCTTTCTGGGATGCTCAAAATTACTCCTTTGTTCTATAGGGCTAGAGATGACCTTGAATAAAATAGCAGCACAGAAGTGGTTTTGAAACCCTAGCCTTGACCTCAGTCGTTAGTCGTTGTGAGATGCTGTCCTTGTCTATCCAGACTCATTCCCCGTAGAAGAACATCTGCCCATTCTGCACTTGGCCCCCACTGTCCTGTACTTCCACATGCATTAATTTTACCAACTCTTTTAGAGCTCTTAGGGTACGTGAGAATCAGTCTCAGAAAACAAAACAAAAAGTGCTTTTTCTCATTTAACTTCTGTTCTTATTTCTTAGGGAAACCAAAGAAGGGGGAAGAATTATTGTGGAAGTTGATGACAAAGTGGCAAAAATCAGGAATGTAAAGGTAAGCCTGAAGTTTTGCTTTTTTCCTAATTAAGAACTATTATAATTAGGTGGCCTCAGAGTGAATATATTTAATATATGAAAGAGCAGGAGGTCGAAGAGGATAATAGAGAAAGCTTGGACCAGTCATAAAGCAAATAAACAACAAGAGAATTGTGCTTGGACTCCAGAAGATGTGGTGTTTTGGTCCATGATCTGGTAACTAGAATAGTGCAGCTCTTTTGGAAACTGATTAGTAGCTGCTTTGAAACTAACCCCATGGATGTAATATGGGCCATAATTTTCTTAACTTGTGACAGAGGCAATTTCTGTGTCTTTGTAATTCACCTGGACACCAGTTAACTTTATTTTGAGCCCCTCAACTGATATTACTTTATCCATGGCATCCTTAGGAATTTTAGCATTTACCTGATAATGTAGGGTTTGTTTTGGCCATAATGTGGTCCAGACATCAGATATCAACCTTCAGATCCCAGAAGACCACTAGCCTGAGTCTTTCTTTTCTTTTTCTTTTTTCTTTTTTCTTTTCTTTCTTTTCTTTTTTTCTTTTTTCTTTTTTTTTTTTTTTTTTGAGACAGGGTTTCTCTGTGTAGTTCCGGCTGTCCTGGAACTCACTCTGTAGACCAGGCTGGCCTCAAACTCAGAAATCCGCCTGCCTCCGCCTCCCAAGTGCTGGAATTAAAGGCGTGCGCCACCACTGCCTGGCTAGCCTGAGTCTTGTTGCAGATTTTCTTCCACAACCCTATTTAACTTTGGAGCACAATTGGACAGGCACAGGGAACTTCCTTCCCTCCTCCTCACCCTCTCCTAGAGTTAACTTCCTCCACCCTTCCTGATGCGGAAGATGAATGCGTTCTCCTTTTGTAGACCTTGAACAGTGGAAAGAAGCCAGGAAGGTGACCACATGACAGCTGCTGTAGTTAGCTTGTGGTGTAAGCTAGCATTGCCAAGAACTGAGGAAGCTGAGGCAGAGTGGAGGTTATCTAGACCCCAGCCTCAGAGCTATGCCCTCTCTTGTGTAACTTCTGTGATGTGATTTGTTTCCTCTTGACATTAGCTCTTGTTAAAACAGAATGGGTCCTGCCATTTTTTTACAGGCCTGGAGTTACAGATGGTTATCAGCTACCACATGAGTGCAGGAATCAAACCTGGGTCCTCTGGAAGAGCAGCCAACTCTGAGCCATCTCTCCAGCCCTGAAGAACAAATTTTAGTTTTCCCTCTACACACTTTGGCTGTTGACTTCCCTAGAGTCAGTTATCTATGAACAGGCTCTTATTCATGACAGCCGGAGTCTTCTGTAGTTTCTGAATGTCTAATGTCAGAGTTGCCTTTCCCTTTTCAAACTTTATTCTTCTATAAAATGTGTATTTGGAATATATGTCCCCTTAATCTTTACCTGGGCACTCTTAGTGCTGAGTTCTCCTCAAGGAGCATACTTCTCTAAGTCTTGCTTTCCCTCCTGGCGGCTGGCAGAGGACAGTGGAGTAGCCAGCACACAGAGCATGCCTACAGGCTACGATGATTTTGTAACATCTGCCCATTGTATATCCGTGAAGTAGGAATTAGGGGTGTCCATTCTTGAGATTTTTTTCTACTCTCTGGAGAGGATAAAGGAGATCTTTGCAAGAGACATGTTTTCATAGGAAGATCATTGTTACCTGAAAGCCAGGGTTTACATTTAAATATTGACTAGGCATTTCTGCCGGGCGGTGGTGGCGCACGCCTGTAATCCCAGCACTTGGGAGGCAGAGGCAGGTGGATTTCTGAGTTCGAGGCCAGCCTGGTCTACAGAGTGAGTTCCAGGACAGCCAGGGCTATACAGAGAAACCCTGTCTCGAAAAACCAAAAAAAAAAAAAAGACTAGGAATTTCTGTGAAGAATGCCATTCTCCCCAGTGCTGAAGACTCGGTGCAGTTCCAAGTTTTGGCCCTACCATCCTCTGCCTTTGACCACTGTACTGTTCCTGGTTGTTCTATCTAATACTATTTCCAAGACACTGAGCGTAGATTCCTGCAGGAGCTGTCAGTGAAAGCTCTAGATTGATGAAATCTCTTGGACCCAGGGACTGTACTACTCATATGCTATCAGTATCCTCTGCAGAAATCCGTAGGGAAGAAGTGAGTGAGGAAGATATATATCCCTTACAGGTTCTCTCCTGAGCTGTGCTATAGCTCATGTGTTTGTAAGCAAGAGACATGTTAGTGTTGGAGGTATATTTAGTTCTCTGGGTCTCTATTTGTTTCTAGTGAGGTGAAGACAAGTGTTCTCTCTCCTCTTTTTAAAAAAATATTATTATTTTTTATTTATATGAGTACACTCTAGCTGTCTTCAGACACACTAAAAGAGGGCATCTGATCCCATTACAGATGGTTGTGAGCCACCATGTGGTTGCTGGGAATTGAACTCAGGACCTCTGGAAGAGCTGTCAGTGCTCTTAACTGCTCTTCTTTTGTGGCTGTCGTAAACATTCCAGTGGTTAGTCTAGGTCTCTCTAATTACATGAGAACATAATCAAAAGCTCCTGTCCAGATTCCAGACATGCAACAAGGAAGACACTGGATTCTGTGTTTAATTTTAGGTGGACAGTCGACCAGAGTGCTTTGGAGACACCCGGGAGAAGGTTGTGGCATTTGGCTTTGATTACTGCTATTGGTCAGTCAACCCAGAGGACCCTCACTATGCATCTCAGGAAGCGGTAATGTCATTTTCCCTCATTCTCCTTTTTACAAATGTTTGCTATAAATTTACTTTTCAAGTTTATTATGCCAGTTGTAGGCTGGAAGTACTCTAATAAGAACTTTAACATTTAGAAAATATCAGTGCAAACTGGTTTTCAAGGGGAAAACTAATTGTAGACTGTTTAAAGTTATTTCCATAATAGCATTGTCTCCTCAGTTTTTATAACTGTATAGTGAGGTAAATTAGCATAGAATCTGAGTGATGGCTGTTATTTATGATCCATTGTTAATATGGTAGTGAGTGGCATCAGTTTTGTTTTGTTTTGTTTTGTTTTGTTTTTGTTTTTTTGGTTTTTTGAGACAGGGTTTCTCTGTGTAGTCCTGACTGTCCTGGAACTCACTCTGTAGACCAGGCTGGCCTCGAACTCAGAAATCCACCTGCCTCTGCCTCCCAAGTGCTGGGATTAAAGGCATGCGCCATCACTGCCTGGCCTTATTTTTATTTGTAATTGTGTGTGTGTGTGTGTGTGTGTGTGTGTGTGTGTGTTACTACCATTTTTGTGGTAGCATATCATATGATGAAGGACTTGTTAAAGTAATTATGTTAAATGCCCACCTCATAGGTAGAATGTAAGTTTCTATGTGCTGTGACTCAAATTCTGAATGATTATTCTCTTATAGCACATGGAAGCAAGCGTACACTTTTTTCTACCCCTTCTTTGAAGCACTTCTCGCTTGGGAAACTCATCTAACTTCCTCCTGGTGATGAGCAACTGTTGGGGGTGGGAGTTCTCTGCTCGCACACGGTGCATTTGCCCTATTGTATATTTGTAAAACTTTACACAAGGAATTTTAGCTCAGCTCTACCCACCGAGAACAGCAGTGGCCATTCACCACAACAAACCAGACTGAGTCAAAAGAAAAAAAAAAAAAAAAAAAAGCATGCCCTACCTTTTGCAAAGCAATTGCCTCCACTGTCCTGGGAATCTTCATCTTAAAAAGTTTGTTGTTTGGCTAAAATACATTTCAAGATTAAAAATTGTGTGGGTGAGGAGCTTTTTCTCTCTACAACCACTGAATCTAAAACTAAAATTACAGTAGTAGTGAAATGATGTGGTTGCTGGTGTTTTTATAGTTCTTTGGTCTTCGTAATACACTGAATCCCAAACACCACACAAAGCTCTAAGCCTTTCAAAAGGAGTGGGGAGGGAAGAAAACAGAGGGAAGAGAGAGGAAGTGGGAAGGGGAGGAGAAAGGGAGGGAGAGAAAAAAGAGATAATAGATTTTTCCTGCTTTGGGATTTTACTCTGAGAATGTCAGAAACCTGGAGAGGCCTGGGAGAGGAACCATACTTCTGTAGAACATGATTGTGTTCAAAGGATGCAGTAAAGAAGCCACCAGGATGGCTGCTCCATGATTAGGGAGTATGGTTTTTATTGTGGATAATAGACCAATCAGAGGCATCTGGAGGGGTCCAGAGCAGAGAGAATGTGATATTGTGCAGGTGGTGAAAAGTGCCAGGAGGCTATCATGTGGGCCATGAAATGGGTTTGTGACTAGGGACTGAAGAAGCCTGGAAGCCAGCATGGATTTTGATAGGCATAGGTATATGTCAATGGAGAGCCTTTTCTGCCAGAGGCAAGGAAAATAACTCCTTTTGGTGGATGAAACTGTTGCACAAGATCCTGAGGTATGCTGGCTTTTATCCAACCAGCCCAAGTTGTGCTAAGCCAAGATTCATTTCTGGACATATGCACTATCTAAGACCTAATAATGGCTAAAGGACTGTACTGCAGGAACTAAGAGGAAAACTGCCATTAGTACAGCACACCTCATGTGCTTTTGTATGTGATTGTTTAATGACAGGATATTGACCCATACATGGCGATAATGCCAAGTACAGAATGCGATAAGTTTACAGTTTGCAGAGCATAGGAACTAGCTGGTCTTCATGTCCATTAGACCTATTGAGGACCTATGTCTATTACAATAGAACAGATTTCAATTAATTTGCAGAGAATTATGTGTTGTTAAGATGTAAAGAATAATTTATGGAAAGTTTTTGAATCCTGGTATTTGTGGTAGCTAAGTGGATTTCCAGAGTATTGAGTTGGGTGCTCACTTTTGCATACCAGTAACGCCAGGAGCCTGAAAGTCTCAAGCCAGTATGGGCAACACAGAGACCTGTCTCAAAAAAAAAAAAGTAAGTAAATAAAACAGTGTATTAATACTAGAAAAAGTACTAGACACCATTCAAGGTATTTTCCGTGTGTGTGCTCTAGTGCATGTGCCCAAGGATGACTTCAGATCTTTCTTCCATTATTATATTTCCCCTTTATTTTGCTTTTTACTATTTAAAAATGTTTTATTTAATTTATTATCTTGTGTAGATGGGTATAAATAAAGAGGTCAGAAGACAACTTTGTGGAGTCTAGTCTCTCCCTCCATCCTAACATCAGTTCCAAGTCATCAGTCTCGCAAGGCAAGCACTTTTCCGCAGTGAGCCATTTCACCGACCCTCCACCTTTATCTTTTGAGACACTCTTTTCCAGAACCTGAAGCTCATTGATTTGGCTAGGCTGGCTAGCCAGGGGCTGGGCAGGGGACCTGGGCGTGGCTACAGGCTTGTCTGCTGGACTTTTTACATGGGTTCTAGAGAGCTGAACTCAGGTCCATCTGCTTGTCTGGCAGACACTTTACTGACTGAGCCGTCTCACCAGCCCAAGACCTTTTCTTAAATATATTTTTATTTTATTTATTTTTTTCTTGTTAGAAATTTTGAGACAGGATCTCAAGTATCCAGGTTGGCCCTAGGCATGCCTTTGGGGTTGACCTGACTGGGTGACTAGGAAATGAAGAAAGGACAAACTCGGGATGCAGAAAAGCTAGGATTGCAGGATCATGTGCTGTGATGGAATTGCACCAGCAGTAGCCTGAAGTCTTATCAAGTTAATTTTCTCCATCTGAACCAAGGAAGTGGTTTATTATACACAACTGAATGAGGAAGCAGGTTTAGCCAAACTTTGTAAGAGGTTTCTATGGGGAAGTAAGTTCAGGCTGTAGTTCTCCAGGGGGAGGAAGATTTGATGGAGATGAAGACAGTCATTTTTAACATCCATACTTGGACCAGATGAAGGCTTTGCCATCGCCATGGGTCTGACATTAGAGTCCTTGACATGGCTGTGTTCCTCTCAAAATACACATTCACTCAGGACTTTGCCCACTCCCCAGATGTCCTGAACCTGCTTTGTAACTGAAGTGACCCTGAATTTCTGGTCTTCCTGCTTTCACTAGGATTACAGGCAAGCACCAGCAAGCCTGCTTTTAAACAGAGATGGGGATCAAACCCAGAGGTCCATGCATGCTAGACAAGCACTCTATAACTTAATGTATAATATGTATTCCTAGAAACTTATTTCAAAGGTAAAGGCTAGACAGAAATCATTTTCCAGAGGTCCTGAGTTCAGATCCCAGCAACCACATGGTGGCTTACAACCATCTGTATAGCTACAGTGTACTCATATACATAAAATAAATAAATTTTATTTATTTATTTATTGGTCTTTTTTTTTTTTTTTTTTTTTGGATTTGGTTTTTTTGAGACAGGGTTTCTCTGTATAGCCCTGGCTGTCCTGGAACTCGCTTTGTAGACCAGGCTGGCCTCGAACTCAGAAATCTGCCTGCCTCTGCCTCCCAGAGTGCTGGGATTACAAGCGTGCGGCACCACCGCCCAGCTGTTTTTTGGGTTTTTTGAGACAGGGTTTCTCTGTGTAGCCCTGGCTGTCCTGGAACTCACTCTGTAGACCAGGCTGGCCTCGAACTCAGAAATCTGCCTGCCTCTGCCTCCCAAGTGCTGGGATTAAAGGTGTGAGCCACCACTGTTCGGCTCTAAATTAAAAAAAATAAATAAGTAAAATGTAAAAACAAACATGGACTTTAATATGCTTTTGTAGCATTCAGAATCGATCCTAGTACTTTTTTAATGTGCTAAGCACACAATTCTGCACAGATCTACATTCCCAGGACCACCTTCTTGAACCTTGCTGCCCATTATAAGGCACCACCCCAGTTGCTTGGGATATAACACAGATGTCAGAGTTTCTCTACATCGCCTTTTCCTGGCTCATGCATGTATGTGCTGGGGAGCTCTGCCACGTGTGGGTGTCAGAGCATTTTCTCATGAATATTTGCAGAGCTATGTACATTCCATCCCTAGTGTTGTTTTTTTCCATTCAAGATGGAGGCAGAAGTAAAAGGGAGAGAAGTTTTCAAGAAAAAGCCCTTTTGTGCAGCAACTGGATGGGGCTTTGCAGGCCTGGGAGGGGGAGGGAGAGAGGCGTGAGCTGTTCACTGCAGTTTGCTCCCTCTGCCAGCAGCACAGCTGCTCAGCTCCGCAAGCATGGCCTTGTGCTGGATTTGGAAGGAATAAAGTCATTCTTTTGGCATTGTCCAACTTGTTTTTCCCCCTTTCCCTAAACTTAACTGTGACTCTTAGAAGATTAGCTTTTAGAATCATAGAAATATCTGAGGAACAGAGTTCTCTGACGCTAGAGGTTGCTGCTGGTGTCAACTTCCTATACAAAAATAGGCAGGAAAACTGGAGAATTGTTTTAAAATGCAAAAAGTAGTTTGAAGTGGGTTTGTTTTTGTTGTTGTTGTTGTTTGTTTTGTTTTCCTGTGTGAGTCAAAGGTAATAGGAATTCCTGGGATATCTGGAGCCTTGGGGATCTAGGCTGAGGAAGAGGTTGTCTGTGAGGGAGGAATACTTGATAGACAGTTTCTGAGACAGTTGTCCTTGATGCTACCCAGTGTCTGTGAGGGAGGAACACTTGATAGGTGGTTTCTGAGACAGTTGTCCTTGATGTTATGCAGGTGGTCTCACTTGCATCTGCATTGCTGAGAACTGGTCTTAGGCTCTTGTCCTGTTCTTCACACTTGGGCTTGTTCTGAGGTCCAATGGGATTGTCAACTGATAAAAGAAGACACCTGCCAAGGTGATGACTGCTTTGAAGAGTCTGTGGGGAAGTGATTTGGAAAATCATCTCAACAAGAGTAGAAAGTAGCCCTTTAAAAGACCCAAACCCTTTTATTTATATATGCATGCCATTGAGTTCATTGGAGGTCAGAGGACAGCTTTGTAGAGTCAATTTTTTCCTTCTACCCTTAAGTGGGTTCTGTGCATTCGAACTCAAGTGGCTGGACTGGTGTATCAAGAGCTTCTTCATCTTGCTGGCTCCAAAGGTAGCCTTTTAAACAAAGTATCTATATATCCTTCAGAGTAGATAGTTGTGTCCAGCCTGGCTGACAGCAGCTGGTGTCCCCTGAGGAAGCCTCTTTCTTGCCCAGTCTTCCCAGATGCTAAATCTCCTCCCTTTACACTATGGAGCAAGTGTAGTACAAGTCAGCGCTGTCTCAATAGTCTTTGGTTTAGAGAACCAGCACAGCTGATCAACAAGAGGCCCGTTCTTTTGGGGAATGGAGTTGGGAGAGACAGTGTCATTATGTAGCATAGGCTGGCCTTGAACTTTCAGTCTTCCCGCCTTGATGCTGGGATTATAGGCACATGCCAGCACACCTAGCACACAATGCTCCTGAGCACACTGTTCAGAGGAGGTGTAGAGAAAGACACCGGGCTGATTTTCTCTCTTCTGTGATCAGGAAAAATAAAAACAGCGTGAAAAAGAACATGAAAGTGGAAAAGGCACATGTTCAAGGGTCTTGAGTGTGGTAGGCTTTTGTGTGTGGTGGATATTATCAAGAATCATTGTCAAGCAATAAGCAAAAAGTATTAGTAATCAAAACAAAGAAGGAGAACAAACTTATTAAGAAGAAAAGGAGGAGGAGGAGGAGGAAAAGGAGAAGGAAGAGGAAAGAAATGATTCTGCCATAGTCTGGCTGTGTTTATAGTCTTTCCTCAGTTCTCCACTTTTTTTTTTTTCCTTTTGAGGTAGGGTCTCTTCTGAGCCTGAACTCCAATAATGACTGTGTGTCCAGGCATCAGTCTGTCTGGACTTTGAGGGGAGGAGGGGGACAGGGGGAGCAATGACAGGGTCTCACTATGTTGCTCTTGCTGGCCTGGAACTCAACATGTAGACTAGCCTGGCCTTGAACTCTTAGAGTCCCACCTGCCTCTGCTTCCCCAGAGCTGGAAGTAAAGGAAGGCATGGACCACTACACCCAGCATGGATTTTGAAGCTGTAAAAGGCAGAACCCTGTGGAGTTGATCTAGGCAGATGTGGATTGAGCCCTAAAATTCTCAGTTTATGCAGTCTCTTAAGTAACTGTTGCTCAGAGGCATTTGTCTTGGGATTTCCCAGAAGTAGTCAATTATTCCTTTTCACTCATTTCATCGTTTGACTCTTATTTCTGAAGTCAGGTGTTTAGGCACAAGACAAGTGCTTTCTAGTGATAATCACCAAGTTGATGTAGGAGGAGGATTAAGACAGCTTCCGTGGAGTTGGGAGAGGCAGCAGTTCTACTGAGATGGAATTTAACAAGAATAGAAACCCTTAATTACTCCCTGTTTTTCCTCTCCTGTTAAACGGATCTCATCTTATTTGTAGTGGTGTTGTGATGTTAAATACAGACATGTCTTGGTCTCAGGCTGGTATGGTTTTTCCTTCTGTCCCATATTAGAGATTTTAAGAAAGTTAACATCTTCTTTCTCTTCAAGCACCTGGAAACATTCCATGGAGTTTAGTGATTCAGTTTCAGGGTTTGGAAAAGTCAAGAGTTGAGTTTGGAAATGATTTTGTAACCAACTTGCTACCACAGGGAGAAAATATCACTTCTTTTGTTTTATTTGTTTGAAACAAAGTCTCATGTAATTTACACTGACCTCCAACTTGTTGACCCTCCAAGTGCTAGGATTATAAACTTGTGCCACCCTGCCTGGCTTTTGTTTTGTTTTGTTTTGTTTTGTTTTTCTGTTTTTTTTTTTTTTTTGTTTTTTTAAGTTTTATTGCCGGGTGGTGGTGGTGCTTCCCTGTAATCCCAGCACTCTGGGAGGCAGAGGCAGGCGGATTTCTGAGTTCGAGGCCAGCCTGGTCTACAGAGTGAGTTCCAGGACAGCCAAGGCTATACAGAGAAACCCTGTCTCGAAAAAACTAAATCCAAAAAACAAAAACAAAAAACAAAACAAAAAAAGATTTATTTATGTATGTGAGTACACTGTTGCTCTCTTCAGACACACCAGAAGAAGGCATCAGATCCCATTACAGATGATTATGAGCCACCATGTGGTTGCTGGGAATTGAACTCAGGACCTCTAGAAGAGCAGTCACTGCTCTTAACCTCTGAGCCATCTCTCCATCCCCATGCCTGGCTTCTTAAAATGATGATGTTTTGAGATAGTTTCACTATGCAAGACTAGGCTGGCCTCAAACTTGTTCCTGCCTCTGCCATCCTCCAGCTAGGACTACAAATATGTGCCATCTTACTCGGATGAGCTATCACCATTTGAGGGCTACCACGTCCTAGGTACTAAACTGGATATTTGAATTCTATAATCTCTCATTGGTTCTTCACAGCAATACAGCAACCTTGGAAAGTGAGTTAGCAAGGACAGATCAGGTAATTTGTCCCTAGTCACACTACTAAGGGGGTGAATCTAGATTTAAACCCAGGTCTGCTGCCTCCAAAGCCTTGATTTTTTTTTTATACTAAGTTCTCCTAAGTGCTATATGAACTTGTCCTGTTTCCTGACTGTGTGCTACACTCTGATATTTGAAGTATGAGACTAATTATCTGACAATTAGAAGATACTGGACTGTTATGTCTTATAGTAGTGTAGAAAAGACCAAAGGTCATGAATGGATGACATCTTATTTTTAGGCCCTCTTTGTGACTTTTATCTTTCTGAGAAATGTGGAGTACCACCTAATTTTAGTTCTGTAGTCAGAGTATTTGTCTATGGATCCAGTCAAGATGCTTTATTCTAAATTACCTGACTACTTTTGTGGACTTGAGTATTCTGTGAGTTATAGGCAATAGCTTATACTTTGGGGTCAGATGTTGAAGTGTATATAGCTGGAGGTGCTCCCTTGGGGACTAGGATCTGCACACCAGCCCTGTAGTTAGTGTGCTGTGGAACTCATTATGTAACTATAATAATCTTTAATTTGCTTTCCTCCTGCCTTAGCCTCCTGAGTGCTGAGATTACAGAGCTACACTAGCTTATTGTGTTCTTTTTCTTCTCAGGATATCCCATCATTCCTGGCACCCCTTTTCTAAGTAGGCTCTCTTTCATCTATGCTATACCTTAGGATATCAGTTTTGAATCAGGGAAATGAATCCAAGTCTGCCAGAATGAATCCAGAAGACTTAATATATGATGCTTTTGTTTTTGTTTCTTTGGAGACAGAGTCCCCTGTGTAGGCCCGACTGGCATGGAATTAAGATCTTCCTGCTTCAGCCATGCTTTATTCCAGGAATATTTGTAAAGCTGGAATTAGCTTTGTGTAGTTTGAATTTGACTTGAAGTCTGAGGGCTGAAGAGGAAGAAGTGGCTTGAAGCCAGTGTGTTTTGAGGTCTTGTGACTAACATGCAGTCTATCCTTCCTGCAAAGGCTTTTTTGGGACAGTAGGAGGGGAGTATGGCTTTAGGCAGGAAGGTGTACTGCTGGTGGGCTGTCTGAGGCAGATGCTGTGCAGATCATCACAAAATCTGTTAAACCAAACCTTAAAGTGAGATAGGCTTCTACTGGGCTTGCTAAACTATGAAACCAATTCACTTTCATCTCTAGCACCAACACTGACCTGGAGAGACCCTTCAGACTAAACAAGATTAAAAACAGGAAATAAGCTTCTAGCAGCATAATTGTCGGAAAAGTTTTTCCACATAGGCACAATCATTTGGGCTTGTTTTCCTTCCCCCATATTTGTGTATGTGTGGCGTGTGTTTGAGCACCTGTAGAGTCCTCAGTCACTATGAGTTAAGTGCTGAGGCAGCTTCTGTCACTGGACTCAACTTTTTGCCTAATCTAGCTAGGGATTCCCTGTCTTCCTGTCCTGCGTGCTAGGGGGAGCTACCACACCCACCCAGCTCTTTCGTTCTAAGAAACCAAACACTAGTTTTCACATTTGCCTTCTCTGGTGAGCTCCCTGCCCACTGCGCCATGTCTCCAGCCCCCTGTTCCCTTCTATATAAGTATTTGCAGCTCAAACAATTCAAAGCAGGTTAGTCCTACTTGATTACCTCTTTGTGCTGCTGGAGCAAATCCGTTATAAACAATGCTAAAGAGTTCTTATGAGCACACTGGAAACAGTGCTGTGTGCAACACTGACCCGGTGATGTGCTTCTGAATGAGGATAAAACATGTGGAAAATAATTCAGGCGGGATTTAGAGGAAAACTACAGAACAGCCACAATGTAATTTTCTTCCACTTTTTTTTTTTTTTTTTTTTTTTTGTGAGCATACTGGAGTCAGTCCCGAGTTATATATTCATTACTCATTTTTTCCATGGTTTTGAATTCACTATGTTACATGTGGGTGTCATGCCTCAGCCTTAAATGAGTTCCCTTCTGTTCAGGAAGTACTTCAGGGACTTGCCTAGGGTTTTCTTGTGATAGTGAGCCCGAGGCAGCCCTAGACACAGGGATCCAGCTCCCAGGACTGCTGGCCTTTTCCATGCTATCCTCATGAGAGCAGTGTGTGGTGGGAAGGTTATACCTGAGGAAGAAGGAAGGAAGGGATGATGAGTCTAAAGGCTCAGAAGGAAATGCTCATTTGTTTTTGTTTTGTTTTTCCTTTCTCCACAGATGTGGTATTGTGTTTAAATAAAAACTGTGTTGAGGAGGGTTTTGGAAGCAGGATGACTGAGTGGTCTAAGGCTCAGACTCAAGCTTTGCTTCCCTGCCTGGGGATTCTGGTCTTGTTATGGAAGCGTGGTTTTGAATCCCACTTCTGACACAGCATTCTTTCTTTTTTGTTTTGTTTTGTTTTTTGTTTTTTGTTTTTTCGAGACAGGGTTTCTCTGTGTAGTCCTGGCTGTCCTGAAACTCACTCTGTAGACCAGGCTGGCCTCGAACTCAGAAATCCACCTGCCTCTGCCTCCCAAGTGCTGGGATTAAAGGCGTGCGCCACCACTGCCCAGCTTCTTCTTCTTCTTCTTCTTCTTCTTCTCCTTCTCCTCCTCCTCCTCCTCCTCCTCCTCCTCCTCCTCCTCCTCCTCCTCCTTCTTCTTCTTCTTCTTCTTCTTTGATTTATTTATTTAGTTAGTTTATGTATATGAGTCCACTATAGCTGTACTGATGGTTGTAAGCCATCATGTGGTTGCTGGGAATTTGAATTCAGGACCTCTGCTTACTCTGGTCAGCCCCATTCACTCCGGCTCAGCCAAAATTCTAATTTCTTGGAGCCTGATATCTTGGAATCTGATAGCTAAAGGTAGCCACAAGAATCTCTTTAGGATATCTTCATTCTTTTTTTCTTTTCTTTTTTTTTCTGAGACAGGGTTTCTCTGTGTAGCCCTGGCTGTCCTGGAACTCACTCTGTAGATCAGGCTGGCCTCGAACTCAGAAATCTGCCTGCCTCTGCCTCCCAAGTGCTGGGATTAAAGGCGTGCGCCACCACCGCCTGGCTAGAATATCTTCATTCTTACAGGGCAGGTACAAAAGGAACACTTAGAGGGTCTAATTCAACTGGGCAGTGTTGTACATAGAGTGGGATTTTCCTTATCAGTAATTGTTTTCTTCAGATTTTTCTCACATGGACTATTGCTTGAAATTGCCCTATAGAATCTCTGGCTGGTGAAACCTACTAGTAGGCTGGCATTCTTGGGAATGGTGAAGGGATTCAGGTGTGCGTGGCTAGGGCACTGATAGTATCAGCTGCAGCATCAAATCTGATCTATGAGGATCAATAAATCTGATCTATAAGGAGCTGATCCAAAACTGGGATATAGGAAAACTACTCTGTATTTCCTGTGTCTAAACTGCTTTTGGTTGTATCCCATGGTTGTGGGGCAGTGGACCGTGCTAGGAAACTTGGTAAGGTTGAATGGGTTCAGAGACCCTGGAACTCATCTGAGGATGGTAGGCATTTCCTTGCTCCCTACCAGATTCTTGGCTTGGAACACATGACCACATTCCCCACAAAGGGATGTGACCTGTGGTCATGTAGATCAGAACAGAGTTCTCCATGTTAATGAGGTAGCTAGATGGACTGTGAGGGTTTAGCCATTAATAACCTTCCTTCCTGGACATTCTTTCCTACAAAAGGCCCACCCTGAGGAAGTTGTATGCACCCATTTTCCTTGATGAACAGTCAACAAATAGTTTAGAACCAAGGACTAGCTCATCAAGAATTGCTTTGGGGAGCAGGGAGTGGCAGGGGTGTCTGCGAGTGGCACCACACAACTTAAGTCTCCCACAGCAGGTCCCTCCTTGATCTCAGACTCACCACTGCTGAGTTAAACTAGATTTCCCCATTCCCCAGCCTGGGCTCATTGTCTTCAGCCAGTGGGTCTCCTCGTTCCCAACTCCCTGTGATTTCCAGCGACATCTAGATAGATGTTCAGGAGTTTGGGAAACCCCGGCCCTGGGCTCCTCCTCCCAGGCTCATGACCCCCCTCCATTCCTGACTCTACACAGTCTATAGTCTAGAGTCCCTGGGAGTCAGGGAACCCCAACTTTGGCCTCAGCCTATGTCATTTCTCACTCGGGCTAAGAGCCCCAGCTTGGCTGTACTCTCCCACTCCCTGAACAGTGCATGCATTGACGCTTCCCACAAACCTAACACCGGATGGTGGCATGGGGTAAATGCAGTCTAGTGCCTCCAATTTTGCCTACCCAAGTGGCATTTCCACTCCCCAGTGGCGGGGCAGAATGCCAGACCACACATGGTTATTGAACATTTTGCTCAATCATTTATGCCTTCTGCATCTATCTTATACACATTAAGGATTCATACTTGGGCTGGAGGGATAGGTCAATATTTATAAATATATATTCATAAATACACAATTACAACATGCTCAGTCAGTATAATGTTACATGCATGTATGTGAATGATCTCAGGGCACTTGGTATTGGATAGCCAATTGGGAGGCTCCTCCCTGGGGAAGACCATTTCCCTCCATTGCCCATAGTTTTGTTATTTGTCTAGAGGCCCCATGAGACTTCCTATCCCATGTTAGCATGTCCATTGGTGTCATCATTGTTCTGGTTTTGTTTAGGTAGCCATGTTAGTGAGGTTTCATAGGTATAGCCTTTGTGTCATTTCTAGAAGACACAATCTCATGTTCTTCTGACTCTTAAACTTTCCACACCTGCTTCTGCAATGTTCCCAGAGCCTTAGATGAAGAAGTGTTATAGATATATCAACTAGGACTAGATACCTTAGGATATCTCTCTCTCTCTCTCTCTCTCTCTCTCTCTCTCTCTCTCTCTCTCTTCTTTTTGATCAGTGGTGGTTTTTTTTTGTAATGGCTGTCATCTGTTTCAAAGAAGGTATCTGATGAAGGATGACAACTACACTTGTCTTAGGTAGGGTTTCTATTGTTGTGGAGAGACACCATGACTGTAACAACTCTTATATAGGAAAACATTTCATTGGGGCTGGCTTATAGTTTCAGAGGTTTAGTCCATGAGAGGCATGGTGGCATGCAGGCAGCCATGTTATTAGAGAAGGAGCTGAGAGCCTGGCGGTGGTGGCGCATGCCTGTAATCCCAGAACTTGGGAGGCAGAGGCAGGAGGATTTCTGAGTTCGAGGCCAGCCTGGTCTACAGAGTGAATTCCAGGACAGCCTGGGCTATACAGAGAAACCCTGTCTCGAAAAACCAAAAAGAGAGAGAGAGAGAGAGAGAGAGAGAGAGAGAGAGAGAGAGAGAGAGAGAAGGAGCCGAGAGTTCTGTATCTTACTCCAAAGGCAGCAGAAGGAGACTGCCCCACTAGGCCTAGCTTAAGTATATATGAGACCTCAAAGCTTGCCTACATGGTGACAGCTACTCCAACAAGGTTACACTTCCTAATAGTACCACTCCCTGTGGGCCAAACATTCAATGGTCTGAGGTCCATTCCTAATCAAACCACCACAACACTTATCTCTGTTTGAAAGGATAAATATTAAATAGTTAAGAATTGTTGGCCAGGTGGTGGTGGTGCACACCTTTAATCCCAGCACTTGGGAGGCAGAGGCAGATGGATTTCTGAGTTCCAGGCCAGCCTGGTCTACAGAGTGAGTTCCAGGACAGCCAGGGCTACAGAGAAACCCTGTCTCAAAAACAAAACAAAACAAAACAAAAAGAATTATTGGTTTAGTTTAGGGGGCTGGAGAGATGGCTCAGTGGTTAAGAGCACTGACTGCTCTTTCAGAGGTCCTGTGTTCAATTCCCAGCAACCACATGGTGGCTCACAACCATCTGTGATGGGATCTGATGCCCTCTTCTGGTGTGTCTGAAGACAGCTACAGTGTACTTACATATAACAATAAATAAATCTTTGGGCAGGAGTGAGCAGGGTTGGAGTGAACTGGCCAGAGTGAGTAGAGGTCCTGAGTTCAAGTCCTAGCAACCACATGATGACTTACAACTATCTGTACAGATACAGTGTACTCATATCTCATAAAATAAATAAATTATAAAAAAATCTTTTAAAAAATCTTAAAAACTATTTTAAATTATGTATATCAGGGCAGAGAAGATGGCTCAGCTGTTGGGAGCACTTGTTGCCTTCTTCTGACCTCTGTGTACCAGGCATGCACATGGTATACGTAACATAAATCTAAATAATTTTCTATGTGTGTATGCTCTTATGACTGTCAGTGAAGGTGCTGACAGAAGCCAGAGGTGTCGGAGCTCTGGGGCTGGAGTTATAGGAGGCAGCTGTGAGCCAGCTGATATGGGTGCTGGGAACCTACCTTGGGGCCTCTGCAAGGGTAGCATGCATTCTTAACTGCTGAACAATCTCTCCCTAGTCCCTAAGGTCCATTTGTGTGTGTGTGTGTGTGTGTGTGTGTGTGTGTGTTTGTGATTTTCTTTTCCTAGTCTTGGGACCTAAACCCAGGTCACTTGTATGCTAGGTGAAATGGAGGGATACTTCAAACAGAATTTTAAAATCACCCCTTCAGAAAACAGAATAAATGTAGCCCCTGGGCTACTCTCTAATGCTATCCCCCTGTAGTCACATATTTTCCCACTTTAGCTCTTGACAATTTAGCTCTCTGTCCTGAGAGTTTTCTGTTTCCCAGATATCATAAATATAAAATTGGTACATTTTTCTTTTTTCTGTCTGGTGAGGCACTTGCCACTAAGCCTGACAACCTGAATCTGATTCCTTAGGACCTATAAGACAGAAAGAACAAACTGAGTCTCACAAGTGTAAGGAGTAGCTTTTGTTTTTGTGGTTTTGTTTCTTTCCCCCCCCCCCCCCCGGGCCTGGTGATGCATGCATTTAATCCCAGCACTAGGGATTCAGAGGCAGGTGGGTCTCTGTGAGTTTGAGGCTAGCCTGAACTACATTCTGAGACCCTGTCTCAAAAGAAAGAAAAAGAATTTCTTCATTTACTAACCTTGAATACTATTCAAGGTCTATCCATGTTGTCTCACAGCTAAAAATTTGCTTTTTTTTTTCCCAAAAATTTCCTTCTGTGGAGGTAAAAGTTTATCTACTAATTAAGTTCTATTTATCCCCTCCCCCATTTCCCTTAATTTTGTAGAAAGACTATAGTTTAAAATACATCTTTTTTTTTTTTTTTTTTTTTTTTTTTTTTTTTTTTGAGACGGTTTCTCTGTGTAGCCCTGGCTGTCCTGGAACTCACTCTGTAGACCAGGCTGGCCTTGAACTCAGAAATCTGCCTGCCTCTGCCTCCCAAATGCTGGGATTACAGGCGTGCGCCACCACCGCCGCCCGGCGAGGTTAAAATACATTTAAGCTGTTCTTTTTAATTAGAGTATACAATGCTGTCGGGCGGTGGTGGCGCACCCTGTCTTGAAAAACCAAAAAAAAAAAAAAAAAATAAATAAATAAAAAAAATAAAAAAAATAAAAAAATTAGAATATACAATGCTATACTTTGCTGTGGTTACAGTGTTTGCTGTATTTTACTGATAAGTTGTTATTTTCATTGCATTTTGGGTGATTCGTAATTTCAGTCTTTATTTTTCTGTGATTGAAAGGTTATCTATTAGCAATTTATTTCTGTCCTGTTTAATTGTCTTATATTACTGATGGTTTTGTGGCTGAACTATGGTTGCCTTGTCATGGAAAGGATGCATTGCACTTAGTGGAAGAAATTAAGCAGGGTTCTTAGCTTGCACTAACATTCGAGTCCTATTTCCTGGTGTGTTTGTTCCAAGTTCCATTCAGTTAGTCTCTCACAGTGTGACACAGTTGCTCACACAACTTAGACAGGCCCTGTTCAGGTTTTTTCCTGAGTCATTTTCCCATTGCTATAGTGAATACCTGAGATGATCGGCTTTAACAAGAAAGGATTTATTTGGGGCAGAAGCTACAGTTTACACTCATTCAACCCTGTTGCTTAAAAACCTGTGGTAAGAATGAGGCAGAGCAGAATTGCTGGAAAGCAAAGAGAGAGAATAAGATGTTTGTTGCTAAGGCCAGGAGAAGAGAGGATGCAGAAGGGGCCAGAGTCCCTAGTCTACTTACAGGGCACTAGTCTGCCTCATACTGCCCCCCAGGGAGCCAAGCCAGTCAAATACTGGCCCTTGGGACATTTATAATCTAATAAATATATATTTGATGGATACACACACACACACACACACACACACACACACACCCTCCATGCCATGCTCTTGGTTCTTCAGGTAGCCTTCTCCTCTGTTATGTTATGTTATTTCATTTTGCTCCTCCATGTCAACCCTTTACCCTTTCCCATCTTACCCTGTGCCCCAAGGGCCCAAGGGCCCAAGGGGTGGCCCAGCCCATCAGGCTGATCAATGGGTTCCTTTTCCCCCTGGGGTCAAATGAATGAGATCCCTAGCAGGAGATGGGGGAGGCATTTTTCTGCAATAGGATTGGCCCACCTTGGCAATCTTTTTTTTTTTTTTCCAATTCTTTTAGACATTGTCACAACCACAGTTTCCTTTATCTCCACTCCTCCCAGTCCCTCCACCTCCCTCTCCCCCAGATCCACTCTCCTCAGTTTCCCTAAAAAATAAATAAATAAATAAAATAAAATAAAAGAAGCAGGTTTCCCAGGGATACCAACCAAACGTAACTTAACAAGTTACAGTAAGATTAGACACAAACTGGTGTCAAGGCTGACTGAAGCAACCCAGTAGGAGGAAAAGGGGCCCAAGAGCAGGCAAAAGTCTCACAAGAACAGCAAGCTACAGAGCCATAATGTATATGCAGAGGACCTAGCACAGACCAGGCAGGTTCTATGTTTGTCCAGTCTGGCAATCTTTAAGTCAGGCCTCCTTTGAACTGGCATCCTGCCTGCCTACCTCCTCGCAGGTCATCATGATCTCTCTCTCTCTTGTCTCTGAGCTCTCTCTTGTGAGAGAGCAGTCAGTTTCTACTGCTACTGGTCCAGGTTGCTGTGGTTTCTCCTCCTTTTCTAAGTAGTGTTTGTATTGAAGTTCTAGTGAATAATTCTAGCTTGAGAGTCACTGGTCTAGCTCACTCCCGGCTGTTGCAGCACACAGCATATTTCTTATGTCACTAGCGTGTTTGTCTCAATAAGATTGTGAGCTATCTTATGCTTGAATAGCAGTTTCATGCATTATTTCCTCCTAATTGACTTCATCTGATTCTGAAAGTAAACTTTTGAGTTTTTATTTTCATCATCCCTATTTTACCAGTGGTAAAAAAGGAAACAGCATGTTTCTGGGTCCATCCAATGGTTGTTATCCTTCATCTTCAAAACAGAGTCAAAAGCTACTTGTAGAGTCTCCTAGGGTGGTGAAAATCTGTCTTATACAGTATGGAGTAACTTAGCAGAGGGAATCGCCTGATCTCAACCCCAGACAAACAGGAAATCTTTATTCATCTGCCAAAGTCAGATAGAGGCTGATGCTTCTTTCCTGTGGGGAAATCTGCTCTAGAAGAACAGAGACAATGTTTGATCTGTACTTGGGCCAAGGCTGAAATAATGTCTGTTAACCCTGTGTTAGGCGTGATTATAATTTTTTGTGCTTCTGGAGTTTGATAGGCAAGGCACTATACCACTGAACTGTCCAGCCCCTGGACAGTTTCACAGATACAGAAACTGAGTTCAAGTTATTTGGCCAGAGATCCATCTTTTAACACAGAAATCTCATAGTCTGTGTTTTTGCCTATTAAACTTTAAGTGCAGCTCTTTAGAGGAGGAGTTAGGTTGTTCTTTTGCCAGCTAAAGCCCAACTGAGTTACAGATCCTACATGAATATTCTCTCTTCAAATAAGGGACTCTGAACTCTGCTTTTTATAGCACAGGGATGTTTGATGGTGGCTCAGTGTGTACATGTGTCCAGTCATCCTCACCTCACCATCTCTGCGATGGGCAGGGTAAGCACAGTTCTGGGACCCTTAAGGTTTCTCTAAGTGATTAATGGTATAATTGAAATCATATGATTGAGTAAGTGCCAGCAATTGTGTAGATCACTTTCTGAATTAAAGGTTCTTGGTACCAAGTAGAGTTAATTTTAAGGAAAAGGACTCCCATCAAAACCCAAGTCTTTTCAGACTGACACATCCCTCTTAGTTCCTCACTAGAAAGTTTCTGGTAGCAATGTTTGAAGTTGAAGTTAGTATTTGATACTTAGTTTGAATATTTTCTCATTCTATATTGGAATTGTCTCAGAGTTTCTATTGCTTTGTTAAACTCTATTGACAAAAGTCAACCTGAGGAGGAAAGGATTTATTTCATCTTATTATACTTCCAGGTAACAGTTTATCACTGAGGCAAGTCAGGCAGGGCAGGAACCTGGAGGCAGAAGTCTTGGTATTGGCTTGCTTCTCATGGGTTACTCAGTCTGCTTTTTTTACAGCGCCTAGGACCACCAGCTCAGTATGGCACCACTTACGGTGGGCTGGGCCCTCCCACATCAATCAGTAATTGGAAAAATGCACTATATAGACTTTCCTACAGGCAACTCTTTGTTTTTATTTTATTTTTTTAAATATGGAATGCTTCACTAATTTGCGTGTCATCCTTATGCAGGGGCCATGCTAATCTTCTCTGTATCGTTCCAATTTTAGTATATGTGCTGCCGAAGCAAGCACTGTTTTTAATTTTTTTTCCAGACAGTTTTTCTGTATTACAGGCCTGGCTGTCCTAGAACTCAATTTGTGAACCAGGCTAGCCTCAAATCACAGAGATTTGCAGGCCTCTGCCTCCCGAGTGCTGCGATTAAAGGCAAACACTAGATTGAAGGTAGCCTACAGGCAACTCTGATGGAGACATTGTTTTCAGTTGAGAGTCTCTCTTTCCAAATGACTCCAGCTTGTATTAACATGACATAAAACTAGCCAGACAGGAATCACATGAGTTTTTAAAGTTACTTTTAGTATGAGTCTGCTTGGGATAGAGAACATAATACTAACAGAACAAAAATCTATCCAGATCAAAGAAACTTATCAGTGGCAAGTTCCTTTAGTAATATATAGGTCATTCCTTATGTTTGACTCTTGAACGGTTGTCATGAAATTGTTAACAGTGTTGGTGATTCTAGCTGGGTTTGAGAAAGGCATATAGGCGTGTCTCTTCAAGTCTGGTGTTGTACCGTTTAATTTCAACTGTCATGAGGCAAGAGGCAGGTGGATCTCTCTGAGTTTGAGACTAGCCTAGTCTACAAAGCTAAGATCTAGGACAGCCAGGACTGCACAGAGAAACTCTGTCTCAAAAAACCAAACCAAACAAACAAACAACCAAACAAACAAAACAAAAGGCTACAGTTAGTCTGTATTATATACTTTCTACTACTTGAACTGTTAAATATAGATAGATAGATAGATAGATAGATAGATAGATAGATAGATAGATAGAAGTTGCCTATCTCTCCTGAATGGGAGCCTACACTGCAGTTCAGTGCCTTATTTTAACCTTTAGGTTGTGACAGTGAGCTGTTTATATCTGCTTCATTGTGTTAATCTGGGTGGAGTGGAACACACGTTCTTTGCCTATTTTCCTCTTTCTAAGGTTGTGGGTTTTCCAGGATTGGATATGCTAAGTCTAACAACTGTATCTTAACAGTCACCATCATTTAAGACTAGAGCCCAGATGCCTGTTGGCATATATACATATATATATACACACACACTTATCAGTGCAGTGGACATTACTGCCTTTAGTATGGATTGTCAGATATGTATGTATGTATGTATGTGTATATATATATATATACACACACACACACACACACACACACACATATGTATATATATATATATACACTATATGTATGTATGTATGTTAGTTTTTGTTTTTTTGAGACATGGTTTCTCTGTGTAGCCCTGGCTGCCCTGGAACTCACTCTGTAAACCAGGCTGGCCTTGAACTCAGAAATCTGCCTGCCTCTGCCTCCCAAGTGCTGGGACTAAAGGTGTGCACCACCACTGCCCGGCCTGTTGACATCTTTTATCATTAGGCAAAATGCTTTCTTTAAAAATACTTTCAGAAAACATTTAGGCAGTTATTTGCATTTGGATAAAAATATAGACAAAAAGGACCTAGGCCCAGGGCACATATATAGCAGATGTTCAACTTGGTCTTCATGCAGGTCCCCCAACAACTGGAGCAGGGGTTGTCCCAGACTCTGTTGCCTGCCTGTAGTCCAATTCCTCAACTGGGCCATCTTGTCTGGCTTCAGTAGGAGAGGATACTCTTAGTCCTTTAGTGACTTGGTGTGCCAGAGTGGAATGATACCCAAGGGGGGGGGTCCCCTTTCTCAGAGGAAAAGGGGATAGGGGGTAGGGGCTGGATGAAGGGGGGACAAAGAGGTGAGTGGGGCCTTCGATCAAGATGTAAAGGGAATAAATTAATTAATGAATGAAAAAATATGGCCGGGCAGTGGTGGGTGGCACATGTCTTTAATCCCAGCATTTGGGAGTCAGAGGCAGGCGGATTTCTGGTTCAAGGCCATCCTGGTCTACAGAGTAAGTTCCAGAACAGCCAGGGCTACACAGAGAAACCCTGTCTTGAAAACGAACAAAAAATAAATATGGAAAAAAACCTTTGTTTTTCACTCTTTCTTTACTCTGCTCAGCTGATCATAAACTGTGGGCAGAAAAAAAAAAAACCATTTATATTTAGCGATGGTTCTTTGTTGTCTCCACCTCTTTTCCCAGCTCTTGCCCTAGGAAGTTGGAGTTCTGTGGAAGATTTTCCAAATAATGAGTGGATGATGGTTAACACATTTAGTCTAGTGCAGCAAAATATACTTCTTCATACTCAAGAATTTCACCTGCTCTGACTTTAGGAGGCAAACAAGATCTCACCGATCTTTAACCTTGCTAACATGGAGTTAGTGTGACTAGAGAGAGCTGCGAGAGGTCATGGGAGCTCAAGCCTTTACTGCATCCCGGGTTCCTTTGGCCTTTCGCCCAGATAATGGAAGCATTAAAAAGCAAACAAAAACAAACAGTCCTCTGCCAAGAAGCCTAAGTGCAGCTGCTAAAATACAGAGCCGTGCAGGCCTGACTTAGCTCCTGTCTATTTCTGGTTGCCCTTAGTTTCATGTGTGACATCAGTCTCTACAGCAGTCTGTATGACACTGATACAAATACCCATCTTACAGCTAGAGAAACTGAAGCTTACAAAACTTGCCTAGGATCACCCTGCTTTGAAGTATATGGCCCACACTACAATTTGGAACTATAGCAAATGAGTCAGAATTGAAAGGGAAGTTGAAAAAAAAAAGTTCAGGAATACAATGGTACCCCCAAGGCATCAGGGATAGGCACAGCACAGAACAGGTGGCAGAGTCTGCCACACTTCTGCCACTGTGCTTGGTCCTCTGGGGGAGTTTGTCAACTGCTGCCTGCTTTTGTCTTTCTTTGGAAAGTCTCCCTGGTTGGTAGCCTCCTCTCAGGCGCCATTGTTGTAGCAGCCAGCAAGTAAAGAGGGCGCTGAGGTAGAGAACTGGGCTCTGCTTTCCACCAAGACCAACACCAGTGGCCAGAAGTGTTCTGTTGCTGCCTCAGGAAACCTAGGAACTTAAATTCCAGTTCCACATGAGGACTTCTGGAGGTTTCTGAATTTGTCATAGAACTTGACCACAACTGAAGTGATTGTCTAGCAGGACCCGTCAGCTCTCAGGGGCAGTCAGAAGACAGATCCTCAGGGACAACTTTCCCTAACTTGCTAGCTAAACTGGTCCTGTGGGGTCTTCAGGCCTTGAATTTATCTTTCTGGGCAGTGTTTCCCTCTCACCATTCCATTTGCCAAGTAAGCATTTCCCTGTGTAGGAGGAAGGGTATGTTTTGCTTTTTTATCTTTGTCCTGCCTTAGATTCTTTTTGTTACACTATGGAACACTGGGCTGAGATACAGCTCAGTCCCTTAAGAATACTCACTATTCTTTCAGAGGACCCAATTCAGTTCCTAGTACCCAGTTCACAGCTGTCTGTAGGACAGCTGTCCATGGGAGCTGACGCCTTCTTCTGGTATCATCAGGTACTCACATTTGTATGCAATATTCTACATGCACATACACAGAAATAATTAAAAATAAAATAAATCTTAAAAAGTACTAGGAAGCCGGGCGTAGTGGCGCACGCCTGTAATCCCAGCACTTGGGAAGCAGAGGCAGGTGGATTTCTGAGTTCAAGGCCAGCCTGGTCTACGGAGTGAGTTCCAGGACAGCCAGGACTACACAGAGAAACCCTGTCTCAAAAAAACAAAAACAAAAACAAAAACAAAAAAAAAGTACTAGGAAGGGGCTGGAGAGATGGCTCAGTGGTTAAGAGCACTGACTCTTCTTCCAAAGGTCATGACTTCAAATCCCAGCAACCACATGGTGGCTCACAACCATCTGTAATGAGATCTGACGCTCTCTTCTGATGTGTCTGAAGACAGCTATAGTGTACTTATATATAATAATAAGTAAATCTTTAAAAAACAGTACTAGGAAGTATGTACTTTTTAAAAAACATCTAGGCTGATATAGGTTCTTAAAAATATTTGAGCAATTGACCTACTGAATTTTCCCTTACAATCTTTTTCCTGAAGTTGAATTGATTCTTATGAAATGGTTGAGTTTAGATTCAATATCTTATATATTTTTTTAGATTAAAAATATTTCTAAATGTGTTCTGGGAAGACCAGCCAGTGACAAGCTCTCTGCTTTTGTTGTTACAGGTGTTCCAGGACTTGGGGACTGAAGTATTGTCTGGAGCAGCCCAAGGCTACAACATATGTCTCTTTGCCTATGGACAGACAGGCTCTGGGAAGACATACACCATGCTGGGGACTCCAGTGAGTTTTGGTGCTGAAGTGAACTGCTAATGCCACCAAAAAAAAAAAAAAAAAAAAAAAATCTGAATCTTACATTGTTCTTACCATTGTGATACAGAGTATGACCTCCATGGTTAATGTTATGAGATTAATGACCCTCTTCTCTATTAACAATGGAACTTCACCACTTTAACTGAGTGGTAAACTTTGTATAATTAGTTTCTTTTTGTGAAACCTTGAAAAACTGGAATTTCATGGTTCACTTTGACAAATATCCTTATTGGTCCTACTGGAGATGCATATCATTTCTAGGCTCATCACTTGAAGCTTACTACTTTCATTGGGGATTAATCTGGGCTAAATCTTAGTGCTATGCAGAGATGAGACTGCTGTGTCCAAGTTTAAAAATGTTAAAAGAAAGCAAGAGAAGTAGCTGGGTTGGGAGCGTTTAAAAGTACATAGAATGTAATGCAAGTTGTTTTTAATCACAGAGAATTAAGGGGATAATTCTAGGTGTAGTCATGCATGCATTTGAGAATAGAGGCAGATAAATCTGAGTTCTCAGCCAGCCAGGGATGCACACTAAGACTGTCTCAAAACAGACAACAGCAACAAAAATAAAGTTAAAAGGATAGCATTCTTTAATAATACTCTTTCTGATGCTAGGTGTAGTGGTGCACACCTTTAATCCCAGCAGAGGCAGGAGGACAAAACAAGTCTAGGACAGCCAAGACTGTTACACAGAGAAATCCTGTCTTGAAAAACAAACAAGCAAAAAAAAAAAAGATTATCCTTTGTTTTAGTTTAGAAGTATGCTAATGAGATGACTTGGGCAGTGGTTGACAGATAACCTTTCGTAGGGACAGTCTTAAATATCCACTTCTCTGAAAGTGTTTCCTCATTTTTAAAAAAGATTTATTTATTATTATATGTGAGTATACTGTAGCTGTCTTCAGACACACCAGAATAGGGCGTCAGATCTCATTATGGATGTTTGTGAGCCACCATGTGGGTACTGGGACTTGAACTCAGGACCTCTGGAAGAGCAGTCACTGCTCTTAACCTATCTCTCTAGCCCCAGTGTTTCCTCGTTGTTTCCTTTGTCCATGAGTAGTGTGGTTTCAGATATTTGAAATTAAAAGAAGAAATTGCCCATTGAACCAAGGGGAATAAAACCTTAAACCTCTAGATATATGGTAGAGGAAATAGCAGCTTCTTTGAATACAGTACAGTTTTGCAGAGGGTGTTCTTTCATGTGTCCTGTGTCTAGGGATAGCAGTAGGGATCTAGAAGGGACAACATTAGTAGGGTGAATTTATCCAAGCATGATAAAGATTGCTGCAGGAAAGCACGTGTCTAGGTTTGTCTGCTTCTCTTATTAGTCTGATGGTGATAATCTGCCCCTCACCTGTGTGTTCCTTTTCTTAGTGTCCCCTGAAAGTGCCAGCCAGTTGTCTTCTGTATACTTCTATAGAGGCTAGCTAGCACACACACCCATCCTGTGTGCTCAGGGATGCCAGGTTTTCGGGTGCTTTGTGGTAAGAGGAGGGCATGTGGGCAGTGCCCTGAGTAAACAGTAATGCTTTTCTTTTCTTGTCACCAGGCCTCTGTTGGGCTGACTCCGAGGATATGTGAGGTATAGATCCTCTTTTGGTCATGCAGTACCACAGTGGGTTTTCTGTGTCATCTTCCTTCAGTAAAACCTAACCCTCTGGTTTGTGCAGGGTCTCTTCATCAGGGAGGATGACTGTGCCTTGCTGCCTTATTCCCGTAGCATAAAAGTAAGGTAAGAGCTCAAGTTCCAGATCCCCAGATGCCCCATGTCCACTCCACATTCCACACTTCCAGCTCCTCTCACTTCCAGAGTCATCAGAGGGATGGAGAATGTCTGCAGAGGACACACCATGCAGTATAGGAGATGGGGTTGCCCGGACTAGCCCATCAGGTTCCTCCAGTGCCTCTGTTCCTCCTCACTTCCTGTCCACTCAGTCTTGCATTTGGGATTCCCCTCCTAACCCTTGTTAGCTCATTCTGTAGATTTCAGACCAACTTCCCAGACTAGTGCTAGATCTAAGATGTTTTTGTTTAGTTTTGTCGGACAGCATCATGCTCTGTAACCTAGGCTGTCCTCAGACTCTTTATATATATATATATTTTTTTTAATTGGATACATTCTATATTTACAATTCATTTCCCTTTTTCTGGTTCCCCACCCCCAAAGGTCCCACATGCCCTTTTCCCTCCCCCTGCTCCCTCATCCATCCCCTCCCACCTCCCTGTTCTTGTACTTCCCCACAATGATGTTTTGGTCCATTCTAGCACCAGTGTCCACTCCTTCTTGTCAGACATCACTTGGTATGTGATTTGTGTCTTTGGTGTCCCAAGATTCTAGGCTAATATCCACTTAGCAGTGACTGCTTACCATGGGTATTCTTTTGAGACTGGGTCACCTCACTTAGTATGACGTTCTCCAGCTCCATCCATTTCTCTAAGAATTTCATGAATTCATTGTTTCTAATGGCTGAATAGTACTCCATTGTGTATATATACCACCTTTTTTTGTATCCATTCCTCTGTTGAGGGACATCTGGGTTCTTTCCAGCTTCTGGCTATTATATATAAGGCTGCTATGAACTGTCCTCAGACTCTTTATCCTGCTCTTTTGTCCTCCCAAGTGCTGTGGTTGTAAACATGATTCTCCATGACCTGACAAAGTTTTACCAAGCTGCAGTGAGAAAAATATTGATATATGATTACTAGGTTTTCTTTTCTTTTTTATAATTTTATTTATATGAGTACATTGTAGCTGTCTTCAGACACACCAGAAGAGGGCATCAGATCCCACTATAGTCACCATGTGGTTGCTGGGAATTGAATTCAAGACCTCTGGAAGAGCAGTTAGTGCATCTCTCCAGCCCTCTTTTTTTTTTTTTTCTTTTCCTTCTCTTCCTCCATCCTACCTACCTTCCTTCTTTTTTTTTTTTTCTTTCTTTTCTGAGACAGAGTTTCTCTGCATAGCCCTGACTGTTCTGTAACTAGCTCTGTAGACCAGGCTAGCCTCAGAGATCAGCACACCTCTGCCTCCTGAGTGCTGGGATTCAAGGTGTGTACCACCACTGCCTGACTTTACTAGTTTTTCTTTAAACCTTATATTCTCCTTCCTTTCTTACCTCCTCTTTTCCCTTCCTATATGTAATCATTATTGGTTTAGTTAAAAATGAAATAGATCTCCAGAAAGTATAACATCTTTTTTTTAGAAAAAAAGATTTATTTATTATATGTAAGTACACTGTAGCTGTCTTCCGACACCAGAAGAGGGCATCAGATCTCTTTACAGATGGCTGTGAGCCACCATGTCGGTGCTGGGATTTGAACTCAGGACCTTTGGAAGAGCAGTAGGTGCTCTTACCCACTGAGCCATCTCTCCAACCCAAAAGTATACCATCTTGTTCATAGTTTTGATATGTAAAACAGATCAGAGTTGTCCAGCTTACAGCAGGGCCAGGGTCGGGATCTTCACATTTAATTTCCTCTGTTGGCTTAGTAGTGGTCCTTGAGATGAAGCATTCAAGTTTATGAGCCTGTGGTGTATGGGAACCATTCTCATTCAAAGCACCTCAACCACCCTCACCTCCCCCAAATAGTGCCTAGTTGTTGAATTAGGGACTAAGCATTTAAACGCCTGCGGCTACGGGGGCATTCTTCATTCAAATTACTACAGTACATATACTGCTTTTTGTAGAGGACTCGTTTTATTTTCAGCATTCATACCTGATGGTTCATAACTGCCTGTAAATCTAGTCAAGGGGCTCTGACTCCTTCTGGCCTCTGAGGACACCATTGCATGTGCACCTCCCTCATATAAATATTATAGAACAAACAGAAACTGGAACAAAAGAAGGATCGCTTTTGAAAGTCATTCATTGAAAGGTAATCTAAAATTGGTACTGATGTTATAAACTGGGATTTAATAGTAGCCAGTAGTCAAAACCTTGCCGTGCACATGGAGAAAGACACTTAAGGGGGAACCTGTGGCTTGGTTGAAGTCTTAAGGTTATCAGAGCCAGAACAGGAAGCAAGAACCTTTTGGTTCTCAATTTAGTGTTTCTCCCTTTTCTTCAGAATTTAATTGTCTTGCCTTTTCCTGTGTCTTTAGCTTCCTGGAAATCTACAATGAACGGGTGAGAGATCTTTTGAAGCAATCCAATCAAAATAAGTCTTATACCTTAAGAGTCAGGGAACACCCGGAGATGGGACCCTACGTTCAAGGTAAGCTTCTGTAATCTTGGGAATTGTAGAGCCACCTGAGGTGTAGGACGTTCTCCTAATGTTTGATAACTTTCTCAGCATGTGTGATGATGGTTTTCTGTGTGCTGGCTGCTGAGCTGGACATTGGATGTATGCTGATAAGCTGACGCCACATGCCCTTGCCTTCCCAGGCAAGCTTAAAATCTGGTGAAAGTGTCATAAGGCAAACAATTACACCTTGTGGTGAAGGTTTATAAAGTAGCTAGATAAATTGATTGAAAGACCTCTGAAGCTGGGTGGTGGTGGTACATACCTTCAGTCCCAGCACCTGGGAGGCAGAGGCAGGTGAATCTCTGAGTTTGAAGCTAATCTGCTCTGTAGAGCAAGCTCCAAGACAGCGGAGACAGCCAGAGTTACACAGAGAAACCCTGTCTCAAAACACCAAAAAGAGAAGGAAGAGGAGGAGGAAAATGAGGAGGAGGTAGTAGTAGAGGTGGAGGAAAGACCCCTGTAATCTCAGTAGGTGGATTTCTGTGAGTTGAGGTCAGCTAGTCTACAGAGCGAGTTCCAGGACAGTCAGGGCTACACAGAGAAATCATGTATTAAAAAGCCAAAAAGAATAAACCTTAAAAAAAAAAGGAGGAGGAGGGAGAGGAGGAGGAGAAGAAGGAAGAGAAGAAGAAGGAGGAGGAGGAGGAAGAAGAAGATGAAGATGATGATGATGATTTGGGGCTGGAGAAACGGCTCAGTGGTTAAGAATACTGACTGCTCTTCCACAGGCCCTGAGTTCAATTCCCAGCAACCACATGGTAGCTCACAACCATCTATAATGGGATCTGATGCCCTCTTCTGGTGTGTCTGAAGTCAGCTACAGTGTACTCATATAAGTAACAAATAAATTAATCTTTAAAAAAATGTAGGCGCCGGGCAGTGGTGGCGCGTGCCTTTAATCCCAGCACTTGGGAGGCAGAGGCAGGCGGATCTCTGAGTTCGAGGCCAACCTGGTCTACAGAGTGAGTTCCAGGACAGCCAGAGAAGCCCTGTCTCCAAAAACCAAAAACCAAAAAAAAAAAAAAAACAAAAACAAAAAAGTAGGCAACTGAACCTCTGTGTGTGGTCAAGAGCAGCTCTTCTGACAGATCTGACAGGTAACATTGATGCTAAGCCTAAAAGGCTCATAGGACCCAGTCCTGGGAAGATGAATTAAGTCAAGCACTGACACTGGGGCTAGGAACCATCTCTCTTTTACTTTATTAGTCTGGGTTCAGCAATTTAGGAGGGACAATTATGCTCTTTTATGGAGTAATGTTGTATCCTTTTGTTGTGGGGTATAACCAGCAGAAAAAACCACTGGGATACAGGTTCAAGTCAATAGAAAGTCTTTATTAGCCAATGGGCAACTGCACTAGGTGTTCATAACACAAGTACAGTCCTGAACCTTTCTCAGAGTGAGCCCTTTTAAAAAAATTTAATTATTATATGTGCAGTGGTCTGTCTGCATGTATGTGAACTGCCATGCTGTTGCTGGGAATTGAACTCAGGACATCTGGAGGAACAGCCAGTGCTCTCAATCTCTGAACTTCTCTCAGGCTGTCAGGGTGTTTTTTTTTTTTTCTTTTTTGGTTTTTCGAGACAGGGTTTCTCTGTGTAGCCCTAGCTGTCCTGGAACTCACTCTGTAGACCAGGCTGGCCTCGAACTCAGAAATCCGCCTACCTCTGCCTCCCAAGTGCTGGGATTAAAGGCGTGTGCCACCACGCCCGGCCCCAGGGTGAGGTTTTAAGCACAGAAAAACAAACAAACAAAGAAACAAACAAACCCCCCACATCTTGGTTTAACACACTTCAGTAAGAACAGTCAGCCAGAAGAGGAATTCCAGCACTCACACCAGAAGGGTAGTTTGTTTAATCACTTCCTTGGAACTCTGCCTTGGATGGATTAGGCCTTTGTTCTCGTTTTGGCAGGTATTGAGGTATCTTAGGTCAGAGCAGTGCCTCTGTACCTCTAGCATGGTGTCAGTTGTGCTGGGTCTGGGGCCTGTAACTCATAAGCTGTGTTAGTCCCTTAGAGCTGTATGCTAACATAAGTGCTGATTAGGAGAGACACATGAGAGCTCTTCTGAACAGGCATGGCTAATAGATGCCCAGTGGTATGCACTGATTCTGCTATCAAGTGTTTGTTCCCCCAGCAGCCTGGAGTCGGTAATAAAAATGCCCCTTTTAATTTCCTTTTCCTTGTAAAACAATACTGTCAAATAGATAAGTCAGTGCTCAGACTCCAGATTTCAAACCATTCCCCACTGCTCTCTCTCCTTTTCTTCCTGTTTCTCTCTGCGCTCCCTCCTCTTCAGACACTGCCAGGAGACCTCCACTTGACTTTTAAAATCTGCCTGGTAATTCCAGTATCCTCATCTTTCTTGGGTAGCTTTTATTTATATTCCCAGGTTTGCATGTATGTTTAAATTGCTAGTTAAGTTTTGTGGCAGTCAGTATTTGTAATGACTTAGGTCTCCCACCAGGCAGTGGTGGCGCCACCTTTTTTTTTTTTTTTTTGGTTTTTCGAGACAGGGTTTTTCTGTGTAGTCCTGGCTGTCCTGGAGCTCACTCTGTAGACCAGGCTGGCCTCGAACTCAGAAATCTACCTGCCTCTGCCTCCCAAGTGCTGGGATTACAGGCGTGCGCCACCTTTAATCCCAGCACTTAAGAGGCAGAGGTAGGCAGGTTTCTGAGTTCCGAGGCCAGCCTGGTCTACAGAGTGAGTTCTAAGACAGCCAGGGCTATGCAGAGAAACCCTGTCTTGAAAAAACAAAAACAAACAAACAAACAAACAAACAAACAAAGGAATTGGTCTCCCTTTCTTCTTCTAAATTCCTTTGAGCGCTAGGGATTAAGACGTAAATTGGGATCCATTAGAAGGCCTGAGAAGCTTAGCTGCAGTCTTTGGAAAGGCTTCTTTACATTCTTGTTTGTAGTACTTTGGGTTTCTTTCTATAAGAACTAATGTCCAAGCAGGCAGGCATTTTATATATATAAAATCACTGCACTCAAGAGGCCAGGGCAAGAGAATTTTCTTGAGTCCAAGTACATCCTGGGCTAGAGTTGAGACCCTGTTTCAAAAAATAAAAGAGACAAAAATCGAGGGAGTGGGCAATTTGGGTATGCTGTAAACTGTAACCCTTGTCCCTTTATTCCTGGAAAATTGCCCAGAAAATTGATTGCAGCTACTCATCTGCAGTTTAGTCACTATTCAAATTGGTTTGTCAGTTTTTGCTATACATTTAGCAGTAGACCCATGGCACTGTCTTGTCCCCAGGACTCTGATACTCAGGTGGGGTTCTCTTGCACTGGTAAATGCTGTAGGTGGCTTCCCCATAAGCCTTGTGTTCGTAGGCTCACCCCCACCTGTCTGAAGCGGTCATGTTCTGTAATGGCTTGTCCTAGCCTTTCTTCCCCACAGAGTCCACCCTGACCACTGATCTGACTTGCTCGGCATGTTTGTTTGTCCCCTATTTCTGTACTGTTTGTCTATAGTGTGTCATATAGTGCAGTCTTATGTTGTAAACTGTGAAAGAAGAGAAACGTGTATTTTGTGTGCTAAACTGAGTCTGCCACCTTGTGGGGAAAATATCACCTTCCTTTCAGGAATTGTTTGAGACCCAGCAATAATATATGAGGAGGACGAGATTTCTTAAAACTTCTGTAGTAAAGCTGTAAGGAATTTTGTTGTTGGAGGCATGGCCACTGCATGAATTCTAAATTATAATCTTTGTGGAAATATGCTGGTCACTTGAGGAGAGGTTTCAATACATATTTATTAATTTTTTATCTGAGTAATCTTATTAGTCAGGATTCCTTATTCTAGCTTATCAAGTGATATAAGAATGATAAGTAAATAAAAAATTTTAAAAAATAATTAGAAGCCGGGCGTGGTGGCTCATGCCTGTAATCCCAGCACTTAGGAGGCAGAGGCAGGTGGATTTCTGAGTTCGAGGTCAGCCTGGTCTACAGGGTGAGTTCCAGGACAGTCAGGGCTACACAGAGAAACCCTGTCTCGAGAAAAAAAAAAATTAGAGCTGGCAAGATGGCTGATTGGGACTAGAAGTTTTTGCCATCAAACATGATAACCTGAGTTCAATTCCTGGATCCTAGCTGGTGGAGGGAGAAAAGAGACTCCTGTAAACTGTCCTCTGACTGCACATGTGCAATATGATGGGCCTGCATTTAAACTCATATAGAAAATAATCGAAAAATATAGTAAGAAGAATGACAGAAGCCTACAGGAAAAGTTAGTTTACCAGAAATTTCATGTGATTATTTTTCTCCCTTCACGAGGTCTGTCTCAGCATGTTGTTACCAACTATCAGCAAGTTATCCAGCTCCTGGAGGCGGGGATAGCAAACAGGTAAAATGTTTGTTGGCTGGGGGTGTTTCTGCAGCCTGCTTTTGCCATGCTGTGTTCCCCTGTCCTCTGGAGAGCGTGGCCAAAGGAGAGTGTGGCGCCACCTTTGTAGTGATCTCTCTGCACTTCTTTGCAATGTACAGCCAGGCCTTCTCAGATCAAGAACATGGCTGTGCCAGGCGGTGGTGGCGCACGCCTTTAATCCCAGCACTTGGGAGGCAGAGGCAGGTGGATTTCTGAGTTCGAGGCCAGCCTGGTCTACAAAGTGAGTTTCAGGACAGCCCGAACTACACAGAGAAACCCTGTCTCGAGAAAAAAAAAAAAAAAAGAACATGGCTAGGTTACTGCTCTTTGCACTACAAAGGAAAGAATTTGTTCTGGACGCGATAATATTGGGAAGTACTATCTTCTCAGCTTGGCAAAGATGAGTATAGGATAAAATGATTCATAAAACCATTGTTCTTGTACTTTTCCATACTTGCGAGGTTACAGGCATATGAGACTAAGAGAGTGACTTACCTGCCCCTAAGGTGCTGTGTAGTGTGATAACATTTCATGTTCTTAATGCTGTGAGGACTTAAAATAACTGATAAGTGCCTACATGGAAGCTGTTTTCCCTGGAAGGAAATGTTTATAGTCTTATACTTATCCTGTTAATACTAGGCCCTTTAACTGAAAAACAAAGGAAATAACTTAAATTTAACATTCTAGTCCCAGAATTCCATGGAACTTTCTCAGAAGAACTTTTGCTTAGTCTTCAGGATAAGCTGAACTCTTGAATTATTAAGAGTTATGATTCGGGCTGGAGAGATGGCTCAGAGGTTAAGAGCACTGACTGCTCTTCCAGAGGTCCTGAGTTCAATTCCCAGCACCACATGGTGGCTCACAACCCTCTATGATGAGATCAGATGCCCTCTTCTGGTGTGTCTGAAGATAGCTACAGGCTACTCATACACATAAAATAAAATAAAAAATTCTTTAAAAAAAAAAAAAAAAAGAAGCCGGCCGTGGTGGCGCACAGCTGTAATCCCAGTACTTGGGAGGCAGAGGCAGGCAGATTTCTGAGTTCGAGGCCAGCCTGGTCTACAGAGTGAGTTCCAGGACAGCCTACACAGAGAAACCCTGTCTCGCAAAAACCAAAAAAAAAAAAAAAAAAAAAGAGTTATGATTCAAGCTGCATGTGGTGGTATATACCAGGTGGACCTTTGTGAATTCCAGGTCAGCCTGGTCTATATAGCATGTTCCAGGGCAGCCAAGGCTACACAGAAACACCTTGGAGGTTGGGGACTTAGTTCAGTGGTAGAGCACTCAGGTTTGGTACTCAGCTCCAGGGTAGAAAAAGAAAAAAAAAATAAAGTCCTTCTTTAAAAAAACCAAAACAAAAATTAAAAGAAAACCAACAGCAGATGTTAAGAGGCAGGTGGGCATGGTAATGCCTGCCTATAATGCTAGCAGTGGGAGAGGCTGAGGCAGGGCGAGTCAGTTTGAGACCTGCCTGGGTTGCATAAGGTGTTTGAGGACCAAGGTTCAATTTTCACCACCAGTGAAGGCTCACAGCAGTCTATACCTCCAATTCCAGGGCAGCATATGAAGCCTCTTTTGACCTTTTTGGACACCAAATATATATATGGTACACATATATACATACATACATTCATATATGTACAATAAACAAATCTAAAAAAATAAAACAAACAAATCTAAAATTAATAAACAAATCTAAAAACAAATAAATAAAAAGGAGTGTGAGGAGTTGGGGTGTAGTTCAGTATGAGCCCAGTGCTGTGGAAACCAGATGTGATGATGCACAGCTGTAATCCCAACATTCAGAAATAGAGGTAAGGACAGAAGTTCAAAGCCCATCTCAGCTACACACTTGAGGCCAACCTGGGTTATGTGAGAGAATAGGAACTGGAATGTGACTCAGTGGTAGAATGGTTGCCTATCATGAGCCCTAGATCTAATCTGAAGTGCCAACAAACAAACAAATGAGATAAATATAAGAGTTAGAGTCATCTAACCCTCTGTATCCTTGAGTTATCGGAACACCTCCTAGATTTTTAACCTTTTCTGTCCTCTAGATCCTTAGAGAAGCCCGTGAAATAGTCTGAGACAGTTTTAACCAGAAGTCTCATAATGAATTTGGAGTTCACTGATTGGCTAGACCAGCTGCTTAGCAAGCCCTCTGAGATCTTCCTGCTTCTACCTCCCAACAAAGAGGGCATCAGATCCCATTACAGATGGTTGTGAGCCACCATGTGGTTGCAGGAAATCGAACTCAGGACCTTTGGAAGAGTAGTCAGTGCTCTTAACTGCTGAGCCATCTCTCCAGCCCCATGCCTACCTAGCTTTTTACATTGATGCTGAGTCCAAGCTCACTTTACCCACTGAGCCATCACCCCAGCCTTGTTTCTGAATGATACAGGGTCTGTGCAGGCTGGCCTCAGACTCAGTCTTGCTGTGCTCCTCTTTCAGGTGCTGGGATTTCAGGTGTGAGTCACCATTACCAATACAGGTCTTCATTTAAATAGGCCTATCTTAGGGATAGTGTTCCAGGTTGATAACACCCAAGTATTCTCATTTTACTCTTGATTTTTCTTTTATAATTTCAAAATCTGTTTTAGTGTTAGCTAGTATAGAACCACTCTCCCTGTTATTGTCAGATCACAGCATCTAGAGTGCTGCTTCTGCCTTCTTTGGATTACTTTTTTTAAATTTATTTTTATATGTATAGTTGTCTTACCTGAATGTATGTGTACCACATGTGTGCTGTGCCCACAGAGGCCAGAAACAGATGTCAGATTCCTGGAGCTTGAGTTCCAGACAGTTGTGAGCTGCCACGTGGTTGCTGGGATTAAACTCAGGTCGTCAGGCTTGGCAGCAGGGGCCTGCACTCACTAAACCATCTCCCTGCCCACAGTGCTAACATTTTTTGTGTTTTATGGGTCCCTCAGGTCCCACCATGCTTACTTACATGGTCCTTGCGCTAACTGTCTTGCCTTGTGTATACAGGATCACAGCAGCCACCCATGTTCACGAGGCCAGCAGCAGGTCCCATGCCATCTTCACTATCCACTACACGCAGGTTGGTTGTCCCTCCTTACTGGAGGATGTCTTTCTCTCTTGTGCCTTGTGATTATGTTCTTGCATACCTTGCTCTTTGTTTTCCTACCTTTATATTTACACATTCTCCGATACAATTGGCTTCTTTCCTCTCTTCTGGTTACCTTTTGCTCAGAACAGTTCAGAATACTTTCACACTTATTAGATCAGTATGGGCTCTGCTAAAATGAAAGTCAAGGTTGAAATGAAAGCGCATGTTAAAATGAAATGAGCATAAAGTGCAGTTTCCAAAGGCAAGTGAAAACTATTTCTGAGTTCTGAGAGACTAGAGGCGTATTGCAGAGTGCGTACCCCAGGATGTACAGGACTGCAAGGAAAAGCAACACAGATCCATGGTATTCTTGACTTGGCTTCTTCCATGCCCACTCCCATCTCCAGCTGCTGTAGTGAGGAAGATCATTAACAGAACGTAAGGCAAGCCGGGCGTGGTGGCGCACGCCTGTAATCCCAGCATTTGGGAGGCAGAGGCGGGCGGATTTCTGAGTTCAAGGCCAGCCTGGTCTACAGAGTGAGTTCCAGAACAGCCAGGACTACACAGAGAAACCCTGTCTCGAAAAACCAAAAAAAAAAAAAAAAAAAAAAAACAGAACATAAGGCTTGAAGATTAGCAATGGCCATTGCTGTCTTCAGAGTGGTTCCTTTGATTTTGTGTGGTTAGTTACAATGAGTACCTTGCAGGAGCCAGGAATAAACAGATCAGTGACTTCCTTAGCTTTAGATGTAGATCCTTTTCAGGTAAGTCATGAACTGCCAGACTGGGGATCTAACAGGGAATTCTGAGAGGTGGTACAGTATAGTAGGTTTAATAATATCTTTGGTATTGTGGGTATTAGAAGCCATGTACATATACAGCAGAAGCTGATTGGACCTTTGGAGCTGGAGAGATGACTTAGTGGTTAAAAGTGTATACTGCTGTCCCAGAGAGCAGAGTGCAGCTCCCACTATTCATGTCAGACAGCTAATAACCACATGTAACTTCAGGTGATCCAGCTTCCTCCTTGGGTACTAGCACTCATGTGAACATACCACCTCCACACAAATTTAAAATAAAAAAAATCTTAAAAAAAAGACTAATTAGATCAAAGCCACCCACACAGTCCTGATTTGACTGAGCCTGTACATATTTATAGAAGAAGCACAAACGGGCTCTGTGGCTAGTGAATACTGAAGTATCCTGAACTTTTAATGCATTTCCCTGATGACATGAAGGTCCATCAACTGAGACTAGAAGTTTTATTGAATCAAAACATGGGTGTGGTGGCGCATGCCTGTTATCCCAGCACTTGGGAGGCAGAGGCAGGCAGATTTCTGAGTTCGAGGCCAGCCTGGTCTACAGAGTGAGTTCCAGGACAGCCAGGACTACACAGAGAAACCCTGTCTCAAAAAACCAAAAACAAAAACAAAAAACAAAACAAAACAAAACAAAACAAAACAAAAACTGTTACAAAACATGGAAGTCTTTGGGAAGTGCAAGCAGGAAGATCAGGAATTCAAAATCAGTCTGGGCTATAACAAATTCAAGGCCACCGGGCTTGTTGGCTCTTACCTTTAATTCCAGCACTCAGGAGGGAGAGGCAGGCAGATATCTGTAAATTTGAGGCCAGCCTGGTCTACAAAGCTAGTCCAGGACAGCCAGTGCTACACAGAGAAACCCTGTCCCAACAAACAAACAAACAAACAAACAACAAAAACCAAGTTTGGAGCCAGTGGTGGCGCACGCCTTTAATCCCAGCACTTGGGAGGCAGAGGCAGACGGATTTCTGAGTTCGAGGTCAGCTTGGTCTACAGAGTGAGTTCCAGGACAGCCAGGGCTAAACAGAGAAACCCTGTCTCGAAAAACCAGAAAAAAAAAAAAAAAGTTTGTAGCCAGCCTGGCCTAAGGCTTTGTATCCAAACAATTGAAACAGAAAATGAAACAATGACATTGTAGTCTTTGTTTATAATCTCAGTACTTGAGAAGCACAGGGAAGAAAATAATAAATTCAAGGCCAGCCTGGGCTACATGAAATCTTGTTTCAAGAAAACAGACCATATTGTGGTGCTTAACTTTAATCCTAGCACTTGGGAAGCTGAGGCAGAAAAATTACAAGCTTGATGCTATTCTGGGATAGAGAGAGTGAGCAATTGAATACTTGAGAAAATGTTCGACATCACTAGTAATTAAAGAAGTACAAATTAAAATCTAATAAAACACTGCCTTTGACCATGAATACTTTTTCCTTGTTTTTTGTTTGTTTGTTTGTTTGTTTGTTTTGGGGGGGAACAGTTTCTCTGTGTAACTAACCCTGGCTGTCCTGGAACTCACTCTGTAGACCAGGCTGGCCTTGAATTTAGAGATCTGCCTGCCTCTGCTTTTCCCTATTGAGTGCTGGGATTAAAGACGTGTCACCATTGTATGACTACCATGGATAAAATTTTAAAGAGTTTTTATATTACATATTGACAAAGCTAGATTTTTGTAATCCTGTACTACGTGTATAAAATGGTACAGCTTTAGAAAAGACCAGTAGTTTCTTTAAAAGTTAGATAATACCTAATCATATGACCCAGGCAACTTTTCCTCATAGATATCTGTGATGGTTTGTATATGCTTTGCCCAGGAGTGGCACTACTAGAGAGTGTGCCTATTGGAGTAGGTGTGTCACTGTGGGTGACCCTCATCCTAGTTGCCTGAAACTGGCTCTGTAGATTGACCTTGAACTCAGAGATCTCCTTGCCTTAGTCTCCTGGGATTAAAGGCAAGTACTACCTTGTCTGGGCCTAAGCTTTTCATAGCCACTATGCCTCAAGATCTCTGTGCTAAGATCCAGGTTAGAAACTTGTGTCTTCTAGCCTCAAGATCTGGATCACAGGTGAGCCCTTCAATTCTGGATTGTAGTTCATTCCTGATATAGTCAAGGTGACAATCAGGAATAGCCATTACAGTATCTAACCAACAGACCAGAAGTCATATCCATAAACGATACAAATATTTATAGCAACTTTATTTGTAACTGCTCAAAACTACAAATGCCCAATGTCTTTTGAGAAGTAAATAGATAACCATGACATATATGATATATTTATACAATGGAATATTGAGTAAAGATGAACTGACTGACATATTCTCGTGGTGGTTTGAATAGGTATGGCCCACATACACTCATGTGTCTTAATGGTTGGCCCTATATAGGGGGTGGCACTATTAGGAGATATGGCCTTCTTGGAAGAAGTGTGTCATTGTGTGGGCGTGCTTTGAGATCACCTATGTTCAAGTTGAGTCCAGGGTGGCACAGAGTCCCCTTCTGCTGGCTATGAATAAAGATATAGAGCTCTCAGCTCCTCTTCCAGCACCATGTTTGCCTGTACGCTGCCAAGCTTCCTGCCATAATAATAATAGAGTAAACCTCTGAACTGTAAGCCAGCCCCAATTAAATGTTTTCCTTGGTCATGGTGTCACTTCGTAGTGATAAAACTCTAAGACCATGCTTCAGCATATTTGAGTCTTAAAATTATGCCCAGCCAAAAGAAGCACAGATATTATATGATTCTAGTTTTATGAAGTATCCCAAAGGCAGATTTGTATAAAGCATTGACTAGTGATTACTTGAGCTGGAGATGGGAGCAGAGATTGATGGCAAACACAGTTGGAAGAAATTGGGGGGGTCATTGGAAATGTTTTAAAAGGTAATTTTGATGATGCAGGCACAGCACTGAAGTTTTATAAAGGGGGCTGGACAGATGGCTCAGCAGTGAGGAGTGTGCTCTGCTCTGCAGAGGATCTGATTCTGTTCCCAGCACCGAGCTCAAGTCGCTCACAACTTCTATAGCTCAAGGTGCAGGGGAATCTGACACTGTCCAAATCCCTTTGGTACCTATACTCACCTGAATCCACCCACATGAAGACACAAATACACATACAAACACTTAAAAACTAAAATAAGTCTTTCAAAAGATTACAAAACAAGCCAGGCATAGTGGTAAATGCCTTTAAGCCCAGCATTCAGGAGACAAATCTCTTGAGTTCAAAGTCAAATTGATCTACAGAATGAGTTCCAGGCCAGCCGGGGAAACCCTGTCTGGAAACAACAACAACGACAGCAAAAGCAACAACAACATCAAAATTATAAAAAACAAAAAACAAACAAACAAACAAAAAAACCCACATTGAGTTAGGGGACGAGAAAACAGAGGACCAGTGTTGTTAGAGGTGGCTAAGTGCTCCCAGATGGAACGTGTTAAATTCTTGCCATAGAAGTTAGCATGCTGGGACTGACAGAATAACATACCTGATCAAGGGTTATCACATCTTTTGTGGTTCTTTGCTGGTGAAAGTCAGAGCCCCCTGAAATGGCTTGCTTGATGAGTTGTACTAACATCCCTAGTCTCCCCCCAAAAACTCTGCAGAGGCCTCTCTGGAGATTTGCCCTACTCAGTATAAGTTGTGCTGATGATTTTAAAAATCATGCTGATCAGATAGTGAGTGTTCGTCTGATTCAGAACAGGTCACCTTGGTTAGGACAGTATCTATGGGGGAATGCAAATCATTCTGAATGATAGCTTTAAATGGTCTTTGTCCTTAGGCAATCCTACAGAACAACCTCCCCTCAGAGACTACCAGCAAGATCAATCTTGTGGACCTAGCAGGCAGGTAACTGGGATTTCAAAGCTAAGGATTATTGCTCTCTTAACAGTGACCTGTAGCTTGCCCACTTGGATAGGCATGGTGCTGTGTTTTGTCCTGTTTGAATATTTTTAGTCATCCTGAGATTACAAAAGAAGGAACTCTTGATGCCAGCTTGAAGGTTAAGCAAGTCAGGAGCTGGGAAACTCTTCCATATCCTGGGTTCTTTTTGTTTGTTTGTTTTTTGGTTTTTTGGATTTGTTTTTTTCGAGACAGGGTTTCTCTGTATAGCCCTGGCTGTCCTGGAACTCACTCTATAGACCAGGCTGGCCTCGAACTCAGAAATCCACCTGCCTCTGCCTCCCAGAGTGCTGGGATTACAGGCGTGCGCCACCACCACCCAGCCCCTGTATCCTGGGTTCTTAGTCTGAACTATCTGTTGGAACCTTTAAAACTTTCAGAGCGGGCTGGAGAGATGGCTGAGCAGATAAGAGCATTGACTGCTCTTCCGAAGGTTCTTAGTTCAAATCCCTGCAACCACAAAATGGCTCACAGCCATCCGTAATGAGATTTGACGTCCTCTTCTGGTGTGTCTGAAGACAGCTACAGTATACTTACATGTAATTAATAAGTAAATAAATCTTTAAAACAAAACAAAACTTTCAGAGTATACCTTAGAGGCTGGGGGATCTCTGAGTTTGAGGCTAGCCTGGTCTATAGAGTGAGTTCTAGGACAAGAAGCCCTGCCTCAAAAAACAAACAAACAAACAAACAAACAAAACAAAAAAGAGAAACACGGAAAGCCTGTGCCTCACTTAGATCAGAGTGAGGTGATTATGTAGGTGAGGCAAAGGTGGATATCAATTTTATGTAGCTGTACCTACTCTAAATGTTTTTAAAGATACCTTGCTTTGAGTTGCTAGAAGTATTCATATGGTATTCATATTGTAACCAAATATGTATCCAGAAAAGAAAAATTTGAGGAACTTATAAGAAAGTATATAATAACATAAGGCAAATTTTCTTGATTTGGAATTAAAAAAAAAAAGTGTGGTGGAAAGCTGGTGACTGCTGGGAGCCAGGCCCAGCAAAGGTGTTTCTTCTTGGTCCTTCTTGAGGCAGCGGAGGGGGGAAGCGTCGGCGGGGGTAAGACTTTGTCTTACAGAAAGTTTAGGGTTGTTGTATAATAAAAGATTTACTTATCTAAATCTAAGTTACTAGGCTAACATAGCTGACCTGCCTTCTGTGTTCCTCTGGAGCCAGAGACTGCAGTCTCAGGTATTTAACATCTCATCCTAAAACAGCAGGAGATTAAGTGAAGGGTTAATTGCTAGAGCCTTTTCCCTGTTGTCCAGATGCCTCTTGCTTGTCAGTCTAGGGGGGAAGTTAGGAGCAATAAACTTCTAATGAACCTGGAGAAGAGAATAACACTTGTAGACAGAAAAAATTTCTACATACGTGAATATGCATAATCTCACATAAATTCACACATACATCTTCATACATCTTCATACATAGATTCACACATACATCTTTCACGCAGTCAGCTGGGCCCAGCTTGCATGCATTCTCACAATTTCATACTTACACACATACATGCACACATTCCCACAATTGCATACTTACACACACATCCATACTTACATATGCATATGGAGCAAAGACCAAGCACCGGTGCAAAAAGAACTCACTCATTCTGGATGAAAGATGGACTACAATATTTATTGCATGGAGAAAGAAAAAGCTTCCACCCTTTCAATGCTAAATGAATTAAATCCATGTTTGTAAGAAAAAGACTTTGTTTCTCTTAATAAGACTAAGCCTGCTTTGTCCTTACCATGGGACCTGTCCTTTCCAATGGTAAGGAGAAGCCTGCCTGCTCCTTCTACTCTCTGCAACATCTTCTTTGTTCCTCTTTCTCTCTGCCTCCTGCACATTGTTATTCTCTTAGTTAGTTTATGTTACCTATAGTTTCTAAGTTACTCCACTCTGCATTATCCTTCTAGTCTTGTTCTCTTCTGACTAAAAAACTTCTCCTCAGTTCAGTTCTCCTCTCAGCTCTGTCCCTCTCATTCAGTTCTTCTGGTCTGACTTCTCTTTGTCCTCAGCCCTTAAACGTCTTTCAGAATGCATGATCACATGTTACAAAGTTCATCATAAGTTCACACAGAAAACCAAGTCCTAAATTGAAATAGAAGCTTACAACAGAGAATGTTTACATGCATATCCATTAGGAGTAATTATCTAGCTACCACTTGTCTTCTCTACAGGTTCGTAGAAAGTTTAAAACCATAACTAAGTTATAAGTGACGTTTTGTATAGAAAAACCCAGTCAATATTTTACCTTCTGTCCTAACACCTATAATAAATCCTAGTTCCCTTTTTATGACCTTTAGTTAATTGTTTTACAACCTCTTGGAATGTGCTCTGAGTAGGAGAAAGTCTGGTTGCCATCTAAGAGCAATTAACTTGTGACACTTGGGAGACTGGCAGAGTTCTCATTCCAGTTTGGCTATAGGAGGGATCTAGTAGCAGTCCCATTAGAAAAGAGCTTAGTAATCACAGATATAATTTTAGGAATTCTTATAGGATCATCATTAAAACTAAAGTCATCTATTTGTCTACATAGCATCACTATAAGACATCTTCATGGATCTGCAAGGATCTGCTCCAAAGGAATGTGCTATTACTATTGATTATTATAAATGTATAATAATAATAACAACAGGAAAAGCATATAAATAGCAGGAAATCTTTCCTAAAATTAGTCCCCCACAGCCTTGCTGAATGGGGGCTCACCTGTCGCAGATTATATAATAATCCGAGGCAGGCATTTCAGGATGAACATCTGCTAGTATATTAGCTTGTCCCATTATGGCTCCTGACAGGTGACTTTCAGTGATGAGTGCTTACCAGGTATGCACTAAGACTGGGGTTAGTCCCAGACAGCAGTGAGATGAGAGTGGGCGAAGCTAAGTCCAGTCTTTAAGCTAACCAAACTTGTAAAGTTTTACTACTTGCCATTACTCTAAAAAGGGATTTTGAGGTGGGTGTAATAGTTATCTACCTTTAAACCCAGCACCCAGAAGGCAGAGACAGGCTGATCTCTGTGAGTTCCAGCCCAGTTTGGGTTGCATAATGAGACCCTGTCTTTAAAAAAAAAAAAAAAAAAAAGGAGGTAGAATTTTGAGACACACATGACAGTTAATGACACAGATACAGTAAACCATTAAATTCTCAAAATATGAACTTAAAGCAAGTCTTTCCCTGTGAAAGACTGCTAGCATCAATATGGTAGATAAGTATTATTTGGCCTAAAATGCTCCTCCTTGCCCCCCCCCCAAAAAAAATCCTAGCAAGATTTACAAGGAGACCTGTGTGGAGGCAATACTACAGTCTTACATCCCATACTGCCTGGGATCTGTGCAGACTCCACTGCTGAAGGAGAGCCTTGGAGGCCACTCTAAACAATCATGGTTGCCAGTACTTAGGTTGCTGGATCTGCTTCTGTTTGTATCCAGAAAGAGGATACGTGTTGAGGGTGTCACAGGAGAGAGTAACGCAAGAGAAACTGATTCTATGGATGTGTTATAACATGATGGGTCCAGCAGCACTGTGGAGTCCTGTGTGCTTTGTGTTCATTCTTATTGGTCTGTTTTAGTGAGAGAGCTGATCCCAGTTACTGTAAGGACCGGATTACTGAAGGCGCCAATATCAACAAGTCCCTTGTGACTCTGGGAATTGTAATCTCCACTTTAGGTATTTTGGTAATGGACTCGGGGTGAATCGCATCGGGAGGGAGACTTTGGAAAATGACTCATACTATTTTCATTTTGTCAAAAACGTGGTAGATGCTTACAAGGTTGTTTTTTTTTTTTAAGGTTACATTTTAATTTGAGCATGAAAATCTGTTGTTTTTAAGATATGAGTGATCATCATTCTAGAATAATGTTAATACTCCATTTCATAGTTCAAAGTCTGAACTTAAACTTGAAGCCTCCTATGCAGAAAAGGATTGTGATACTCAGTTTATGTCCTGTAATCATTGTTTTTAGAGTATTTGCTTCATAACACCTTCAGTATTCTACTTTTGTTTTGCTTTTCTATTTTTTTTTTTAATCTATTAAGCCCAGAACTCACAAGTGTTCAGCAGTTGCCAGAGCCTCAGTAGTGCAGCTAGCAGTGGAGGTGACAGTGGGATTCCTAGCACCACATCTGGGACCAGCAGCGGAGGGGGACCTGCAAGGAGGCAGTCTTACATCCCATACCGGGACTCTGTGCTGACCTGGCTGCTGAAGGAGAGCCTTGGAGGCAACTCCAAAACCATCATGGTTGCCAGTAAGTGGGATGCTTCCATTTGGAGCTGGTATTGTGTCTAGAAAATTCACTGACCACTTATGCTTCTCAGTCCCTCAAGAGTGCATTTGCAGCAAGACTAGTGAGTAAGAGAGAGGGGCCCAGAACATTGCTCATCTTTACCTTTCTACCTCAGCTGTGTCCCCTGCACATACCAGCTACAGTGAGACCATGAGTACAATGAGATACGCTTCCAATGCCAAAAACATCATCAACAAGCCACGGGTGAATGAGGTAAGACCTGGAAGACCTGGTCTGACAGTGTTTGAAATTCTCCTTATTGTTTTCTCTGTTTCTTTCTCATTATTTCTGTCATAGTCAGCATCTCTGTTACGGTGATAGAACATTGATGAGAAGCAACTTGGGAAGAAAAGCTGTATTCGTCACTTTTCTGTTGCTGTGATAAAATACCACAACCAAGACAACTTATAGAAGAAAGAGTTTATTTGGGGCTTGTGGTCCTAGAAGGTTAGAGTCCACAATGGTGAAGTAACAGAAGCAGGTGAAAGGTGTCCAAAGCAGCAGCTGAGAGCTTACATCTCAACTGCATGCAGGAGGCAGAGAGAACTAGCTAAAAATGGCTTTGAAACATCTGACATATTCCCTCTAACAAGGCCACACCTCCTAATCCTCTCTAAACAGCCACCAGCTGGAGACCAAGTATTGAAATGTCTAAGATTTATGGGGGATGGAGCCGGGCGTGGTGGCGCACGCCTTTAATCCCAGCACTTGGGAGGCAGAGGCAGGTGGATTTCTGAGTTCGAGGCCAGCCTGGTCTACAGAGTGAGTTCCAGGACAGCCAGGGCAAAACAGAGAAACCCTGTCTCGAAAAACCAAAAAAAAAAAAAAAAAAAGATTTATGGGGGATGTCTCATTCAAAATACCACAAAGGGGTTATCACATATACAGATTGCAGTCCACTATTGAGCTAAGTCGAGGCGGGAACCTGGAGTAACTCAGTTTGCTGGATTGACCTCCATGGCTCACTCAGCTTGATTTTTTTATACAATCTAGACTACCTACCTAGAAATGGCACTGTCCACAGTCAGCTGGACCCTCCCCATCAACCATTAACTAAGAAAATGCCCCCAGGGGCTTGCCTACAGTTCAGTCTGAGAGACATTTTCTTAGTTGAGGTTCCAGTTCTGTCAAGTTGACAAAAATCTAATGAGTACAATTTTCATTCCAACTTGGCGTCTGCAAATGATGTACTTTCTCCCAATGTAGTGCCCTGCATTTTCTGATCTCTCAGCAAATCATTTTATGAAATTTCCTTTAGGCATTCGTTTCTTTAAGGCCATTATTCCTCTTCCGATCCCTAGTGTATGATTGCCACTTGATGAAAGTTTATTTGGAACCTTAGGTTTGATGCTTTTATTTTTAATTGATACTGATTTGTGTCTTGAGTTTTTTGGTGTGTGTGTGTGTGTGTGTGTGTGTGTGTGTGTGTGTGTGTTTTGAAACATGGTTTCTCTGTATAGCCCTGACTGTCCTGGAACTTACTCTGTAGACCAGGCTGGCCTTGAATACAGAAATACACTGACTCTGCCTCCCAAGTGCTGGGATTAAAGGCATGCACCACTACTGCCTGGCTGTGTCTGGGTTTTATTATATAAATTGCAGTTGACTTCTCTTTTGGATTAAAACCAGAGTATAGGGAACTTGTGGCTTTGAAAGCTGAGTAATGATGAGAACATTGCAAATGTTCCTTATCTCTTGGAGATTCAGTGAAATTTCAGAGCAGGGGTCATAGCTGGTGGACAGACATACCTACGGGCTGTTTTCAAAGGCTGTGTGATTAGCTATGTATCAGATTTAGACATCATACTGAAGGATTAGCTTTTGTGAGCTTCCTTGATCTACTCTAAGGTGGTGATTTTTAAAGTTCATATGTAAAAGAATCACCTGAAGAGTTTGTTAAACATAATTGAGCCCCAGTACCCAAGAATTGCTTTCTTGGGTGGGTCTGGAATTTGCCTGGTCACTAGTTCTTGGATGAGGCCGATACTGCTGTAGGTCCTGGGATTATACTTTGAGAAGTCACTCCCAAAGAATGACACACTTCTCCATAGTTGGGACCTGCCGTGAGCCAATGGTTACAGAGTTCTCTGTTTCAGGATGCAAATGTGAAGCTCATCCGAGAACTCAGGGAAGAGATTGAGAGGTTGAAAGCCATGCTGCTGAACTTTGAACTGGTATGATGGCAGTCACTACTCTCTTGTATTCCAATGATGGTCTGTGTCTTGAACACTTGGGGCCTGCCATATCTATTTTCAAGTTTTATATTATTATAGTGTATTTGTATGAACATGGGTGTATACACACACGTAGAGATCAGAGGACAACCTTTGGAAATGGTTCTCTTTTTCTACCTTGGGCTCTGGGTAGAACTCAGGTTGCCGGATATGCACAGAAGGCCTGCCAAACCATCTGGCTGGCCCTGTGCTTTATATTTTTAGTTGACAGTGATGGAGCAAAGGCAGAAGGATCCCCCTGATTTCTCTGTGTGGTCAGATGAGCTGGGTGGCCATTCCTTGTGTCATCTTTTGTGTAGAGGACATTTGTCTTGCTGGCCCCTGCTCTCTGTGGAATTGGGTCCTAGAGAACAATTTATTTCCATTCTCCTCCTTTGTACTCATATGAGCCCAAATACCAATGCATCTGACTTACTTCAGTGGTAAAGTCTTTGCTTTGTCCATACTTTATTCTTATTAGAACTTGTTCTCTCTGTCTCTCTCTGTCTCTGTCTCTGTCTCTGTCTCTCTGTCTCTCTCTCTGTCTCTCTCTCTGTCTCTCTCTCTTTCTCTCTTTCTCTCTCTCTCTTTCTCTGCAGAGGAACTTCAGCTCACTGAATGATGATCTGGATGAGAACCTGCAGGAGTTTGTCTTCCAGAATGATTTGAAGGTGGGTGTGTTGAATGGACCCAGTAGAACTTTCCAGGACCCTGCAAATAAGTTTGATCTCCATTTGTCATTCCTCATCTAGGTCTGTTCCCTCAGTGGGGCAGAGAGCAGCTGTCTAGATCAGGAACCATTTTTATTTCCATTGAGCCTTGAGTAGAGAAGGTGTTTGCTTTAGTTGGTGGTAAATGGTTTTTTTAGTTTTTTGTTTTTTGTTTTTTTTTTGGTATGTTTGTATTTTATTTTCTTAGACTCATGGTAGCTTTTTATGGATAGTATGAATACCTTAGAAAAATGATTTTCTAGTCAGTAAATCAGACACTCGGTGTGTCTTCACAGACTGGGCACTCAGTTTGAAGCCTCAAGGGCTAGAGGAGTCCCTGCCTCAGGTGGCACAGGCCACTTGGATACACAGAGGCTGGTGTTTCATGACGTGTCTGACAAGGAAGAAATCATCATGCCCTATAATTTTTGGAACAGTTGTCATGTGCTGGAAGGCAGAGAACTGGATTTGAACTGGACCTTGAGGGATTGATAGAGTTGTGAGAGAGGGAGAAGGGCACTTTGTATGAGGGAGAGATGACGTAAGCAAAGCCACAGAACTGGGAGATGACCTGGGACAGCAACAGTGGGAAGTGTGTACAGATTACCCGGTACAGGGAACATAATGGAACAAAGATAGTCATGTCACAGCAGCAGGGACACGGGAAGGGAGTCAGGAAGGAGCCAGGGACATGGTACTTCTCTGATTAAGCCCATCTTCTAAAGTTTCCATCACCTTCCAAAGCAATGCCACCAGCTGGGCATCAAGTCTTTAACACAGCAGCCTCTGGGGCATTTTCTGTCCAAACCACGACACATATTTTTTCTAGTTAGAAGAACAATGTATGCTCACTGAAGAAAACTTTAAGCATTTATTGAAGGAGCTACCATTTATGAAAGTAACACATGATTATTAAAGAACACTTAAACACATGTAGCACTCACAGATGAAAAGGTACAAGGACCTCTGTGAGGTTCTGAATAGTGGCATCAGGGATTGTGAGGGAGGAAGTCAAACATGGAGGCAGTAGGTAAGAGTGGGCCTCAGTCTGTTCCCCACACAGGGAGTCTGTCATCTCTGTACTCTGCAGATAGACACGCTGACTCAACCCTGGATGCAGAAGCGGAATGACCGGCAGGCACTGATGGAACATTATGGTGTGGACATCAACAAGAAGAGGGCCAGGGTGGTCATCGACTCCAGCCTGCCACATCTGATGGCTTTGGAGGATGATGTGCTCAGCACAGGCGTCGTGCTTTATCACCTCAAGGTGAGGAGGCTGGCTCACCTCCTCTCTCCCCGATCGCTGGCCTCAGAAGTGAAGGAAGGAAAGGAGCTCACAGCCATGTTCTTAGGGGTCCAGACCCAGGCCTCAGAGCTGCCTCATTGATCTGATCCTGCCACAGAGTGGGATTTGTTTGGGTTTTGTTAACACCAAATGGCTGGAGGAAGCTGGGAATCAGCATGAGTATTGGTTTTCAACTGTTCCTGATGCTTTCCTGTAACTGACTCATTATTTCTATGCCTTAATTTCTTCACATTAAGGTAAGAATGGCACCTCTTCCATTATTTTTCTGACTTCCTGAAGCACAGGGGTGCATATGGAGAGTGAAATCCTAACCTCAAAAATACAATGCCCTGTGCCTATAGACTCTGCTGCTCAGAAAGGTGATGTGGGAAGGTCCTTGAGCTCAGGAGTTTGAGGCCAGCTTGCTTAAGAAGAAGAAAACTGTCAGAGCTTCTGAACTACAAATTCAGACTGCTCAAACATGGGCAGATTCAAGAGTTTAAAAAGTTGTCTTCTCACACTTCCACTGAGCCTGCAAAGCAACAAGGACCGATGTCTCCCTCCACCTGACCCCTGAAGGAGAGACCATGGGCAAGGCAACTTACAAAAAGAAAGCATTTATTGAAAGCTTCCTTATAGTTTCAGTGGGTTACTCCAAGCCTGTCATGGCAGGGAGCATGACAGCAGGCAGGCAAGCCTGTAGGTATGTCACTGGGGCAGTAATGAAGAGCTCACATCTGCTCTAAAAGTTGCAGGCTGAGAGAGAGCAAGACAGCCTGGTGTGGACTTTTGAAACCTCAAAGCCTAGTGACATATTTCCTCCAGCAAGGCTATATTTCCTAATTCTTCCCTAACAGTTCCACTAACTGGGGACCCAGCATACAATCATGAGCCTATAATAGAGACCATTCTATATCAAACCACCACAGAATGGGTTTTCTCACTTCAAATGAGAAAAGTGAGAAAAGCCCTCCTTGACTGGATCCTTAAACCCTGTATCCAACTTCTTGGGTTTTGGTTGATTCCAGATGTAGTCAAGTTGACAACCAAGATCAGCCATCATGCTCCTTCCTTGGCAGCATTGATAGAAATTGGCAACCGTTGACTTATATGCAGGGAGGAGAGGTAGAAGGGCATAGGGCAAGGTTAAAACTTCATACACTGTCTTGGGAAAGCTACAAGGTCTCTCTGTTCTGGCTGCTAATAGTGTGGCCTAGTGATGATTTTAGTCACCTTGGAAATCTCTCATTGGAGAGGTGTTATGGTAAGGCTGAGGAACGCATGGGCAGTGGATTCGGAGACCTGAATTGAAGCCACAGCTTTCCTACTTAACAAATGGGCTTTTAGCAAATTTATTTTCTATGAGCTTCAGATTTCTGGCCTATAAGGAGGACATAGTAGCACCAACATTTGAGGTTGTTAATGGGTTAAACAAAGCCAAGCATAGTTATAAATGCTACTGATCCCAGCATTTTGGAGACTGGGGCAAAAAGTTGAGAGTTCAAGGCCAGCCCAGGCTACAAAGCGAGTTACTGGCTCAAAAAGCAAACAAAAGACAATGTCTATAAAAACATTTAGCATAATACGTGGGACATAGCAAATGGTTACTTAAGAAACATACACCCTCAAGTTAGCATCTTTGTTACCATGTTGCTAGGTTCCAATAGCCGTGTGATCTGCAGTGGGTTTGTCATAACCAAGGGCCCAAAGCCCAGCATTGTACTAATTCAGTGCTTTGCTTGTGTTAACACCTGTTGCTGTGCTCTCTTCTACTCTCTTCCAGTTCCTTTCGCTTGTAGAGACACCTTCCCCCTGTTTGTGCTAACCCTTCATAGAATTTGGCATCTGTTATGCTTCCTCTGTGGAGCAAGAAGGTAACAATCCATAAGTCTTCACAAAAAGTCTGAGTCTCCCGGATCAAAAATGGGCCACACTAACCTTAGTTGCTTTGGAAGTGAAGTCTATGTAGTATATGTGTGCCCCCTTCCTTTTACTGAAGAGTTTCGAACCAGCAGCTATTCCTTGATCTCAGGCCACAGGGCAGAAAGGAGTTTGTCAGCATTTGATGGGCTTTGCAAATAGGCAGTGGTGTGTATTACTGCTAGGGTCCCCCTGGACTGTAGAGCGAGTGGATGGAAGGTCAGAACAGCCTAGTGAGGCTGGGGAAGGTTCTGAGAATGCTGAGTTGGGCATGGGAAGACACAGGTTATACACAGCTATGGACTATGCTTTGAAGGCAGGGCTGCATCTCTCTTTATTCTTATTAAAATGATTTCTTTCTTTCCTCCCCTTAGGAAGGGACAACAAAAATAGGAAGGATCGATTCAGATGAGGAACAGGATATTGGTAAGTGACCGCACATTTGCATCTGACATTTGTGCCTGAATGAAGGAAGCTGCTGACCGTGAAGTGGAAAGGAGTCTCTGAAGAACCGGTTAGGGGTCTGCTTTTCTTTCTGCTGCTAGCTTTTGAGTTGGAACTTGGAAGGAGTCGGCTTATTTGGTGGGCTTGAGTTCTTGGTGGTTTTTAGGTTGTGGGAGTTCTTTTTTGTTGGGCTTGGAAATATTCTAGGTGTTGGGTTGGAACATGTAAAGACCGGAAGAGGCATTCTCCTGAATGGTTTCTGAACTTAGGTTGCCCCTGCCTCTTCAGTCCTTCAGGGCCAGTGGATTGAGAGAGACCACTGCACGATCACTAGCACTTGTGGGGTGGTCATTCTCCGGCCTACCCAAGGAGCACGCTGTACAGTCAATGGCCGTGAGGTCACTGCTTCCTGCCGTCTGACACAAGGTAAGGCTGTCTGTCTCCCAGGGTGCATCTGGATGAGTGAGAGGCATCGTCAATCTGACAGGTCCAGAGTGAAGCAAGAGTCAATTACCTGTTACTCAGCCTCTTACCTAGAGACCTGAAGATTTTCTAACATAATCTTCCTCATTCTAGGACCCAAGATAGACAATGATTCATGGAAATTTGTGCTTGTTTATCTGAACCTCAGTTTCTTCATCTGTGATAATGGGAACAGAGGGCAGGATTGAAAGAAGCCTGTCTTTTTTGAGTTCTTGGTAGTTTGCTGTAAAGACTTTGTGCCAGTGTGCTTCTAGTACTAATCTATTTAAATCCCATTCTCTGAATCTGAACTCAGAGCCCTCCTCTTCATGAAATTTTTCTGACTACACTATCTGGAATTTTTCCTGCTGTTTATTTGATTATAACTGTAAGATGTATAATTAATATATATCAACTTAGCTTGTTGCAGGCATGAGTTTATCTCATAGTATCACAGTTTGTGTCAGGGTGTGATTATGGACTGAACTCTGGTTTGTGTGTCACAGGAGCTGTCATAACACTGGGGAAAGCACAGAAGTTCCGATTTAACCACCCAGCTGAGGCCGCTGTGCTGCGGCACCAAAGGCTCCAGGTGGGCATGGCTGTGATTTCCACGTGGCGGTTAGGGAAGCTTCAGCACTACCCTGTTGGAATCACTGCTCTTTTCCATGTCTTAGATTGGAGAGACTCTTGGCAGCAGTGGCTCTTTGGAATGGCTGGACTTGGATGGAGATGTCAGTGCCTTAAGACTGGGTCTCTGTCCTGTGCTCAGAAAGGAGAGGTGAGAATCTGCTGCTGTAGCAATGGAGTCTTCTACGTTTCCTTCTTAGTCTGGAACAGAATGGCAATTGGGAGAGAGTTGTATAACAATGAAGGTCTGAACAAATTTCTTCCAGATTGACTTGGCCAAGTGTTGTGGCTTGAAAATAAAATATTCTCCACAGGCTTGGGCATTGAAGACCAATCTTGTGGCATAACCTATGAGGTTCTGGAACCTTTAGGAGGTATGATAGAGCCCAAAGAAGTAGGTCATTGGAGGCGTGTTCTTGGGGGTACATCTTACTCACTTCCCTCTGTGCCCCTCTCCACTTCTTGTTATTATGAGGTAAGCCACTTTGTACCACCACATGTGCCCCTAGCCTCACTCCTGCACACTGCAGGGTAGTCTCCCACAGACTAGGACTTCTGGACTGGTAGGATAAGGTGAGTCCTTTTCGCAAGTCGTTTCTCTCAAGGGTTTGATATAGCAATGAAAAAACTATGAGTAATCTGAGAATGCGGAGCTGGTTGCTGAGTTTGTAGCTGACAGAGATGTAGCCACATTCCTCATTTGTGTCCTGCTTTGTATCTTGTCTCTCTTCTCACTGAAAGACATGCATCTCCCCTGTTGGCAAGATTTATCTGGGAAGTATTTTTTTGTTTGTTTGTTTGTTTGTTTGTTTTTTTGGTTTGTTTTTTGTTTTTTGTTTGTTTGTTTGTTTGTTTTGGTTTTTCGTATCTGGGAAGTGTTAGCAGACATCTTTGGTATTGCTTCTAAACCTTACTTCCCCACAATTCTTTAAGTCTCAGCGCACCTGTGTGTGAGCTCATGGTATGTATATCTGTTAGCCGCTAGATTATATAGCTTCCTCTGGAGCTTTAAGATGTATCTCTTTTATTATCTCAGCCAACAATACAGAACTATGCACACGAGGCAACAATGAGAAAACATGTTGAGCTTCTGCTCTCCCTCCTGCTTCACCTGCTCGGTGATAAACTTTGAAGTCTTGAGTTAATTTATATGCAGTTGACAGCAGCTGGTTTGCTCCTTCATCATTATCCTTTGTATACAGAATCCTTTCCTCAGCTGGACACCCAGTGGGTTTGCTCCTTTGTTCCTTTAGCCAAACTGACCTGTATGTCAGATCCAACTGTAGGAAAGTCATCAGGACACTCAGTACCAGTAGATCACTAGCAAGACTATCAAGCACTTCCAAGGATTCGCAGCAGGTTCTTGTGACCCTTGGCCTCTTTGGAGGGATCCAGCTCCTTCTTCTGGCCTGGAGCATTTGATTGATGAAGATAGTCTCATCTTCATCAATCTGATAGGAGAAGATGTGGATGGGGGAGCCGGGTGAGCAGCAGAGCATCTTCACAGAGCTGCTCACAGAGCTGTTCACAGATGAACAGTGCAGCTGCAGAGGTTTAGGGACGGGTGATCCTAGGGTCAAGGTCTAAGGGGCCCGTGGAGGAAGGGCAAGCTGGAAAAGCTGACACAGACAGAAAGAATCGAAGCCAAGAAGGTGGGATTGAGGCTGAAGTTCTTATTTTCTCAGAAAGAACCCCTTATTTTGTAGGGAAGCCATGAAAGAGAATTTGTTTTGGATAAGGTTTCATTGGGAAGATATGTTGAAGATCTGGCTTTTCTCAGAGTGCATAGTTCACAGGGAACACTGCAATTTGAAGAGCTATGCATATAGAAAGGTGCATTGGAACTACGTGAACTGATTCACATTTAGCCCTACCACATCAAAGCCGTGTGGCCTCAGACGGCTCCCTTACTCTTTGAGCCTGTTTCCCCACTTCTAGAGTAAGCATGACTATCCACTTCCCAGGGATCCTGTGGTAAGGACTGGTAGAGCTGATCGGGCAGAATACCCACATGCCCACGGCCCCACTGGCTGTAGGGATGAGCTGCCTAGGAGAGCTGCTTTCCTTTCTTGTCCTCTTGTGTCAGCCAGCTCACCATCCTCCCCAGAGAGCTCTGTAGATTCATCTTTCCTTTTAAATATCTTCAGGACTCTGTAGCCTCATGACCTTTCACCAACACCAAGAATGTTCTTTTATCCATCTGTGAAGGGCTTCAGAGTCAAGGCCTCCATTGTGGACTGCACCCACCATTCACCACCTGCTTGAGGGGCTTGTAGGCAGGCTGGGCCTATCCATCTACTTTAGCCAGCATCTGGTGCCAGCCCTTGGTCAGGTAGTGTGACCCTCAAGCTAATGACTGGGCAAAGGGGCCAGGTTGTGGAATGGACAGAAGAAACTGCGTGACCTAGTCTGGATTTGTGGGCAGTCTCTCCTACTCTTAACCCAGGCTTGGCTTCAAGGCTGCCCTCATCCTAGGCTGCTATCCCTCATTTATCTCTGGAGGAGCATTTGAGAGGGCCAGAGCTTTTTCTAAGCCATGTTTTTTTCTTGTAGTAGTGATCTGGACTGGAAGAAATTTTGTCCTGGGAATCTGTTGCCTATGTTCTTCGAATTCTCTTGGTTAGGGTTAGGGTTAGGGTGGGGCAGGGCGGGGATTACCTTTAAATGTCTAGAACACAGAAGAGGTTCTCACTGCTGCTGCAGTAGTAAGTAGCTGCCACTAAATTCTGCTGCAGACTGTGAGGCCCCAAGGTGGCAGAGGACAACTGCCAGAGCAGAGTGGAGAGTATAGTGGAGTCCTGGCAAGGAGTTGGTGACCAGGGTTAACAGTTTTCCTTCTCAGTATTTCTGGAGATTTTTCTGTATTTCCTGGGGAAATTTTAGTAGAAACCCCTTTAATTCTTTCATTTTTAAAGGAATAGCTCTTCTGTATGTGTATATTTGCATGTATACATGATTTTGGAGGAGGGGTGTGTATGTGTGCATGTGCATATGAGAGAGAGAGAGAGAGAGAGAGAGAGAGAGAGAGAGAGAGAGAGAGAGAGAGAGTCTAAAGTTTATATCAGTGTTTCTCAATGGCTTTACTCTATTAAGGCAGGGTCTCTCTCTGACCCCAGAGCTTGCCAATTACAGACTTGCCCTAGGCATCCCGTCTCTGCTGTCCGAGGGCTGGGATTACAGGTAGCTACCATGCTTGCTTGGTTTTTATGTGTACTCTGGGGGGTCCAAACCCTTGTCCTCACATTCATGTGGTAAATGCTCTACCCACTGAGCCATCTCCCAAGTCTGGACAAGATGCTCGATTTAGCTAAAGTATTATTTTTTATATTTTATTTTACTTTTTATTCTTAGGACAGGAAAACTAGCCTCAAATTCATAATCCTCCTGCCTCTGCCTTTAGAGTATTAGGGTTAAACGCATGTGACACCACACTCAGCTTTTTGTACTTTTAATAAAATATTTGTTTTACTCTTATGATTTCCTTATGAGCAAGGTATGGTGGCACAGCTAGGGAGGCGGAGGCAGGTGGGGCTCTGAGTTCAAGGCCAGCCTGGTCAATATAGTTCCTAGATAGCCAGGGCTACATAGAGCGACCCTGTCTCAAAAACAAAACAAAACACCAAAGCAAATAAAAATAAGCAGCAACAAAAAAAATCTGTTTTACTCGAATGATTTCCTTATGAGAGTGAACTTGGGTTTCTGCTAAACCCATAATTCTAAGAATATGATAGTCTAATGTCTGTTCTCTGCTCCTGTACTATGACGTCATGAGCTGCCTATGACAACACACCTATTTGTTCCAAGCTGCCAGATGTCTGAAGCCCCTTCTACCTTGCTGAATTCCGGAGTGCTCTCAGAGGGATATACGTCTCCCACCCATGTGTCCTGAGTTTGGTTTGCTTGGGTGACTCTGAGCTTTTTGTCACAGGAGAGTGCTGGAAGAGCAGTGTGACAAGGACCAGCAGCCATTAAGAAATAGCGAGGTAACTTACAGAGCCCAGACTGAGCAACAGCAGTGCCATGTGGAAGCTCTGAAGCAGCAAGCCAAGGAAGGACAGAGTAGAGTCCAGGAGGAGCTAGAGCTGGACCAGACCCATAGCAGCCGGCAGATAAAAGACAGTAGGTGTCCTCACCTAAGGTCGGCTTCGTCTGCCATTTCCATTTCATGCTGCCAACTTCTGCATTCTGACCTTGGTTGTCTTTGTGATATGATGGACTCTATTGTACTGGGCATTCTCTTCCTTCTTTTAGAGAACTGAAGCTCACACAAGGGGCCTGGAAATAAGCAAGTGGACTTCTCTATGGCCCCTCAGAATGATGCACCTTCTGCTAACTCCCTCCAATGGCGCACTTGTCTATGCATTTCTACCCGCCCCTCTTGTCTACTGTTCCATTGAGGCCTACACATCTTCCTTTCCTTCCCCTTCAGTAAGGAAGCCCTGTAGCTCTCCCTTGCCACGCCACTCTATCCAACCCCCTTCACCTCTTATGGCTCTCGCCATGGCTGGAGATGTCTGAGAACAGACAGCCATAGGCAGGAAGGGCTGACCTCCTCTCTGGGTGTTTTTGCTTCCCAGACCAGCAGTGGCTACTCAGAGAAGAGACCTGGCTAGCCAGCTTACGAGAAACACAGCAAGAAGGCGACTGTGGAGAAGAGAAAGAACTTGAGGCCTTTGTGGCACCTGATGCTTGGCTTCCAACAGTTCTTCAGACACCACCATCCCCACTGGTCCAAAGCCAGAAGAGGGTGGTGCAGCCCCAGTGCTTACGGAGACATACTTCTTGGGGTACAGTGTGGAACATCAGGCAGAAAAAGGTATCGGTCCAGCTGAAGAAAATTATTAAGAAGCGGAGGCTGCTGGAGGCCCAGAGGAGACTGGAACAGCTCAGTGCATTCTTCTGTATTCAGGATGATGGTGCTTCCAGGGCCCCAAGGTGGGCCTCTAGCTCTAACATGTCAGGCCCATGTTCTCAGCGGAGAAGCAGATTGTCAACTTGCAGCTCTCTGAGTCTCCAAAGGCGTGGCAGCCGACGCCGTCCCCAGCTACACAGGTACCAGTGATATCCCCAGGACCCAACTTTTTTACAATGGAAACCATTCAAAAATGCAAAAAGTTGAGAGACTTATGGAGTATCTATTTTGAGCAATTATAAAGATGTGCTACACTTACTTTAGAGTCCCACCACCCTATCTTTCAAAGGATTTAAGGCAATATCATGTCATTTTAACCCCTGTATCTTTAAGTTTGTACCTCTAAAAATATAAACTGTTCTGTCATTCCTATCAAATCATACCTGCCAAGATTAGGTTATAGCTTGATAGACGCTAGCACCTGGGTTACACTCAAGTTTTCTCAAGTTGCTTGAAGTGTGCCTTGATTTTCCATGTCGAGATCTAATTGGATTTATAAACTAACTGTCACTGTAAGTCTGAAGTTCCTGTAGTTATTCTTTCCTATTTCTTCTTGTCAGTATGCAAAATGGGTCAATTCTATAGATGCCACACCATAGATTTATGTTTGATTCTTTTTTTTTTTTTTTTTTTGGTTTTTTTGAGACAGGGTTTCTCTGTAGCTCTGGCTGTCCTGGAACTCACTTTGTAGACCAGGCTGACCTCGAACTCAGAAATCCACCTGCCTCTGCCTCCCAAGTGCTAGGATTAAAGGCGTGTGCCACCACTGCCCAGCTTTGATTCTTTATAGTATTAAAATTGTTTTCCTCACATAGCCAATTGCTTGAAATATAGGTCAGTTAAACTTTCCCCTGAGATAAAGCAATTGGGGCGGGGATTGAGCAACATGTATCTGAGACCTCTGAAAGCCAGGACTCCTTTGTCAACAGTCTGCTTTTGTGTGTATTGATCTGAGGGGTGTAGGACACAGTAAGTGTGTGGCCTGCTTTCCAACCTCTTTCAGAGTTACTAAGTAGTTGCCATATTCCTTATATTGACACAGGGACATTACTATTCTGAGATGGCTTTCCTTACCTTCACAGTGCTTTCATGAACTGGGATCCTTCTACCATGTCACCATCTATGCCTGACCTGACTCACCAAATGCCAGAAAAAACCTTGTCAACAGATACCATTCCTCAGGCTACGGCTTGTTTTCCAAGGACAGGACACCTGGGTAGCAACAGCCTGCATTCATCATGGTGGAGGAAGTTCTCTCCAGCTAGGAGAGCCTCTACCCAAGGCACCTGTCTCACTGTGAGCCACAAATCTGTCCGTAGTCAAGAAATTGAGTCATTGGGTAAACAGCCCTTTCAGATGTCATCCCAGGGCCAATCAACTAAGAAACAAAAACCAAGGGATGGGTCAAGGACCTTCACCCCTGCTGCCCAGACCAGAAGGGCTAAGGGACTAGTAGCCTCTGTTAACACACAAACTGGATGGCAAAAAGAAGGGAGCTGTGGGACCTACAAGGCTCCTAAGGAAATTACTTCCCATTCTATGGATCTCAGTGGACAGGAGCCAGCAGCTGGGCATAGAAAAGTAGTCAAGACTTTTCAGGCAGAATCCAAACTACCTCCTCCAAGCAGGGCATCAAAAAAGCATCAGAGGGTGCTGGCAGCTAGGGCCAGAGACATTGCCAAAAAGTTCTCTCATTTGCCTCGTGGAAGTCCTTTTAAAAAACAGTCTAGTGCAGGAGATCCAGACACACCAGCCTCCTTCACAGACTCTAGACCTATAAAGGACCATGTAAGGGAAGAGGACAAAGACTTATCTGACACTGAAAGCAGTTATTCAGTGGATTCTCTTTCTTATATCTATGCCAAAGTCCCAAAGAAACTGCTGAAACCAGAGGACCTTCAGGGAAAATGGGACCTCCCTGATCCAGAGAACTCTGAAAGTGACAACAGTCAAATATCTGAGGATTCGCTTGCTGGGAAAGGGCACCAAAGCCTCCCAGAAAACTCTAGAGGTGACTATTCCACGAAGAACCATGGACATTCAAGGGCCAGAACTTCAGTTGCTGTGAGGGGTCTCCCCATGCCCTCAGACAGTAGGTTATGTACTCAAACATACAGGAGCTTTTCCTTGGACAGCCTGATTGATCCTGAAAATAGGCAAGGGGTGCCTTTCCTTGGTTCTGCTGATGAGATGCCTACAGAGACTTTTTGGCATCTGCAGACTGCCACCCTATCTGCAATAGACCAGGAGGCAACAGATAGGCCTAGCCCTATCAACCATAGAATGGGAGTTGGGGTAAATGTTCTCCTGCCAAAAAGCAATTCATTTTACCTTGATCCTCAGTTCCAGCCCCATTGTGAGCAGCTTGAGTCAGAAATGAAGGCAAGCTATTCTGAACAAACCAACCTTCTCCGAGGCATTCAGCTTTCAAGAGAGAGCCCCCTGTTATCTGTGGATTCATGGTTTTCTTGTGACTCTAAGGTCAGTCCCAGCAGCCCCTCAGGGGTCATACATTCTTTACGTCCAAGTCCTGACATACATGAAGTTCAGTCCCATGGTGAGAAACCCAAACACTGGTTAAGTGTTGAAGAAGTAAAGTCACCAGGTACCTACAAAATTCCCCAAAGCAGTACTGAGCCACCCTGCAGTTCAGATTTGTATGCAACCTCTGCTTCTGATACATCCAAGCCCTCAGTTTGTGAAAGCCAAGAACTCCTTCAGCCAGGAGTTGATGGATTCTTTCAGGGCAGAGAGATGCCTGACACGACCAACCAGGGCATCTCTGAAGAGTCCCACAATTCTGACATGTCAAGTGTGCTGGCTCCCTCTACCACCTCATTCACTCATGTACATAGTAGTAATAAGAAGGACTGGGCTGCCCTTCATCAAGAATATCTCCTTGAGCTCTCTGAAGCTGTAGGAGAGCCCAGGCCAGCTTTCCCCTTCCTGGAGGAAGACTCCCTGGTTGAAGCTTCTGATAAAATAGACACTCAGTTGCCAATTGGCCCTAGGTTATCTAGAAATTTAGATTTCAGCTCCTTTCCAGTCCACCTATCTAAGATCAGGCACTTAGGAGCAGAGAAAGACCATGACAGGCTGAGTGTCAATGCAGAAAGTGCGTTTGATCTCTTCAGTACTGTTGAGAGGATGAGTTATAATGGGTCATACCCAGCAGACATAGAGTCACTGACTTATGGATCTATAAATGCACAGGGCTATACAGCAGGAAATGTGATACCAGGTTCCATGACAGAAGCATGGGAAGTCAATCAGGCCAGCATGGAAGGATGCCTTCAGGGTAGCAGTCATTCTGCACTAATAACTTCTGGGCAGAAGAGGGATTACCATAATCATGACATCTTAGTCACTGAAGTAGACTATTTACTTCAAGATGGTGCTCTTCTCAGGAAAAATACGACAGTTCAACCAGGACTGTTAACTCACAACAGTCACCAGAACCCCCTGCTGGAAGAGAAGGCAACTACCCAGCAGTACACTGAGGAATTAGCTGGAACACACATAGATGCCTGTTGTGCTTTCCCTTCAGATCCAGAGCTGTTCCTGCACTCTCCCCCCTGGAGCTCTTTCCCATCTTCCCTGCAGCCGCCTTCTCTGGAAACATTCTATGTAACCAAAAGCAGGGATGCCCTGACAGAAACTGCCTTAGAGATTCCAGCCTGCAGAGAAGCCTGGGTGCCATCCCCACCCCCTAGGGAAGCCTGGGGCTTTGGTCATAGTCATCAAGTCCCTCAGAAAGCTCACTGGAAAAATAATTTGCCCAAGTTGTCCCAAAGTCTGAATTCTAAGATTGATGCACCTCAGCAGACAACAAAAAGGCCAATAGATATGAACACAGGGGAAGGTACTGAAGAACTGGGGAAACACTTTAGAAATATGAGAGAGGAAGAAAACCATGGTTCTACTTACTGTTTTGTTGCTCAGAACAGACAGCATCCCCTTTCTACCAGACTCAAAGCTTGTGAGTGTGGAAATCCACTTGGAATTTTAAATAAGGAGTCTGGCCTCTCAGTCTACGAGGACGAGGACGGAGAAGGGGCCTCCAAAGGGCATCACTGCAGCGTTGCCTTCAATGGCTCTGAGTCAAAGACTTTGCTCTTCATTTGTGATTCCAAGGCAAGTGGGGAAGGACAGAGTGCACTCCTGCCACAGAGACAGTCCAGTGGTCCGCACAGTCAGTCTCCTGGAGCCAAGCCTGATTTCATTGGCAAAATCACCAATTTAGACCTGGAGAAGGTCATACCAGAGGAAACTGCTGATTACTTGAAATCAAGATCACTCCACTGTCTAAGCAGCCCTTTGATCACGGCAGGAGATGGGAGTCCAACCCACAGGTGGGAGGGGAGGAATGAAACTGTACTTCTTAGAGAAGTGCTTTCCAAAGACATTCAAGAAGAGTTTAGTCTTCCAGGAACTCAGTATACCTGTAAAAGATGCCACCTAGTTATGTGCTCTCAGGAAAGAAAGCCCACTGAATGCAAGGCCTATGGCCAGTCACAAGAAATACAGTCCAAAGAAGAACCTTTGGGAGAGAAACAGAATGAGAGAGTTAATAATACCAGTGAAATGGCTAGGCTGATCAGGAGTGTAATGCAGCTGGAAACTGGCATCTTAGAAATTGAATCCAAGCAGAATAAGAATTTTCATGCTTCCCACACACCAAGTACAGAACTTTTGCTCCAGGAGTTACAGGACCAGGAGAAGGCTGACCATGACCCCAAGCTAGAAATTTCTGGAGAACATTTATGCTTTGAGGATCAGCCATCTTTTCCAATACAGATAGAGGATGATATCTTTGAAGACAGCAAAGATAGAAAAATAGAGGGTAACAATGCAATTAGTAATAATACTCTGGTTCAGAACATCATAGGAAACCCCTTCAGATCAGGGGAATATGTACAAAAAAGGGGTTCTGAGAGTGAGCACTCATATCCACTGCCTGGAGCAGACAGACTTGCTAGGGACTCATGCGATTCTTTGGGGAAAGGCACAGCTCTCAGAAAGCCTAGCAACATTTCCCTTCACTCTCTCAAAGCATTAGCTAGAGCTCTGCCATTACAGCCCAGCATAGTAAGACCTGAGAAGGATGATGAGCATCTAAAAGCATCAGCTAAATTCCAAGACCAGACTTGGACCTTGGAAAATCTTGAGGAACTGGAGAGTATAGAAATTTTTCAGAAAAGCCAAATTGTTGTAGTCCCAAGTGATTCAGAATTGGAGGATGCAAAAACTCAAGGGGAGGTTGAAGAAATGACTGTGGACAGGGGAGGAAACTTACAGGAAAAAGAAAATATGGTCTCATCAACTCAGAAAATTTCTACTCCCAGCCAGCAACAGAAGGGCATATTTTTCAGCCAGGAGACTGTCTCCCCATTCCATAACCAGACAGGCTTCTCTACAGCAATTCCTTATGGGGAGCTGAGTGGTACCCAACCTGTGCATTCTCTAAGTTTCTCAAGAAGCTGTTTGCATGGCTCTAATACTAAAGGTGTCTCTTCATTTGAGTACATATTAGAACCTGTGATGTTGAAAACAAATAGAAATTCTTTGGCAACTGGAGTAGGGGATCAGGATCACAGTGGAGAGACCAGAAGCAGTAGCCCACAGGAAAGTGTTTTAGGGGATGTTTCCACCACACACACTCCCTTGGATGGATCTGTAATGCCCATGGTCATGAGAGCTAATGCTACATCAGACAGCATTCTCCTAGGGACAGAGGACTGGATAACAGTATGCAGTAGCTCCCAAGATGACCAGGAAGGGGACTTCAGAGATACTTCCACAAGCTCGACTACCCAGGAAGGTTTGGGTTCTGAGGCTGAGGCAACTATACGAAAAGAAAGAAACAGGGTCTCACGGCAGACTGAAAAGAGAGTCAGTTTCCTCTTAAAACAAGATAGTGACCAGGGTGAAGAGGAAAGGCAGAAAGCAGAGGAGAAATCAGAAGACCAACAACTTCCTAACTCTTCTTACCTAACAGCTGTGTCTGTACTGAAGGGACCTGATCCAAAGCCTCTGCTACTATCAGACTCCTCTATCCATGCATCCATATGCCTGGCTATCTTGGCAGAGATCAGACAGGCAAAAGCACAGAGGAAGCAGCTTAATGACTTTGTGGCTGAGGGGACAGTCCTTCCTTATGAGACTTCACAAGAAGCTGAGTGTTTTTCAGAGGCTGCTGGTACGTCTCAGACACAAAAGGTTAAGTTAGAGTGGGATAGCACCAGGAATGATGCTAAAGCACAAGGACTGCATTTGGCATCTCCATCTGCTGTGTCTGCAGACCTCTTGGCTGATGAGAGGAAAGCACAGGCCAGTGCAGGGAGCTTTCTTCATCTGCCCAAGCCTGAAACTGACAGAGGACCACAGCATCGTTTGCTGGCTTCCTCTCACATTGTTTCAAAGGTAGAAAACAGATATTGCACTGGAGAGCCAAGTCAATATTGTGGAGCAAGTGGATGGTCTGATTCTTCTGAAGTAGAGAAAAGGAAAGAAACATCTAGAACAAAGTCCTCTGTTGATCCTTTGGTCTCAGATAGGCTTCTTTCTATACCAGCTGCAGAGCAGGATGGTAGGGTGGGATCAGAGAAAGTGTCTGTCTTACCTTCTCAAACTTCTTGTGATGGTCCTGGCAGGATTCTGCATGGGCAAGGTGAGTTGGCTGCATGGGAAACTGTAAAGGGAATTTCCTTTGGTGGGAAGGACAGTACCCTGGGTCACCAGGAACCTCAAAGTCTAGATAGCACATGTGGAGGAGGCTCAGGTGAGATCTCAGTGATCACACAGAAAGGAAAAGCAGTCCATTCTGAGAGTCAGTCTGTGATTCGTACTGTTCATAATGCTGTAGACCTTTCTCAGCCTAAGCAAGACCATGTTCAGTGCTTGAATGCTTTTACTGGCTTAGAAGAAATGAAGGCAAGTCCAAAGTCATGTGCTATTCAGCCTGAAGCTCTAAGAAAAGTTGAAGCAGAAGCTAACATACAGCATCCTGTCAAGTGGGAAAATGTTGACTCTGGTCTTACAGAAACATGTGGGGCTGACAGCAAAAATCCATGGTCAACTCCATTTCTAGATCAGAGACCAAGCCTGAATTCCAGTGGAGTTAGAGAAGAGGCTCCAGGTCCATGCCCAAAAGAGTGCCTTGTCTTTGAGAGGAGCACTGGAGGCAGCAGGCCACTTGGCTCATCTTATGATGAGGCAGAGAACAGAACTATTCCTTGCCCTCACCCATGTGGCTCTCAACATACTGCTGCTGTTAACGCCTGCTGCTCTTATTCCTCTCCTCTGCCATGTTATAGAGATGGTGTCCTTAGGAAGGGGACCCCCTGGGCTACTCCTCATCCTGACCACTCACCTTTCATGGTACCATGTAGGGTTTGTGAAGTGGATGGAGCAGGAGTGAGTGTTTCCACAGACTCTCGAGTGTCTTTGGCACATGGCCTCAAACACAGATGTGGGCCAGTAGACAACAGCATTCCCATTCCACCCATTACAACTCCTGTCTCCTCTCCAGCTCAAAACTGCAGCTGCCTTTCCACCTCAGAAATGAGGGCAAATTGTCTCACCCACACAGTTGCTAGGTCAGTGGAAGGTTCTGGGGAAGAGACTACAGGGAAGAAGGCCAACACTGCTCCTGAGGATGCTTATCCATCAAATCCTGCAGGCATGAGCTCTGAGCCACTGAGAACTTTGAACAACAACTCTGTGGGTGAGAATGCACAAGCATCCCAAATCATTCCAGAACCTCCTGCGGTGACTCAGGGACCACATACCCTAAATTCAAATGAATCGCCAGACAGTAAGCTGGTGATAGCAGCTCAGTTTGGACATTTAGAAAATACTATCAGATGCTGTTCAGAAAAGATGCAACTTTCCACTAAGGTCAGGGGTCACAGTTGCTTGGGTCCCCAAGCCAAATTTACAGACATGTTGAAACATACCTGCCACCCTAAGATTGAGACTACATGGGAAGAGGAAGAACAACAGAGAGACCAGGTCTCAGAAGATGGCAAAGACCATGCCCAGGCCAGAAATATAGTACTTTCTAATGTTGGTGGCTTTGATGGCTGTCACACTAGAGATGGTAAAAGAGAGGAAATAGTTGTAACCAAGTCGTCTGCATCCCAGACTTTCTTTTCAGACTTTGAAGCCCAAACTGAACCATCACAGCCTGCTGCCCAGACTCCTAACCAGCTCTGCTCTGACAGGGAGCAGATGCTTCCCAGCCACAGGCACTTGCTTCCTGTGATTGCAATCTTCTCTGGCCCCAAGCATACCAGATACTCCCCTAGACCAAAGTTTACTGTGGTCAGCTCATCTCGGTCTCTTCAAGAACTAAATTTGAGTGTAGAACCTCCTTCTCCAACAGATGAAGATGCACAGGGGCCAAACAGCTTGTGGAGACCACATCTCAGGGGCGATTCCTCTGAAAAGCCAGTATCAACATCTCTGAAGATTCAGGATTATGGTCAGAAAGCTTCATATAACTTGAACAATAGCCACACTGACCACAGGCCCTTGAACCCTGTCATTCCTCCTTACCCAACATCTTCCACTGTGTCATGTATGCCAACTCCTGAATTCCTGACTACCTGGATGCCTGGTGCTCTGGAACATGCCCATCAAGGAAAGACAGATAAACTGAGTGTCCAGGGTATGTCAGAGAACTGGCATTCTCGGGCAGACAAAGAAATGCTGCACTTTGGTTCTAGTGAATTAAGTCCCTCTGTCCTGCCCTCGTGTCCACAGGGACCTGTACAGATTGGTTGGAAGCAATATGTGTTTGGAAGTGCAGTTGATGTCTCTTATAGCCAGAAACCCCAATGCCTAATACAATCAAATATGGCTCAGTGTTCTAGCATAGATAATGTCCTAGAAGGCAAGAAATCTCCATTTCACTCTCATCCCAAGACTGATGCCCAAACCCAGGATTTGCCAAACATACACAGTGACATTGAGAATGACCAAAGTAAAAATGAGCTGCCTCTGGCTGGAAGGAGTGCCATAGCTCAGGTAGATGAGATTGTACTACTCTGCCCACCAGAGACAGGCTGTGCTGGGGGGGAGGCCAGTATGAATATCTTTGAGCAGGGAACACAGACCCTGGGCAGCAGGCTCCACTGGAATTGCTCCGATGTCTCTGTTCAGCCTGATGCCCGGACAATGTCAGACTCTGAGTTAGCCTCCTGGACCAACATGCACAACCTGTCAGTCCACCTTTCACAGCTTTTGCACAGTACGTCAGAGCTGCTCGGGAGTCTTTCACAGCCAAGTGTGGTCATAAAGGAACAGAATGTCAAGAATGAATCCCTAGACGAGGCCCAACAGGCCCTCATGATGGACGGTTCTACTCAGACCACTGTGGATGAGGGCATCCAAACGGATCTGGCCTTACCTCCTTTGGCCTTCCAGGGCCCAGAGGTCAAGTCTGAGGAAGTCAGTGTGACCCTTGAAGTAATAGACTCAGGCATCACCACTGTGGCTCAAGACAAGGGAGATGTCCCAATGGTGTTAACGAAGAGAGAAGCAGAGGAAGCAGTGGAAGATCTCCATGAAGGAAGCACCTATAATCAGCTACAGATCCCTCCTGTGCCCTCACAACACTTGAGGTTTCAGAAAGCTGATCTTGGGCAGAACTTTACTTTCATGAGCCCCTCAGCTTCTCCTGAAGCTTCCCTACCTCCAAGTCTGCAGCCAGAGGAATCTCGAGTGGTGGTCAACCTGCCCAGAATCCCCCACCACTCAGGGCTCTCCCTTGGTGCTTCCGAGTTCACCCAGGAGCCAAGTACCCAGAAAAGGTTGTGTGGCTCCAGTGCTGTGCTGGTGGATAGGGCTTCCTCACCAATCCTTACATTTAGTGCCGGCATCCAAGAGCTGAGCAACCCCCTAGCCTGTTTGACTCTATCAGTTCCCTCAGCTCATCCTCTTGAAGACTTGCAGAAGCTTGACATCAATCCAGATCTTGCTGTTGGTGACCTAAGACCTCCAATGGATAATTCTCAAGCCACTGATGAGATTGTTGTCTCTCAGAGAGCTGAGTCTCTGGATAGAGACGGCAAGAGCCCCTTAGGAAAAAGCTCTGAGAGATTATTTCTTGATTCTAGCTCTCCATGCAGCCTACAACAGAGCTCTAGTTTCTTAGGAACAGCAGTCCCTCAGCAGCTTCATCCCAAGAGCACCACTGAAGACCAAAGCAAACCACCATCACAACCACCAAAGCACAAGAGCCCGAAGCTAGATAACAGCTTTGTGTCTGAGAAGGTGGCTTCCATAGAGCATGGCCCACTGAAACCCAGTCAATGGCTGGGTATGGCAGCAAATAAGGATGGGAGCTCAGAGTTTATGGTGGAGCCACAACCCAATCTGGATCAACCTTCACAGAGAGGTCTTCAGCCCCTTAGTCCTGATTCTACAAAGCTTCAGAGACCTGCTATAGACCCACCTCAGACCTGCCAACCTCTGGGGCTGCTCTGTTCTAGTCCATGTATGCATGTGGCCCCTGGTCCCCAGCAACACAACCTCAGGGACCTCCCAGTTCATAACAATTTTAATAACTGGTATGGAGTTCAGGATGGACCTTACGGAGGTCTGCATGTAGGTGAAAGCTTAGGGGTCAAATGTGACTCCAGTTCTGTTGGGACACAAAGGCAACCTGACAAGTATAGCCAGGACGAAGAGTGCCTTCGGTTGAAACAAATCCCCTTACAAGCTGGAATCCAGAAGCCTTCACTCAGTGTGGAACTCACAGAAGCAAAACTAAACCATGGCTTTGGGGAGACCGATGCCCTGCTGAAGGTGCTACAGAGTGGGACAGGGGAGGGGCTTGCTCCTGAAGAACCTGCTGTACCCTCCTGTGAGGAGTTCTGCAATAGGTAAGGGCCCTGGGCCTGAAGGGCAATGGGTGGGCAAGGTGAACTTCAGCGTGAAGGCCGTGTAGGAATCAGTCACATTTTGTCTCAGGCAGAAAAAGACTATTGAGATCCTCAGGAGAGAGAGGGCTGAGCGACTTAATAACTTTCGTCGGGCACGGAGCCTCAGTCCCCAGAAACAACTCTGCTTCCTGCCCAGCAAGGATCTCTCCACCTGGGAACTTAACTTGCCCAGCAGACGCAAAGAATACCTGCAACAGCTGAGGAAGCATGTTGTGGAGACCACTAGGTAAGGAAGAATCTGGAGCCTGCGGGAAGCAGGCTCTGTGGGAGCTGGAATGGGAATTTGACCATCTAGAGGCTCTTCCATGCCTCTGGATAAACTAAGGTAGATGAGTGAGTCTGGGGCAAATGGAAATAGGATGTATAGGAGGGATGGGGCACAGGGGTACAGAAGGAAACGGGTAGAGAGACTCCTGTGTGTTATGCAAGTCTGTGTGCCAGGGTCCTAGAATAGTTTGTTCCTCCTTAGAAACCCCTCCTAAGAATGTAAAATGATGACCCTGTAGGCAACAGGAGTTTGTGCTGAGCCAGCAGTGGTTGGGCAGGGCCATACTTCTATGTGCCTGCCATGTTAGAAGGTGCCTTTTCACCTTGTGGACTTCCCTAGAATCCCAGAACCAGCACCAAGATTAGCTCGCCCTCCATCTGACATTGAGCTCATGCTTCAAGAGTATCATCGCGCCCGTGAAGAGGCCAAGGTGGAGATTGCCCAGGCTCGAGATCGGCTCAAGGAGCGGACTGAACAAGAAAAGATGAGAATCCGCCAGCAGATCATCTCCCAGCTGCTGAAGGTGGGGAATGAGGCAGTCCTCTGCCTTGGGACAGGCTTGGAACCTGGGCCAGACCTTAGACTCTGGCGGCCTTCACTCTGCCTGTTTGTGAGTCTGCTGATATGCTTGGAAGGGTAGGGCTCTGCTTCCAGCCCAGAGCTGGGCTCACATCTCCCTTACACCCTCGTCCTGGCACTGCTGCCCCAGGCCAGAGGGTGTGGAGTCAGGGACGTGGGTAAGGAAACATGGAGAGTTGTGGCTTCTGGAAAGTAGGTGGGAGGCTACAGCAGGAGGCTCTGGGAGGTAAGTGGCGACAGCTTTAGTAAGAGGTGACAGGGAAGGGAGAGGGTGTGGTAGCATGGTATCATCAGAAGCTAGTTCATCTGTCTTCTCCCCAGGAAGAGGAGAAACTACAGACTCTAGCCAACTCTAGCGCCCTGTACACCAGCTCCAATGGAAGCATATCTTCTGGTGTCACGTCTGGTTACAACAGCAGCCCAGCCTTCTCAGGCCACCTCCAGCCCCTAGAGGTTTCGGTAAGTAGGCAGGCATCAGGAAGCTTCTGAGATGCAAGTGTGTATAGGACCTGCTCTCTGAAGGGCCCTGCTGCTGTGAGCCCTTCCTGTATGGTTTGCTTTAGGTCTGCCTTCCTCTCCCTGTATTCTGCAGCTCAGTGGTTTGATTTTTTTTTAAGTTTTGTTTTTAATTATGTGTGTGTGCTCATTTCTGTGTGTAGGTACATGTGTGAGAGTGTTGGTGTCCACAGAGGCCAAAGGCTGTGGGGTTCCCCTGGAGCTGCAGTTACAGATGGATGTCAGCTTTCTGATGTGGGTGCAGGAGATGGAGCCTGAGCCCTCTACCAGAGTAGTACGCACCTGGGCATGGTGGTACAGGGTTTTAATTTTAGCACTTAGGCAGGTGGACGTCTATAAGTTTAAGGTCAGATGGATCTACATCCAAGATAGCCAGAGCTACAGACTGAGACACTGTCTCAAAACAAAACAACAAACAAACAAACCCCAAACCAACAAATAGTACATGTTTAGTTTTTTGTTTGTTTGTTTTGTTTTGTTTTGTTTTTGTTTTTCGAGACAGGGTTTCTCTGTGTGGTCCTGGCTGTCCTGGAACTCACTCTGTAGACCAGGCTGGCCTCGAACTCAGAAATCCGCCTGCCTCTGCCTCCCAAGTGCTGGGATTTATTTATTTATTTTGAGACACGGGCTTACTGTATATAGCCCTAGCTGGCTTGGAATTCACTATGTAGAACAGGTTGTCTTTGAACTCAGAGAAATTCCTGAGTGCTGGAATTAAAGGCATGTGCCAGGTGTTGCCTGCAGGTATGCATATGTGCCACCAGAGTGCCTGGTGCCTATGGAGATCAGAAGAGGGCATCAGATCCCCTGGGACTAGAATTACAGACAGTTCTGAACCACCATGTGGATGCTGGGAATCAAACCCAGGTCCTTTGGAACCTGGTCCTGCTTTCCCTCCCTCCTGCCTCTTCCAACTACCTCCCCTCTTCCCCAGATCCAACCCTCTCCACTTCCCCTTAGAAATGAGCAGGCCTCCCAGAGATACAAACCAAATATGGCATAACAAGCCAGAATAAGACCAGGCACATAGCATCACATCAAGGCTGGACAAGGTAACCCAGTAGTGGGGAAAAGGTTCCACAAGCAGACCAAAGAATCGGGGATATCCTCTGCTCCCACTGTTAGGATTCCCAAAAGAACCCCAAGCTACTCAGCCATAACATATATAGAGACAACTTAGGTCAGACCTCTGCAGACTCCCTGATCTCTGTGAATCCCCACGAGTCCCAGCCAGTCAGTTCTGTGTGCACTGTTCTCATGGTGTGCCCCTGACCCCTCTGGTTTCTCTGATCTTGCCCCTCCCCATTCCAGGACTCCCAGAGTACCACCAATGTTTGGCTTAAGTACTCTGCTTTTGCTCCCAGTTGCTGAATGAAGTTTCTCTGGTCTTTTCGAGGATAGTTCTGTTAGGCTCTGGCCCCAGAACACTGCAGACAGAACAAACTGTAGGGCGAGGGTTCTGTGGCTGGGTTAGCATTCCAGTCCTGCTCTCAACACTGAGCTGTCTCTCTAGCCCCAACTTAAGCTCTTATTTTATCCTAAATAGTAGATGCTGTTTTAGGATAAGGTAGTGAGTAAAATGGTGTTGCCTTTAGACTGTTTAGAGACTTAAGATTGTTAGAGATGGAAATATTAAGTGGCGAATTTTATGTTCACTGTTGTTGCCCTAAACTAACTGAAGGAATGTTAAGCCATCGTAATCTGTGGTTTGTCCAAATTTACAAGGTCAGTGACACCTGGAAGAGACTGTTTGAACTGAAACTGGAGGGGTGAGATTCAGAAGAGCTGAAGTGCTAGTGTTGGGAGAGAGGCCGCCTAAGAAGGGAGGCCTCGGAGGCTGTGCGGAGAGCTGTGGGAGTGGAGCGTAGAGCGAGGAGTGGGAGTGGCAGGAGACTGTACGGAGAATCAGGCTGCTTTCTGGACTGATGATGTTACTCCACAGAAAGGAATTTTCTAAAAGCTGTTGACATGATGGAAAGCACCCAACTCACGTGTACACACATAAATAAACACACACACACACACTTATTCATATAATAGAGCAAATGAATTGCAAGTGAAAGAATGGGTGTGAGAAGAGCAGATGCTCCGTGACTGATGGCTGAAAGCAGCACGCAGCACGCACGCACGCACGCACGCACGCACGCACGCACGCACTTCCTGACTGCTGGTATGTGTGTGAGGTGCATATTTGGGTGCACACACTACAGTGCATGGACGTTACAGGGACAATGTGATGGAGCTGGCTCTCTCCTTCCATCTCTATGTGGACTAGGGATTAAACTCAGGTCTCCGGGCTTATCTGGGAAGTGTCTGCCTGTTCAGCTCTGAACTCACAATTGGCCTAAGAAGTCAAGGTGATGGCCATGACAACAGAGAAGGTTGCTGGAGGAGGACCATGTTTTATGGGGGGAAGTTGTGAGTTTGAGATTTACTGACTGGGTTGAAGGTATTTCTGAAGAATCCATCTTTGAATCAAGAAGGCAGCTGGAAACATGAATGCTCTAAGTAAGGTCTGGCTGGAGATAAATATTTAAAGTTCATATTATAAATTAAAATGCACACAGCAAAGAATGATTTCCAAATGGTGGTATACGCCCTAACATGAAGGTCCATGTTTACCCTACCCAGAAGTGTGTGTGTGTGTGTGTGTGTGTGTGTGTGTGTGCATGGTGGTAAATGAATATGTACCACCTTAGCCAGGGAGATATATTTGCTGAGGTCTGTGTACATTCATGTGAAAATGCACATGGATAGAGACTTGATGGGCTGGTTGTCGTGGTGCATGCCTATAGGATTTGTTGAAAGAGGCAGAGACAGAAGGATCACAGGTTGCCAGGGGGTGGTGGCACATGCCTGTAATCCCAGCACTTGGGATGCAGAGGCAGGCGGATTTCTGAGTTCAAGGCCAGCCTGGTCTACAGAGTGAGTTCCAGGACTGCCAGGGCTATACAGAGAAACCCTGTCTCGAAAAAAAAGAGGGGAAAAAATAAAAGAAGGATCACGGGTTCAAGGCCAGCTTGGGCTATACATTTTTACAGAGTCAGTTCCAGGACAGCCAGGGCTACATAGAGACACCCTGTCTTGAACCCTCCACCCCAAAAGAAAGAAACATGCTGGACCTGGGCTGGGATTACAGGTGTGCGCCACCACCACCCAGCAGTTAAGTTTATTCTTAGCCACAAAATAAATGAGGCACTTATTGTGGATGGGATTGTTTTTATGATTTTTTTTTTTTTTTTGGTTTTTCGAGACAGGGTTTCTCTGTGTAGTTCCGGCTGTCCTGGAACTCACTCTGTAGACCAGGCTGGCCTTGAACTCAGAAATCCGCCTGCCTCTGCCTTCCAACTTCTGTGCTCTCAGAAAACACTTCCCAGAAGATTTCACCTCAGTGATGCTGGTTTCTTCTTAATCACCGCTAATTTCTTAGCTCCAGCTGACCAGCATCAATAGTCCCAGTAACACAAAGGTTGACTTTAGTGATTTTGGTATCTTGTTAATCACAGCTGATTCTTCAGCCCCAGCTAACCAAAACCACAGAATCTTCATGGCCCTGATAAGAGTCTTTAATCTTCCCTTTGAAATTTCACAAGCCAGGCCTCCATCTTCTGCACTGTTCTCAATATAATCGTCCAAGCTCTTACACAACATCTCACAGAGGTCTCAGCACTGAATGGACCATCTAGCCCAAAGTTCCAAAGTCCTTCCACAGGAAGTCCTCCCCAAAACATGGTCAGGTTGTCACAGGAATATCCCACTATGCTGTTACCAATTTGTCTTAGTCAGGGTTTCTATTCCTGCACAAACATCATGACCAAGAAGCAAGTTGGGGAGGAAAGGGTTTATTGAGCTTATACCTCCACACAGCTGTTCATTACCAAAGGAAGTCAGGACTGGAACTAAAGCAGGTCAGGAAGCAGGAGCTGATGCAGAGGCCATGGAGGGATGTTCCTTACTGGCTTGCTCAGCCTGCTCTCTTATAGAACCCAAGAATACCAGCCCAGAGATGGTACCACCCACAAGGGGCCCTCCCCCACTTGATCACTAATTGAGAAAATACCCCACAGCTGGATCTCATGGAAGCGCTTCCCCAACTGAAGCTCCTTTTCCTATGATAACTCTAGCCTGTGTCAAGTTGACACACAAATCTAGCCAGTACAATGAGCCACCATGTGGTTCATTGAACTCAGGACCTCTGGAAGAATGGTCAGTGCTCTGAACTATTGAGCCATCTCCTCAGCCCTTCATACTGTCTTTCTGCTAGTAATTTTCTTTGCTGTACAGAAGCTTTTACGTGTGATTAATCTCAACTGTCAATTATAATTTTCAATTATAATTAATCAATTAATTTTTTGAGCCAGGCGGTGGTGGCACACGCCTGTAATCCCAGCACTTGGGAGGCAGAGGCAGGCGGGATTTCTGAGTTCAAGGCCAGCCTGGTCTACAGAGTGAGTTCCAGGACAGCCAGGGCTACACAGAGAAACCCTGTCTTGAAAAACCAAAAAAAAAAAAAATTAATTTTTTGAGACATATCGCCCTGGCTGCCTTGGAACACATTCTAGACTTGGCTAGCCTAGAACTCAGAGATCTGTCTGTCTTTGAGACCTTGGGAGTATTGGGATTAGAGGTGTGCGCCACCATTGCCCAGCTGAACTCTCAGTTTTAAAATTTTGTAGACATGTCCAGAAATATCATTGTGTCAGTTCTGAAGTATTTCCTTTGTTTTCCTGTAGTAATTTCACAGTTTCAAGTCTTTCGCTGAGGTCTTTGGTCCAGATCCTGACAGGGTGATATACACCTGTATTCCCAGCTGTTGGAAAGTTGAGGAAGGAGAATCAGGAGTTCTAGATTACCTGTGGTGTAAAACAAGACACTGAGAAAACAAAATCTTTGTATCCATTTTGAGTTGGTATTTTGCTGATGAGGTGAGGGCCCAGACCCAGCCGTCGGTGTGTGGGTGCCACTCTTCCCAGTGCTATCTGTTCAGCTGTCCTCTCTGGGGTTTGTTTGGGGACCTTTGTGAAGCATCAATTGACTGTGGATATAAGATTTATTTCTGGATTTTCAATGGTCTGTGTATTTTTATGTCATTACCACAGTTTTTGTTCTTATGGTTCTGTAGTATGTCTTGAAATCAAGTATTGCAAAACTTCCAGCTTTGTTCTTTTTATTCAAGATCTGTTTGGAGTACTTTACATTTCCATGTGTTTTTCTGTTTCTGTGAAAAATGGCATTGACATTTTGATGCGAAATTTGCTGAATCTGTAGATTGTTTTGAGTGTCATGGACATGTAACTATAATTCTTTTTGTAAATTGGATATTTTATTTATTTACATTTCAAATAGTATCCCCTCCCCCCCCCAGAAATCCCCAATCTCATTTCCCCTCTTCCTGCTTCTATGAGAGTGTGCCCCTACCCACCCACCTAGTCCTGCCTCTCCACCCTCACATTCCCCTACACTGGGGCATCCAGCCTTTACAGAACCAAGGGCCTCTCCTCCCACTGATGTCCAACAAGGCCATCCTCTACTACATATTACGGCTAGAGCCATGGGTCCCTCCATGTGTACTCTTTGGTTGGTGGACCCTGGGAGCTCCAGTTGGTTGATATTGTTTTTCTTATAGGGTTGCAAACCCCTTCATTTCATTCAGTCCTTTCTCTAACTCATTGGGGACCCCATGATCAGTTCAATGGTTGGCTGTGAGCATCCTTCTCTGTATATGTCAGGCTTTGGCAGAGCCTCTCAGGAGACAGCTATATCAGGCTCCTGTCAACATGTGCTTCTTAGTATCCACAGTAGTGTCCAGTTTTGGTGACTGTATATGGAATGAATTCCCAGGTGGGGCAGTCTCTGGATGGCCTTTCCTTCAGTCTCTGCTTCACACTTTGTCTCCATATTTTCTCCTGTGAGTATTTTGTTACCCCTTCTAAGAAGGGCCGAAGCACCCACACATTGGTCTTCCTTTTTCTTGAGCTTCATTTGGTCTGTGAATTCTATCTTGGATATTCCAAGCTTCTGGGCTAATATCCACTTATCAGTGAGTGCATACCATGTGTGTTCTTTTGTGATTGGGTTACCTCACTTAGGATGATATTTTCTAGTTCCAACCATTTGCCAAAGAATTTCATGAAGTTATTGTTTTTAATGGTTGAGTAATATATAAATGAAAATATCACTTCCTCCATTGTGTAAATGTACCACATTTCTGTATCCATTCCTCTGTTGAAGGACATCTGGGTTCTTTCCAGCTTCTGGCTATTATAAATAAGGCTGCTATGAACATAGTGGAGAATGTGTTCTTATTACATGTTAGAGAATTTTCTGGGTATATGACCAGTAGTGGTATAGCTGGCTCCTCAGGTAATACTATGTCCAATTTTCTGAGGAACTACCAGACTGACTTCCAGAGTGGTTGTAACAGCTTGCAATCCCACCAGCAATGGAGGAGTGTTCCTCTTTCTCCACATCCTCTCCAGCATCTGCAGTCACCTGAGGTTTTTTTTTTTTTATTGGATATATTCTATATTTACATTTCATTTCCTTTTTTTTTTGTTTCCCCACCCCCCCTAAGGTCCCACATGCCCTTTTCCCTCCCCTTGCTCCCTCACCACCCCTTCCCACTTCCCTGTTCTGGTATTCCCCTACACTGATGCTTTGATCCTTTCCAGCACTAGTGTCCATTCTTTTCTTCTTGTCAGACATCATTTGGTATGTGAATTGTGTCTTTGGTGTCCCAAGATTCTAGGCTAATATCCACTTATGAGTGACTGCATACCATGGGTATTCTTTTGAGACTGGGTTACCTCACTTAGTATGATGTTCTTCAGCTCCATCCATTTCTCTAAGAATTTCATGAATTCATTGTTTCTAATGGCTGAATAGTATTCCACTGTGTATATATACCACATTTTTTGTATCCATTCCTCCGTTGAGGGACATCTGGGTTCTTTCCAGCTTCTGGCTACTATAAATAAGGCTGCTATGAACATAGTGGAGCATGTATCCTTATTGCATGCCGGGGAGTCTTCTGGGTATATTCCCAGGAGTAGTATGGCTGGATCCTCCGGAAGTATCATGTCCAGTTTTCTGAGGAACCGCCAGACTGATTTCCAGAGTGGTTGTACCAGCTTGCAGTCCCACCAGCAGTGGAGGAGTGTTCCTCTTTCTCCACATCCTCTCCAACACCTGATGTCTTCTGAGTTTTTAATCCTAGCCATTCTGACAGGTGTGAGGTGAAATCTCAGGGTTGTTTTGATTTGCATTTCTCTAATGACTAATAATGTTGAACATTTTTTAAGGTGTTTCTCAGCCATCCGGATTTCTTCAGGTGAAAAGTCTTTATTTAGCTCTGTACCCCATTTTTGGATAGGGTTATTTGGTTTTCTGGGGTCTAACTTCTTGAGTTCTTTGTATACATTGGATATTAGCCCTCTGTCGGATGTGGGGTTGGTGAAGATCTTTTCCCAATTTGCTGGTTGGCCAATTTGTCCTTTTGACAGTGTCTTTTGCCTTACAGAAACTTTGTAACTTTATGAGGTCCCATTTGTCTATTCTTGATCTTAGAGTATAAGCGATTGGAGTTCTGTTCAGGAATTCTCCCCCTGAGCCAATGTCCTCAAGGGTCTTCCCCAGTTTCTTTTCTATTAGTTTTAGTGTGTCTGGTTTTATGTGGAGGTCCTTGATCCATTTGGAGTTGATCTTAGTACAAGGAGATAAGAATGGGTCGATTCGCATTCTTCTGCATGTTGACCTCCAGTTGAACCAGCACCATTTGTTGAAAAGGCTTTCTTTTTTCCACTGGATATTTTCAGCTCCTTTGTCGAATACCAATTGGCCATATATGTGTGGGTTCAATTCTGGGTCTTCAATCCTATTCCATTGATCTACTTCCCTGTCACTGTACCAATACCATGCAGTCACCTGAGTTTTTGATCTTAGCCATTCTGACTAGTGGGAGGTGGACTCTCAGGGTTGTTTTGATTTGCATTTCCCTGATGATGTTGAGCATTTCTTTAAGTGCTTCTTGACCATTTGAGTTTCCTCCATTGAGAATTCTTTGTTTAGCTCTGTACCCCATTTTTAATAGGGTTATTAGATTGTATGGAGTTTAATTTCTTGAGTTCTTTGTAGACATTGGATATTAGCTCTCTATGTAGCCTTGGTAAAGATCTTTTCCCAATCTGTTGGTTGCCATTTTGTCCTTTGCCTTATAGAAGCATTGCAATTTATGAGGTCCCATTTGTCAATTCTCGATCTTAGAGCTTATGGATTGACAGGATTAATATAGTAAAAATGGCCATCTTGCCGAAAGCAATCTACAGATTCAATGCAATCCCCATCAAAATTCCAACTCAATTCTTCCTAGAGTTAGAAAGAACAATTTGCAAATTCATTTGGAATAACAGAAAACCCAGGACAGCGAAAACTATTCTCAACAATAAGAGAATCAAGCTGTACTACAGAGCGATAGTGATAAAAACTGCATGGTATTGGTACAGCGACAGGCAGGAAGATCAGTGGAATAGAATTGAAGACCCAGAAATGAACCCACACACCTACGGTCACTTGATCTTTGACAAAATTGCTAAAACCATCCAGTGAAAAAAAGACAGCATTTTCAACAAATGGTGCAGTCAGCATGTAGAAGAATGCAAACCTATCCATTCTTATCTCCTTGTAAAAAGCTCAAGTATAGGTGGATCAAGGACCTCCACATAAAACCAGATACACTGAATCTAATAATAGAGAAAGTGGGGAAGAGCCTCAAACACATGGGCACAAAGGAAAAGTTGCTGAACAGAGCACTATAATTCTTTTTAATAGTGAACTTTTGGGGAGATGTTTCCATATTTGAACTTAAAGACTTAAAAATTTTATTCACTTACGTATGTATGTGTGTGTGTGTGTGTGTGTGTGTGTGTGTGTTTGTAAAATGTGTGCATCATATCCCCTGGATCTGGGTACAGTACATAAGAGTGCAGAAACTGAACTGGGGTCTTTTGGAAGATCAGTGCTCTTAACCTCTGACCCATCTCTCAATGCTAGTCTTAAATTTCTGTCTTCAGTGTTTACAACTTTCATTGTGTGGGTATTTGACTTTCTTAGTTAAGTTTATTCTTTTTGGGGGGGGGTGTTGGGGTTTTTTGTTTTTGTTTTTGTTTGTTTGTTTGTTTGTTTTTTGTTTTTTTGGTTTTTTTGGTTTTTCGAGACAGGGTTTCTCTATGTAGCCCTGGCTGTCCTGGAACTCACTCTGTAGACCAGGCTGGCCTCGAACTCAGTTATCTGCCTGCCTCTGCCTCCCAAATGTTGGGATTATGGGCATGTTCCACTATACCTGGTCGAAGAGCATGCTCTTAACTGATGAGCCATCTTTCCAGCTCCTCAGTGTATTCTTGTGTTCTATTTCCAAGTATTTTGTTGAGAACTTTAGCATTTGTATTCATCAGAGAGGTTGGCTTATAGTTGTGCTGTTGCATCCTTATACTGGCTTCCTAGAATGAAGCCTTTCTATTTTATGTTTGAAGAACATTGGCATTAACTTCAAAATTAAGTTTGAAGAGCATCAGCATTAACTTCAAAAGTTTGATGGAATTAGGTAATGAAAGTCATCCAGTCTTGGATTTTTCTTCATTCTTGTTGCTTGTTATAGATCTCTTTCCTTTCCTTTCCTTTCCTTTCCTTTCCTTTCCTTTCCTTTCCTTTCCTTTCCTTTCCTTTCCTTTCCTTTCCTTTCCTTTCCTTCCCTTTCCTTTCCTTTCCTTTCCTCTTTTCCTTTTCCTTTCCCTTTCCTTTCCTTTTTCCTTTCCCCTTTCTTTTGGTTATTTTGAGACAGGGTTTCTCTCATAGACCTGGCTGTCCTGGAACTCACTTTGTAGACCAGGCTGGCCTCAAACTTAGAAATCTGCCTGCATCTCCTTCCAAGTGCTGGGATTACAGGCGTGTGCCACCACCGCCTGACTATTCTTTTTTAAATAATTATTTTATATATGTGAGTACACTGTTGGTTATCTTAAGACACACCAGAAGCGGGCATTAGATCTCAGTGCAGATTGCTGTGAGCCACCATGTGTTTGCTGGGAATTGAACTCAGGACCTTTGGAAGAGCAGCCAGTGCTCTTAACCACTGAGCCATCTTTCCAGCCCCCATAGATGTTTCTTAATGCCCACTTGATTTTATTTTGGTTGGCCATGTATATCTATCCAGATGTAGATTTTCCAGCTTTTAGGAATCCATTCCTTCATGATCCTCTGGATTTCACTGGTGCCTGGCCTACTCTCCTCCTTTCATTTTCATTTAGTAATTTGGGACAGCTCTCTGAACTATAATAACCTCTCTTTCCCTTCTGTGTCAAACTTCTTTGAGTCAGTCACTGTACTAGGTCTTGTTCATGAGGTAGCTGCCTTGCTAGACAGTGGGATGTCCGTGGGGCCCCAGTGATAGGGTCAGGACTCTTATTCCCAGAGCAGTAGGTTCATTATCAAAATAGCTTCTGTCTACAGCACCCTGGGGGATGACTAGGATTAGAAATAAATCGTTTTCCAAAGCCAGGCTGTGAAGATTCCAGCCTGGAATCTATCTATCTAGGCTATAAGCCTGTGAGCGTTATGGGTCTTCCCAGTAGCCAGGCTTGTCCTGTTTCCACTGATGGGTTTTCTGTTTACTTTTACCCCTGCAGAAGGAAACATCTTCCTAGGCAATAGAACTGGGCAAGTGCTGGGATATTTTTTTTCTCCTGCTGTGGTCCTGCTTCAGGTTTCTGGAAGTTACAGGTTTCCTTTCGCCAGTATGTGGAAAGCCAGTGTTCTTTGGTAGTTGCTCCTGGAAATGTGAAGTTACAATCTGCTTCTTTGTATTTGTGGAGGAACAGATGACTGACACCAGGTCCAAAATGTTTGTTCTCAGGTCACGTGTGCCATATTGCATAGTCAGCAAACAATGAGGCTATCATATTGGATAGTCCTCTAGGTTTCTTTTGGACTATAGGCATGTCATTTTCAAATCCTAGATTATCTCACCATGCCCTCACTGTGCTCCTATGTGCTCTTGCCCTGTAGCAACTTTTGCTAAATCTTACCTTTTTCCAGATATAAGTGAGATACATCTAGTATTTTACCACCTAAGTTTCATGCTAGGTTTTAAACTGAGATATATTTTACAGTAAGGGAACATATGATTTTCTAGAACATTGCTTTTCAGTCTGTGAAGAATGCCATCTTGCTCATCTGTTTGTTTCTGTTGACTAATATGAAACTATTCTTGCATTCTTGGGATTCTCTAAAAACATCCTGAATCCTTGCATACATGATATACTTTTTTTTTTTTTTTTTTTTTTTGGTTTTTCGAGACAAAGTTTCTCTGTGTAGCCCTGGCTATCCTGGACTCACTCTGTAGACCAGGCTGGCCTCGAACTCAGAAATCTGCCTGCCTCTGCCTCCCAAGAGCTGGGATTAAAGGTGTGTGCCACCATCGCCCGGCCATGATGTATTCTTTTAATGTCCTGTTGAAGTCTGCTATTTTTTTTAACATTTTACATATTTTAATTTTTCTATAATTTTTGGTAGCATATAGATAGATATAGATATAATTTGCATACTAACCACTGTTTTCTTGCTTTGGCCTTACAAAATTTCTTTTTTTCTTTTCTTTTTTTTTTTTTTCTTTTCTTTTTCTTTTCTTTTTTTTTTTTTGGTTTTTCGAGACAGGGTTTCTCAGTGTAGCTCTGGCTGTCCTGGAACTCACACTGTAGACCAGGCTGGCCTTGAACTCAGAAATCCACCTGCCTCTGCCTCCCAAGTGCTGGGATTAAAGGCGTGTGCCATCACCGCCCGGCTTTTTTTTTTTTTTTTTTTTTTTTTTTTGAGACAGGGTTTCTCTGTGTAGCCCTGGCTGTCCTGGAACTCACTCTGTAGTCCAGGCTGGCCTTGAACTCAGAAATCCATCTGCCTCTGCCTTCCAGAGTGCTGGGATTACAGGCGTGCGCCACCACCGCCCAGCTCAAAATTTCTTTAATAATGCTACAATATTGTCTTTGACCCACAAAGCATAAAGTATTCATTTGGTCTGATCTATAAAATAGGTCTCTGATATAATAATCCCTGTCCCCAATGCTTACCCGGTTGTTGATTCAATAGTAATTCAAGATGATAGCTGGAAATCATCACCTAGGGCATTGAACATCAAGATGTCAGTTTGTAGTTGAGGAACACAGGGAAGAAGTGGGGAGCCCAGGGAATGGGGGAACAGATCTTGATGAGGCATGTGATAGCCTGCAGAAAGATGGGGCTGGCAAGCATCTTGGTGTCCTTCAGTATTGTGTTTTTTTGGAGGAGTGGTGAGAGCAAATGGTTCTAGGTTCTGGCTGGTGCTGTGCAGGTGAGAGGTAGGAGATGACAGATGGAACACTGGCTTCAGGAAGCTCAGTGCTGAGAAGACATCTTTGCATTTAAATGCTAATAATATCTAGTGACAAGGGAGTGGTGGGAGAAGTGATTAGGTGAAAGGGCTCCTAAGAGTTACAGGTCTAAAAATGACTGGACTCGGGACTATTGCAGCAGGAGGGATGAGGAGGAAAGGAAGTAGAATTGTTTATTTAGTGTGTATATATGTGTGCACATACCATGTATACATTTGGTGGTCAGAAGACAGCTTTCAGTATTAGTTCTGTACCAGGGACTCTGATTCTCAGGTTTGGTGGCAGGTGCCTTTACCTGGTGAATCATCTCATGGGCCTGTGTTTTTGTTCCATCGAGGTGGCTGACAGTATGCTAACCAAACACAGCAGAGAGCCAGAGGCTCTGGTCCTAGAGTAGGACTTCTGGCTCAGTATGGTTACCTGGCCAGGGCCAAGGTCTGCTGTTCAGAGCTCATTGCTTCTTCATCTCCTCTTCACTTTGACTTTATTATCCACACTAAACCCCTTGTATTAGTCAGGGTTCTCTAGAGTCACAGAATTTATGGGTAGTCTCTATATAGTAAGGGAATTTGTTGACTTACAGTCTGTAATCTAACTCCCCTACAATGGTCAGCAGCAGCTGTGAATGGAAGTCCAGGATCTAGCGGTGGCTCAGTCCCACAAGGCAAATAGGCAGAGAGTCTTCCTTATGTAGGTCTCCAGCAGGTGTGGCCCAGATTAAAGGTGTGTGCTACCACGCCTGGATCTGGTACTTGCTTTGTCCCAGATGACCCTGAACTCAGAGATCTCTCTTTCTTAATCTGGGACTCATAGCTACTATGCCTCAGGATCGCCATGCCAAGATCCAGGTCAGAAACTTGTATCTCCCAGCCTCCAGATTAGGATCACAGGTGAACCTTTCAATTCTGGATTGTAGTTCATTACAGATACAGTCAAGTTGACAACCAGGAATAGCCGCTACACCTCTCATCAGTGATGGTGTCCTTCCTCCTGCCACCATGGTACAGGTGACTTTTCACATACTGACCCTGGAGTTTGCCCATTTGGCAGAGGGCCTGTATACGTTATTTCTCTGCCAGCAAAATGAGCCAACTTAAGGCAGATTAGAGTATATATATAAAGGCAGATTTATTGGAAACTACTCTTTGTCACACACCTGCTGAGAAAGGAGAGAGAAGGGTGGGAATGATCAGAATGTCTGGACTATATAGGGAAGAGCTTCTGGGAGAAGTGGAAAGTTCAGAATAGAGGGTAGGGTATGCCAGGTAGGAAGTGAGGGATGCTAGGAGAACCTGGAGGCCAGGTCTGCTTTAGTATGTAAAATATGCACTTCAGCCCCTTGTCCCAGGTCTGAAACTCAACAGGCCCCATGCCCAGGTCCTGGTTATCCTGATTGCTGTGGCAGCTGATCTACAGTGAAGGTTTTCTAGCTGGTGTCTATTGCTGTAACCTCTTGAGTCTTAGTTACTGTTCTGTTGCTACGAAGAGAGACACCATGACCAAGGCAACTCTTACAGAAGCAAGAATTTAATACAGTTTCAGGAGCTAAGTTCATTATCATCATCATGGTAGGGAACATGGCAGCAGGCCAACATGGTGCTGGAAAGTAACTGAGAACTATACCTTGATCTGAAAAGAGAGTAACACTGGGCCTGGCATGGGCTTTTACAACCTTCAAGCCCATCTCCAGTGGCATACTTCCCGCAACAAGACCACACCTTCTAATTCTTTCAAATAGTACCACTCCTTGGTCACCAACAGTATCACTCTGGGTAAGTCCAAAGGCTTGGAGGCTTCCAAAGTCTTCAAGTATATGAGCCTTGGGGGCCATACTTATTCAAACCACCATAGTATCCAATGTCCTGAAGTCAAATTGCAATTGCTAGTGGAAGGCATTCTGGATTTTGTTCTGAGTATCCTCTGTTCTGCAGGAGGACTCCCAAATGCCACATTCCCAAGACACCTGGATAGGGGACTGGCGGGGCCGGTCCACAGTGAGGAACAGTTACCTGTTTCTGACTGGGTCTTCCTGGAAGAGCTTAGCCCACAGTGAGTATGAAACTTAGGCAATGATGTCTGCAGGATTTACTGACCTACTGCCCTGGTGTTAGGTCATTGCAGAACCTTCATCTCTTTGTTGTAGGCCGCAGAGCCTCAGTGGGCAGTGGCTGCTGCTCTCTCTCCAGCCTGTCCAGCTTAGGGACCTGCTTCTCCTCCCCCTACAAGGACTTGGCCAAACACGTCGTCAGCACATCAATGGCTGATGTAAGTCTCTGGACCTATTCATTCCCCCACCTCCTGTTGCTATAACTGGACTTCTGTTGAATGTGGAGGGAGACAAAAGGAGCCAGGCAGATTAGGGCCACCAAGGTATCGAGGCTTCAGGAACTCTTTAACTTGACAAGTGGGCTTTAGTAAATGTTAGCCAGACTGATGAACCTAAAGGCGTGGCTTCTACCCTCTTCCCCCAGGTAATGGCTGCTTGTTCGGATAATCTCCACAACCTCTTCATCCGCCAGTCAACAGATGGCTGGAAGTAAGTTATTTTGCCATGCTTTGGTCTTTCTGCATTATTCTCCTCCTCCTCCTCCTCCTCCTCCTCCTCCTCCTCCTCCTCCTCCTCCTCCTCCTCCTCCTCCTCCTCCTCCTCCTCCTCCTCCTCCTCCTCCTCCTGGCTTCCTGGCACACCCCATGCTAGTAAACTCCTTTCTGACTGTTTCTTGTCTCTGGTGTACCCAAGCTATCAGGGAGAGGAGCAAGAGGTACAGCTTTACTACAAGGAATTCTCTTCTACTCGACATGGATTCTTGGGTGCAGGTGTGGTGTCCCAGCCACTCTCTCAAGTATGGGCAGCTGTGAGTGACCCCACTTTGTGGCCTCTGTATCACAAGCCCATCCAGACAGCAAGGCTACATCAGAGAGTGACCAACAGTATCAGCCTGGGTGAGTCTAAGGGCTTGAAAGCTTCCAAAGGCCTTGCAGGGAGTCAGAGGTAGAGGGTCGAAGCAGCACTGTTGGGAACTCTACACTCCTCAGCAGAGTAAAGCAAGGGCTTCTGAACACTCAAGGACTAGTATTCAATCTGTCTGTCTTCCTAGTGTACTTGGTGTGCGATACCACACTGTGTGCGCTGAAGCAGCTGCGAGATTTCTGCTGTGTCTGTGTGGAAGCCAAAGAGGTACCTTTGTTGGGGTGGTAAAATGTTATGGGTTAAACTTAGGCTAAAGTGCGATGAAGTGCAATTATTGGAGTGGCTTGAGTGCTGATGGGACTACCTCTAACTACCCTAACTATACTCAAACCTGTTCGTGTTTTGTCTGCACAGGCAGGATTCACATGTATCTCTGTCCTTAGGGGCACCTGTCAATCATGGCAGCTCAGTCTGTATATGATGCATCCATGCCAAGACCTAGCAGAAAAATGGTCCGAGGGGAGATCCTGCCCAGTGCTTGGGTCCTGCAGCCTATCACCATGGAGGGGAAAGAAATAACCAGAGTAATCTTCCTTGTCCAGGTGATACAGCACTGCATCCTGTCTCATGGCATACCTTGGGATATTTCTCTCCAGTTGCATAGAATCTAAGAATCCACAGTTGTCATGCCATATGGCCAGAGTAGGCTAATAGTTAAGGAGAGTCAGAGAGGGAGGAATAAGCAAGTTGATAGTCTCAGAGATTGACTAACTTATATCCTATGGCTAGCCACAGTGCCCTTAGGAAATAGATGGACTACTGAAGCTGAGAGCAGCGGCAGACCAGAATCCTCACTTAGCATCTTGTATGGCTCTCCACTCTCAGGCCAACTCCAGCTCTTCATCATTGGGAGGGGAAAGTTAGTACTTAGATCTAAATGCTCAGGGGTCTAAGTGCATCTCCAGTCACCATAGCCAGAGTGGCTGCTCCAGGTTTGTTTGTACCTTCAGTTCTTCCTTCTTCTTTCAGGTGGAACTGGGTGCACCAGGCTTCCCTCCCCATCTTCTGAACTCCTTTATCAAACAGCAGCCATTGGTTGTGGCCAAGCTGGCATCTTTCCTTCGTAGTTAGTATTGGGCCATGGAGACAGCAATGCTGAGATGTAGGTCCAGGACACCTGAGACTCTACAGATACTTCTAGACCCTGAGGCAAGAGGAGCCCAGGCTGCCTGTGGTAGCCAACTATACAGATGGCATCAGCCCAGGGTTGCCAGCAACCTCTTGGTTACCTCTGAAGAGCGAACAACCTGAAGCTCCTGGCCCTAGCTGTCCAAAGGATGAAATCAACTCGCCTTCAGGATTTCTCACCTTTATTTCCTGCCTCTGGGACTCAATGGCACACCAAGTGTTCAAAGACCAGAAAAAGCACAGCCCGCAGAGCTGGAGACTGCAGTGCTTTGGCAAGGTGCCTCCTTGGCAGGCAGGCACTGGCCAAGGGTGTTCTAGATCTGCCTCCAAAACTTAGCTCCATTTTGTGATGGAGTTGCAGACAGGACCACCATACAGTTTATAAAGAATCATCTGCACAAGCCAGATCCTGATGCCAGATTTTCTCTCAGTGAACGTTTACAAACATCTTACTATTCATACTATTCTCCCCCACTGTATGTCACTGTGTATCACTGGTACAGTCAGTCTAAAGCTCTTAAGCTCAGTACAAGGGGAGGACACTGAAGAAACAGACAGGATGTGGGGCCTGAAGACCAATAACAGATAGGAACAGCTACATTCTGCTTACGAACAAGGGAAAAGGGATTTTAAGCAGATTGTCTTAGAGAGGATTAAGTTTAGCACAGGTCTTAACCTTGTGCTAACACACCTCAAGTTCCCAAATTCTGGGATTATGAACCGACAACACCCAGCACCCACTTCTTTATTTATAGTAGGGTGTGGTGGCACATAGCTACAGCACTCTGTAGTAGAAGGAGGACTAGAAGATCATCCTCAGATGGCCAGCCTGTGAAACATTAGACTCTGTTTTTTTTTTTTTTTTTTTTTGGTTTTTCGAGACAGGGTTTCTCTGTATAGCCCTGGCTGTCCTGGAACTAGCTCTGTAGACCAGGCTGGCCTCGAACTCAGAAATTCGCCTGCCTCTGCCTCCCAAGTGCTGGGATTAAAGGCGTGCGCCACCACCGCCCGGCTAGACTCTGTTTTAAGCTCAATAGTTTTTTTTTGTTGCTTAACTACTTTAATATAGTATAGAAAAAGGGTTTGGATCTTGGCCTAGTTGTACACTTTGAAGATTTTCCATGTTGATTTGGAAATGGTAGAGATAAGAAATTCCCTTTATTTTTGTCACTCCAAATCTTTGATGGAATTAGGTTCTCTTGGGAGTTAAGACTGGTTAAAGGGTAAATTTCTTTGCAAGATTTTTCTATTCCTTCAGAGTATTTATATACTGCCAATTGAATGTTTTAAGTTTTGCTTTGAATTTATCTTTATGGTATTTTTTGGCAATACTTGATAATGCAGTGTTATACACATGCCTACCGATGTCCTCCCTGCAGCTTTCTGAGTCCTATGCTAAGGACAGGCGCCACCACGTCCAGTTTCTACCTCTTTTCATGTAAGTGCCTTACTGAGACCATTAGCCAAAAAAAGTCAAAATATTACTCTTAAAAAAATAAAAAAAGCCAGGTAGTAGTGGAGCACACACTTTTAATCCCAGCACTCAGGAGGCAGAGGCAGGCAGATCTCTGAGTTTGAGGCCAACCTGGTCTATAGAGTGAGTTCCTAGGCAGCCAGGGCAACACGGAGAAACCTGCCTCAAAAAACAAATAGAAGGTACTGTTGAAGGTCATGATGGCAGTATTTACAGTTCAGGGTTGAGATTTTACATTCATGTGCTAGTATTATGAGCTCAGCCACTGCAGGACTCTAAATAGGTGGAAGGAGAAAGCCCCTCATGAGGCCTGAGTCAGCAATCTGAAGCCTCCAGTCAACTCTCTAAAGCTTCATCTCCCACATCTATACATTTAACCATAGATCAAAAGATATTCAAGCCGGGCGGTGGTGGCGCACGCCTGTAATCCCAGCACTTGGGAGGCAGAGGCGGGCGGATTTCTGAGTTCCAGGCCAGCCTGGTCTACAGAGTGAGTTCCAGGACACCCAGGACTACACACAGAAGCCCTATCTCGAAAAAAACCAAAAAATAAAAAATAAAAAAAAAAAAAATTCAAGCAAAGTTTCTTGTCATAATTATCTACATAAAATTACACTAAATAAGTCATCTCTGGATAACATATTAAAGGATACAGGAGGAGAAAAAAGGAAAATCCAAGATATTTATAAAAGGATAGATGTAGTTATAACACTGCCATTATATATTAAGATGATTGATCATGTATTTCCATATTTGTGGGCCTTCACTGATCCTATTACAAAAGACAAGATAAATCAGGCTCCAGAGAGCATGGGAATCACCGAGGCTGGGTCTGTTCCTCTCCAGGCATGGAGAGCTCTGGAGAAAGTCAGAGTACAAACACCACTAACTATAACCCAGAAGGCTGCTTTTACTGAGAAGCTTTGAGGTAAATCAGCCATTCCAGTTCCTATAATACAAATATCACCAAAAGAAGAATACTTAGGTTGGGAGGTGGTGGCGCAGTTTAATCCAAGTACTTGGGAGGCAGAGGCAGGCGGATTTCTGAGTTTGAGCCATCCTGGTCTACAAATTGAGGTCTAGGCTACACAGAGAAACCCTGTCTCAAAAAAACCTAAATAAATAAATAAATAAATAAATAAATAAATAAAATTAATAAAAAGTCCTGGTAGAAAAAGGAGAATAGTTCTCTGCTTGAGTATCTGCCTGTCTTTACACTGAGCAAGCTGCTCTAAGGGCACCTTAAGACAGGCTCACTTTATGGCTAAGTCCTTCAGTTAGAACAGTTTTCTGGGCTTTTTGAGGCAGGACTGTGGTTCAGCTGCACCATTATAATACTGACATCTAGGCAAAGAGAAAAATCATTATTATCCATGTGCTTGTGGCTCAGTGGTGGAGTACTTGCCTCACATGGGAGGCCCTCGGTGGGATAACCAGTTCTGACAGAACTGAGCCGTCTGTCGTGAACATGTGTGGGGCCCCTAGACCCAGTCCTACACTTGGAAAGTAGTTAAGGGAAGGAAGAGGAGGCATGCACCAGAGGGTGGAACTCACATTGGGTGGCCAAATTCAGAGAAGCTTAACTTTCCTTAGGTCAGAAACCTTTTTTTGGCAGCTGCAGAGTTTTCCCCAAGGTAAAGGGTTTTGCAATTGACTTCAAGAGTTATCACTGAGCACCTTCTGATACTTCCTCTAGAGCCAGAGTCTTATTAACAAAACAAACAAAAGCCAATTTTTTTTTTTTTGTTTCTTTGTTTCTCTGTGTAGCCCTGGCTGTCCTGGAACTCACTTTGTAGACCAGGCTGGCCTCGAACTCAGAAATCCGCCTGCCTCTGCCTCCCAAGTGCTGGGATTAAAGGTGTGAGCCACCACCGCCCGGCCAAAAGCCAGTTTTACAGTTTTACAGAGATAAAGTACATTATCAAAATACTGTTTTCTTTGGGTGCATGGTGGCACATGCCTTTAATCCCAGAACTTGGGAGGTAAATAAAGGTAGGCAGATCTCTATGAGTTTAAGGCAGTCCTGGTCTACAAAGTGAGTTCCAGGACAGCCAGGACTACAAAGAGAAACCATGTCTTGAAAAACAAAACAAAAATCCCTTAAAATCAGCTGGTTACAGGGGATGTCGAAATAGCTTGGGGTTAAGCTCAGTGACCTGAATTTGAGCCCTGGGATCCATGGTGAAAGGAGAACTGACTCCAGCAAGTTGTCCTACAACTTCCAGAAGTGTGCCGGTGCAGACACACTGAGTACAAGAAAAAAATAAAAATCACCCCATTTATAGAAATGAGGTCTTGCTAACTATAACCCAGAAAGCTGCTTTTGGTCAGAAAGTAGTTCTGAGGTAAATCAGACATCCCAGTGCCTACAACGCAAATATCATAAAAGCTGCCTGCTGCATGGGTCAGAATAGACAGCAGGGAGTACATGGAGAGTAGATGACTACAGCAGACTGTGTGTCTAACACTGGCTTTCAGCATGGGAGAATGCAGACATGAAGAAGCAAAGCAGCTCGCTCACTGCACTGCAGAGTCCACTTTCAGAAAGGGGGTAGAAGCAGGGGAGAGGAGCCATCAAGACCTTGTTAAAAGTTTTATTTTAAAAAAGCCCAAGCCCCTTAAATTTTCTATGCCAGACTGGGTCTGACTAATTCCCTGCAAAAGGTGAAGGTCCACATAAGACCAAGATTTACTTAGGCAAGTCCTACCTTATTGGCTGCCAATATTTAGGGATGGGGTGACAGTCCAGCTTCTGGACGCAAGAATTGTAGACTTCCAAATCCATGTTTTGTCAACTTTCTCACAAGCAGAAGTTCTTTGCCTATTAAGATTTCTCAGAACCACAAAGTTTTAAGAGATGCTGGGATAGCAACTTGAGGCTCAAAATACATTGATCAGCACACGCATTTCTTTTAGCATCTGGATTAGAAATGCCAGCCCTTCTGTTCCAAGAGTGGAGTCTCTGGGCTTTTCCACTGTGACTCTGAATCAGGTTCTCTCCTTCCTCTAGATCTCAGGTGTTGAGGCCCGTGTCTGGATGCTTGAAGCAGCACACTTCTTGACTTAGGAGCAGCAAGCCTGATTACACACCTGGACACTCTTGCCCCATCAAGGCGTGCAGTGGGTTCTTGAGCCTCCTACTGAGGCACAGGAAGCAGGTTGTGGTGACATGCCCAAGAGGGCTTCTTCCCAGCCCTAGCTTTGGGCCAGTACTGTCCCACGGTTTGGTTGCATAAGTTCACAAGCTCTTAGCTGGGGTTCTAGCAGATGGGGCTCAGCTAGGAACAAGCGAAACAGTGTTGACAATTCTTCTGAGAAGTCCTGAAGTAGAAAGGTTAAGAGAAAAGTAATTCTTAATGTTCTGTCCTTTCTAAGGTCAGTCTGAAATAAGCATTCACAGCCAGTAAAACACTACCACCCAGCTATTTCATCTAATGTCTTCTATGCAAAAACGGATATAACCCTCCATGACTGGCAAACTAAGGTGTTAAGTTCCAGTTGGGAAAGCAGACTAACAGGAAGCAGAGGCTTTAAAATTTTCAAGCACAAAGTATTAATCTCATTTTATGGGTACAGTTTTGCTCTGAATCATAAGAGCACTTTAAAAATATAAGCTGAAATTTACTTTGAGTTTCAAATCCCCAATATTCACTGTGCACGCTGCTTTCCAATTGTCCTTTCCCCGCCCTGTTATTCTGAGAGTCCTGCAGAGTGGTCACTCAGATCAAACCCAGTACTTGGTCTCATGGTAGGCCTGAAAACACTTGGAGAAAATGCATGTAGCTGCAACTATGAAGAGGCCCACAACCAGAATCTCATTACCCATCAAGTAGAAAGAATGCAAGCTTGTGGTTAGCCTGGGCTACATAGATAATCTTTAGAACAAATGAGACATATTTTTATGTACAACAAAGGGATTAAGACTCCTTACCCCTGGCCACTGGGCCTCATTAAGGCTGCCTAAGCAGGCTTCTATCTCCAGATGTCCCATGAGATCCTTTTCTACCAGCTCCCGGAGTAAGAACAGTAGCAGGTCCCACTGCAAAACACCACAGAGAAAGTCAAAAGTTGTCAGGATCATACAGTAGTCCTAACAGCAGAGACTAAGGACTATACAGTAGTCGGAAGAGTAAACATCTCAAAGGGCAGAGCTGGAGTTGGAAATTCCAACACTCAGGAGGCAGAGGTAGAGGCAGAGGCAGGCAGATCTCTTAAGTTGGTCTACAGAGTGAGCTCCAGCTATATAGTGAGTTCTGGTTACACAGAGAAACAATATCTTAATTCCTGCCCCAATCCCCCAAAATAATAAAAAATAAAATGGTTACAAATAAACACTGAAAAAAATAAAAGCTGCCCCAGGAGGAAATTGAGACAAAGGGACTGTTTTAGCATGGATAAAGAAGAGAATAATAAAAGAAACAGCAGTTAACAATTTTGGGGGGAGCCACTGGATAATGACTTGCGGGATGAAGGGACTGATTGCTCAGTGAAATTTGTGATGTGCAAACATGATGGCCTGTGTCATGGGAGACTAGGGCCAGCTCTTCCATGTTCACACCTACAGGGATGGCTCTCCAACTTCTGCAATGTGTAAGGCTGCTTTCTGGAGTACTGTAGGAGGTTAGGGTAAGGGTCAGCTCTCTTACTCTCTCACCCCCAGGGCCAGCTCTTCCTTGGACCCATGTTGTATGAGTATCTAACTGTAACCTTAGTACTGGCGGGGCTAGATAGGAAAATCCTGGAAGCCAGCTAGTTTAGTCAGTGAGTTTCAGGTTCAGTAAGAACAATGCTCACTAACAAGTGCACATACTACCCCACAATATGACTGCAGGAGCTGGGCATGATGGCTTATATTTGTAATCCACCCTTGGGAGCAGAAAGAATGCTGTGAATTTAAGGCCAACATGGACTACAGCATGAGATCCTATTTGAAAATCCACACACATGGGTGTAGAGTGATGGCTCAGAGGTTGTACTTGTTGCTCAGCAATTCAATTCTCAGTACTACATGGCAGCTCATAGCCACCCTAGTTCTAGGGAAATCCAACAGGTATATTCATGGTGCACATACATGTGGACAAAACATTTATATGCATAAATCTAACATTCCCTGCCCCCAACAAAACCTACAGATGTGGCCTCATACCTCTGACTTACCTCTCTTGGCCTAGTATCTGCCAGAAGCCCTACGTTTCTTGGGCTAAGTAGAAGCTGTAATGGAACTGGCCCCTGGAAGTCATCCTTCCACAAGGACAGCAGCATATGTAGAAGCCTTCGAGCATGCCCTCGCTCCAGCCTGTGCTGGGTTGGGGGCCCTAAGATGGGGATCTGGTCTGCAACTACATGGAAGAAAGGGAGGATAAGTTTTAAATGGAGGCAGAAGAGCGTGTCCTATGCTCCCAACCTTGCTTGTACCCAACCTTGGAGTTTGGGAAATGGAGCATGAGGGTCTTGGTGGAAAAGGGACCATACCTAGAAGGGAAGCCAACTCTACAGAGCACTTGGCCAGATGCTGCTCAGCAGTTGGGCACAGGAACTATGGGGGGAAAAGGAGACATGAGCAAGCCTCATTCTTACTGCTCTGAGGACTGGTCCTGAGCCAATGTGGCTCATGCCACATCTCACCTGGCGGCATCGCAGTGACTGGCCCAGCTGGTTTAGGAGCTGTTCCAGATGCTCTGGGGAAACTCCTTCCTCAGGGTCTCGAGGCCCAGCAGCCAGGGAGAGCACATCCTGTAGAGAGCAGTGATGAAACTTCATGCCAGAATGCCAGAAACTTGGTTGGGGATGGGAACCAGCCAATGGAGAGAGGCAGAAGGAAAACAGAGCCCAAGGGAGTGAAGCAACTGGGCCGAGGTGCTCTTATGGCTGAGGCTCAGGCAGTACAGCACAGCCAGGATAAGCAGTTATATGGACAATCCAGAGGGAAGCAGATGGAGTGGTAAGCCCATAGACTGTGTGCCGCCAGATGTAACAACTGCGACAAAACTACATAATCACTTCCCAGAGGTATCTTAAAATACTTTGGGAAAATGTCCTATCTAAGAGTCTGAATACTTCCCTCTCATGCTCCTCTGAGATCTCAAAATAGAAATCCTTAGCATATTGAGAAGTAGTCTAGCGTGATACCTTTTTCTTTCCTTCCTACAGTCCCCATCTATGGGCATTGCTTCCTAGTTTCTATGTATTTGTTTGTTTGTTTGTTTGTTTGTTTATTTTTTGGTTTTTCGAGACAAGGTTTCTCTGTGTAGACCTGGCTGTCCTGGAACTCACTCTGTATACCAGGCTGGCCTCGAACTCAGAAATCCACCTGCCTCTGCCTCCCAAGTGCTGGGATTACAGGCGTGCGCCACCACGCCCGGCTTTTTTACATTGTTTTTTTTTTTTTTTCCCTATGTCTTTATTTTAAGACCACTACTTTGTTTGGAGCAGGGCCTGATAGTATTTTAGCCCTTGAGAGTCACAAGGCCTAAATATTGCTCCAACTATTCATCTCTGCTTTGGTAGCACAAAAACAGCCACAGAGGATTTTTAAACAAATGGATCAATAAAACTTTATGTATAAAAACAAACAGCATTCTGAGTTCAAGGCCAGCCTTGTCTACAGAGTGAGTTCCAGGACAACCAGAGCTACACAGAGAAACCCTGTCTTGAAAAACAAACCAACCAGCCAGTCAGCCAGCCAGCCAGCAGCCTCATTTTGGATCATGGCTGTTTGCTGACTCTTGCTCTATAAAATTAGTCTCTTTCTCTCTCTAGATACAAAGTGCTAATATGTAGAGTTAACACTATCGACTTTTATAAGTTATTTTAAGAAAGTCTCATTTAAGTTGCCCAGACAGGCCTGTGATCCTCCTGCCTTGGCCTCCAGAATAACTGGGAATCCAGGCCTGCATCCAATCAAGGCCCAGCTTTTATTTATTTCTTAATCATAATAGAACTTGTGACTAGCATTATCTCATGGAGAAATAGTACAGAAACCAAGTCCAGATATTGACTGCCCCTCAAAAGCTTCCCCACTATGCAGCTACTTACTACCATGTGTAAAAGATGCATTTAGTCAAAAAGTTTAGCTCTGGCCTGTTGTGGTCATATATCTTTAATCCTAGTTCTTGGGACACAAAGGCTGGTGGATCTCTCTGAGTCTGAGGTCAGCCTGTTATACACAGTTCTAGGCCAGCCAGACTTAAATAATGGGACCCTGACCCCAAAACAAACAAACAAACAAACCCCAACCCTTTAGATTAAACGTTTTGGATGATTCTAGAACAAAGGACTTAGAAAAACCATTCAATTCAGCTCTGTTCTATGTGATCCCATTCAGTAAAGAAAGAAACAAACCAGCCAGACAACACACAAAGCTTCTATACAAATCCTGAAGCCAATGTGAAAAGAAGCAAGCAGCAGGGAGAGGGAGTGGGAAAGCCAAGGGAGTAGGGTAGCTGTGTACTTTTATCTCGGAGATGAGGTGGGAGGGGAGGGGAGCATGGTGCTCACAGGCTCGGGAGCAGCCCCTCCGCTCCACCCGGGCAGTTGGCTCAGGACCCTGGGCTCGTAGCATGCGACTCACGGCTGCTTTCACCTCCCTTCTAATCAGCGCTGCCAGGCAGAGGGAAAACAAGAATGGAGTCATTGGAATGTTTCCCTACCCGGGCCTGTCATGACAACCCACACCTTTCACTTGGTTTAAGTGGCTCACCTAATCTCCCACAAATTGTTCAATACCCTGCCTATCGATCTTTAAAAACTTGGTTCGGTCACTCCTTTCCTAGACCTCACCTGTAATGTTGGCTGACAACCAAGAGCAGGCTTTCTCTGTTGCAAGCCCCACAGCAATGTTCTCTGCACTGCTTAGAACCTGTGGCACAGAAGGACTGCTGAGTCAGGGACTTGGGAAGGCAGGTAGTACAACGCTGGATTCTACAGTCCAGGGCCCACCCTACAACAGCCTCACACAGGTGCACATGTACACATATGTGAACATGCACGCCTGTCTACTGGCCTGCTAGCTGCAGGCTTCCTTCCTACGTACAGCAGCTGGGGTCTCCTCTGGTAACAGTGCTCGCACAGCAGTGGGGCTCTTCCTTTGGCAGAACCTAAAAAAAGACAGAAGGGGAGTCAATGTCTGGATATGTAGACTGACTCACAAAAGTAAATTCTCAAGTGCAGCAGGCCTATGGACTGGAAATTCTAACTCAGAAGGAAGCACTATCCATTCTCTTGCCCCACCACATATGCTGGAGAAGAAGTGCTGGAGGTGTAGTAGTACCCACCCATTAGCCTCATATTACATTATTCCAATTCAATATCTGGACTCCATGCCCAAAGACATAATCCTTCAGAAAAGGGGAACAGAGCAAAAAAGGGGAGGAAGGAACAGAAATGGAGCAAATGGGATGTGAAAGAGACAAAAAAGAACAGGAAAAAATAAAAAAGAAGCTGTGTGTGCTGGCTCATGTATGTAATCTTAACACTTGGAAGTTTGAGGTCAGTCTAGACTAGAATGGAACCCAGTCTTAACCAAAATTTAAGAAAACCAAGAGGAGACTTCAGGAAATGAAAAGGCTCAAATAGACAGTTCTTACTCCCGCCCCTGGGTCAACGCTTGGGCCCCATGGGGGCAGAGTTGAGAACACAAGGATTCCAGTAGCTGTGCTGGGTCTCCCCCTTCCTGTCCCCGTGTCACCAGCTGCTCCTGAAGAAGTGACTCTGCTTGATGCACCAAATCTGCTACCAATGTCGCCCTGTAGCCGGGAGAGCAAGGTTTGGGGCATTAGGAGAGTCAAGAGGAAAGGGTTGCAAATGGAAGGACATTTGGTAAGAAAGTCCTTCGAAGGGTGTGAGAAATTTCAGCCTCCCTGCCTCCCCTGGGTGACTTTGTTTAGTTTGACAACAGGTTAAAGTTTAAAGGGAAAAAACTGAAGGGGGCTGAGACTAGGATTCTCACTCCACTCTTACTTGATGTGTTTGACACAGTTTGATCCAATTCTTTCTGCCACAAATTCTACAGTCCTGCGCAGGGAGGGTGGCTGGTTGTGGAAAAAGGCCTCGGCAAGTTGAGCCTGGTAGGAGTTGGAGGCAGGTATAGTAGTACCATGAGGGCTCCCTTCTGCCTCCCTCACCACCTGCCTCCATTTCCCTAGCCTTTGCCCTTACCTGCAACCCCTGGCTGGTCTTGAGAGGCAGGGTTCCCAGGCTGGTGGTAGTAGTGGGAGTGATTTTCCTTACAAAGCCTCCACTCCGCCCACTGCTTCCTGAAACCCAGGAAGCAAGCAGTTTCCGGAGCTCTCCTGTAGAGGAGTTGAAGTTCTTACTTCCAAAATTATCTCCCCTTCCTCCCCCGAACATCATGACCTTTGTGGAGCAAAGAATATGAGGTACCCAGAGAGCCCAAAGACAGAACAGTATGCTGAGCAGTCAGGTCCTTTTGGGTATCCATGACAGAACAAGCCAAGGACCATAAGGGGAGACAGATGCTCACCAATGTAGGGGCAACACGTATATAACAGCTGCTGGTCCACAACAGGTACACTGTCCTGTGGGAGAATAGGCCAAGGTTAGAAGAGGAATGTGCAGAAATAGAAGTCAAGAAGACGAATCATCAAGTCTCTCCTAGCTTGTCTTCTGCTGGGTCTTTATTTATTCAGCTCATTTATCTGGTCTGACACTCACCAAACTATGCTCTGAAGCAGTTGTATCCACCTCAAAGGCATCTACCGGACCATCTTCTAGAAAGAATAAGTCCTCAGGAACTGTAGGTATCTGGTAAGAGAGGAAGGTACACTATTGGTCAGAACACTATTGATACTCTAAAATTTGCCATAGTTTCTAAATCTATTGGGGCCCTGGGTCAAGCAAATTGTCTTCTGAAGCCATAGCAATACCCATGCCACTCAAACTTGCTCTTCTGTCCAAACCTTCCTCAGACTCTAAAGCACTGTGGCCTGCCATAGCAGCCACCCACCACTCTAGCTAGGCTATCCATCTGCCTACCTGGAAAAGCCAGCCCAGGACAGCAAGCAGCAGCAGCTTGTTCAGGAAGCACATCTCTCCTTCATTCTCTTTTGATAAGACCAAACTCCTAAAAGGTAAATGGAGGATGTGAGCAGACTTGTGCCAAGGACAGAAGGCACAAATAAAAGCTATTACTAGGAAGGGAATTCTCAAAAGCAGACCTAAATCACAATATTGTTGGAAAGACCAACAGGATGTCACCTACATCCTTCTTGGCTAGGCCATACAATAAAGGGGAGCACTATGGGAATGGAGGACAGTTGTCCAGTTGTGCCTCTCCTGAGGCTGTCATAGCCATGGAGCCACACAGAAGGAGAGACTGCTACGCCCACTTAACAAATAGCAGGGCTACACAAATAAGTCCTGTTCTACTCACCGATGTAAGTGCAGCAGGAGAGTGAAGACACTCCGGTAATAGTCCAGCAAGGGGACAATGTGGTCAGCAAAAGAGAGGAATTCCACCAGCCAGGGCACAGTGAGCACTGCCCGACGGGCCCACAACCCCTGCTGCAGCAGAGCCCGTATATCCAGAACAGGAGGGACCTGGGAAAGCCAGGATTCTGTCAGTGAGCAGGCCCTTAAAAGGGGCTGGCTGATACCCTCTAACCTGCTAGGATAGTAGATTAGCCAAGGAAATCAGTCAGCCTCCCAAGCAGTCTACTCAACTCTTCCTTACCCAGATCCTCCACATGCTCACCTGGCTCCTGAGGGCCAGAATAGAGTCCTGAAGCTCACGGGTCGGAGGTGGTTCATGTCCCCGGTATGGCAAGAAAGCCACAAAGCCCAGAAATTTAGCCAAAAGTCTAAGACTAAGAAGCACTACAGCAAATTGCCTCCGTTCACCCTGCATGAAAGTGAAACAATGTCCTTTGCATAAGTCTTCTGGACACATCCTTTCCCCCCTAGATCAGACCCCATTATCTTCCTCCCTCTGTTTTCTAACCTGCCAGTCCACATCTGACTCCCCATCTTCATCACCAGGCTCATGCTGAGGCAGGCGAAGGTCATTTAGCTCCCGGATCTTTAAACTTAAACTATCCATGAGATGCTGATTAAAATGGAAGCTTGAGTGGAAAAAGAGCAAAAGACAAAATAAAGGCACTGAGATAGGGGAAAAAGAGCCAGTGTTTAGAGGAGATGCCCTAGACCAGAAGACTCCCAAGGGGGATGAAGCTAAAGGACAATGAAATTACCTACATGGGCAAAAGAATAAAATGAAAGAGGAACTACAAATGGGAGGAGCCAGAAATAACTTCCAGACATGTCCAACCTGAGGCTCAGGCAAAGGAGAACGGTTTGCCCACTGGGGAAGGCCAACCTATCTTGGCCTCTGTTTCTCTCTCTGTAAGATACAGGAGCCCCTTACCTGCTGGCACTCATGATGAAATCCCTGAAGAAGCCTTGACAGCCTGGGAAGGTGGGAGGCGGGCAGGGCCCTCCGCTGCTCTGAGGGGCTATAAGCCGTTCCTGGAGCTGCCGCAGCCGCCCTAGCTTGTCAGCTCCTAGCATATTCAGTACGTCTGGAGCTTCACCCAGAACAGATCCCCCAGCACCGCTAGGGCTCTGACACATCTGAGATGTCCAAAGGGAGGGGAGAGATGAAAAACCCATACGACAAAGACTAACAAAATACTGAGAGAGTGGGCTTGGGACATAGCTTAGAGGAGAACGCTTGCCCAGCATGAGCAAGACCCTGGGTCTGAAAGCAATGAGCACTCCAGAGGGTTTGCCTTCTGACTTGGAAGATGAGGAGACGAAGACTGCAAGGTAAGCACTGTATGCCTCAGGTCACTAGAACAGGGTTTGAAGATACCCCGACTACTAAGCTCTTTGTACCATAGTGCAAGTCAAGGCAGGGATAGTGAAGGCTGTGTGAAGGATGGAGTCCAGGGCAGGCCGGAGAAGTCAGAGACACTTGCCCACCAAGTTTGAACTACCTCCCAAATAGAAGGCATTTTTACATTTGTAGCCAGAATCTACTAGATTGTCTGACCCAGAGCGCCAGCCTGCATTTATCTGCACACATCTTTTGGTGACCACGGCAGTTAATACCTGGAGAAGCTGTTTTTGGAAAAGGCGGACAAAGTGGCTGTGGCTGCAGGCTGCTGAAAGTTGACCCATCATGGCTCTGAGGAGAAAGAGTTAGATAGTGTGGGAAGGAGACAAGTGATATAATCCAGCTGTTTACCAAAGATGTGAACAACCCCTTTGCCAGGAAGCCCACACAGAAGTTAAGAAATGTTTCCTTCACCACCAAGATTCCTGCAGAGTAGACAGACTTAAACCCACTAAAAAATGCCCTCTCAGATTTTCAGGTCATGCTCACTGCCAGTGAATGTCATGATCAATGTAAGAGGGAGATAAGGACAGGAAACTTGCTTGACAGCCGGGTCATCGACCTATGCAGTTTGATCTGTGAGCTTTGTCCTTTCCCAAGCTTGTTACAGAACAAGTACAGGGTATTGCTGGGATTGAGAAGCTAGAAAGATAAATCCCTTTTGATCTAGCTTGAGTTACCAATAACTGGAGACTGAGGAAGAGATGGGTGGAAGGAGAGAAACCCTTCCCAACAAACACCCTAAATATTCCTGGAGTGCTGCTGCTCAGTGTCAGAGCAAGGACAGCACTGAGCAGGGCGGAGCACCCACCTGATCCTGCTGCCCAAGCCCTTCTCAAAGTCCCAGCTGGGCTCCTCATGGTGATCCTCCCACTCTCGAAGTACCTCATAGAACACATCCCTGAAAGAGATGGAAGCTTGGTCAGCTGACGCCCAGTTGCCTACACCCTCTTCCCAGAGTACGTTCCCTTGCTTGGAAGGTTTAAGACAGCCAGCCCACGGGGCCAGTCTTTAACACCCATAGCTCTCTATGATGGCAATGTTACAGACCCAGCAGCAGCACATCACGGGCGTCTGTGGACAGGGAAAGCAGACCCTAAGATGGCTGGCTAACTCAAGGATTCAGGTCTGTGGCCATGGAACGGAAGGACGCCAACAGGCTTCATGATGATGGCAGCGAAGGGTCTGATCAGCAGTAACCACACTGTCAGTCCTAACTGCTAATTCTAGGAACGGAGATAAGTGTTTATGCCCTCCTCATCAGGTCCCCTTTCTTTTCACCTCTGTTTTTTAAAAGTATGAAAGGCTCGATCACTGGAGAAGTTGGCACGATTGTCAGTTTCTGGTTGAAAGGAGACAGCTTGAGCAGAGGGTGGTATCATGAGGGAGACCTAAAACATGACAACAGCATTAGGAAACAAGCCTGTTGGATCATGTTTAGAAGACTCACTACTTAGTCTTGCCCAGCGTTAGCCCACCTGACAGCACCATGAAAACTGTCGGAATCTGCACATCTAGGCTACTTAGTACCTAAGTGAGGGTAACTACCTTGGCAACGCTGCCTTCATAAGCAGCTCGAAGGCGGCCTTGCAGGGCTGGAGAGAAGCACAGAAGCCGCTCATTCTCAGCCAGCAGCTTTAAGGTCCCTTTATCCAGGTAGGAGAGAACCCTGCAAAGAAAGGTGCACACATGACTGAAACTGGCATGCAGGCTGCAAACAGAAAGTACATCTGAGGCATAAGACAGATGTTTAAGCCTAGATCAGTATGGCAAGTTCACGGGCTAAGAATCAAGATGATGAAGGTAAAGGCTGAAGACATGAGACTTCATGGAGCTGAAAGCAAGACAACAGGCTAGGAACATTAGCCATGAACGTTAAAGTCAGCTGTCATGTGTTGTTGTTGTTGTTGTTGTTGTTGTTGTTATTATTATTTCTTGTGGTATACAGGGCTCTCTATATGACCAGCAAGCACTTCAGTGATCAATATACTTAGGCCCTTTTGTTTATTATTTGGGACTACAGCTCAATAAGTTTCAAAGGCTGGCTTTAATTTTTCTGCAGCCTGGGCAGGTCTTTAAACTTGCAATCCTTGCTTGGCACCAAACCCAGCTATCTAATTTTTTACAGGATAAAATCAAAGCCTGATACTAAATTAAATGTTACAGATGGGCCAGGAGTGGTAGTGGAAGCCTTTATTTCCAGAACTTGAGAGGCACAGGCTGGCAAATCTCTGCAGGTGTGAGGGAGTTCAAGGCAAGCTAGAGCTACATAGTGTCACCCTGACTCAAAAACCAAACCAAACCAAACCAAAACCACCATCTCCTTCCCCTCAACCAGAGGTTACAGATGGAAAGGTCTAGGGCAACTGTATCTATTGAACAAAGGCATGCATTCTACATGGCTAGAAACAAACGTAACAGACCCAAATGCCTCAGCTAGAAAAACTCACTGAAATTGATGCTCCAAAACCTGCACTGCAAAGAAGACGCAATCATGAATGCTCCGAAACAGGGGCGTTTCCAGAGAATCTAGGCCAATAACAAATGGTTAGTTAAGAACTATCCCGCCAGCAAACATCATTTCTCAAAATTAGACTTGCTTACTGACCTAGGGCAGCCTGACTTGATTCAAGGTCACTGTCCTTGGTGGCAACCATTCTCCGGGCAGTAAGGAGCTGAAGGACGAAGAAAAGCTCCAAGAAAAGGTTTGGTACTAGGTTCTCTGGATATAAAGAGAAAAGCCATACATAACATTGCACACCACTGACAAGCAGGCCCAGGCTCTGAGTCCACTTACTCCGCAGTCTGCAAGCATATCCACAGCTGCTCCCTTTGGGCTCACTCACCAGTGATGCATGAGGAGTAGATAAGGGCTACCAGCTCCAGGCGCTGCCGAGAAGACACTCTGGCCGGGTCCGCAGCCTCTGCTGTGAGGTTTCCTGTCCTGCTGGGAACCGGAGACCCCGATTCTGGGACGGGACAGGCTGGGGTAGGTGACTGCTGGAGCTGCTTGGAGCTGTATGAACAGGAGAGATGTCATGATTACTCAGCCTGGCTTTCCAGTGATATTCACATTCAGGTTCTGCCAGAGAAGACATCAACAGCCCAAGAAGCAAACCCAGAATCCCGAAGGGAGAAATCCAAGTTCAGGAAAAATCCCTGCAAGTCCCGCACAAGGAGGAAGCTGACATCCCAGGTGGCGGCAAAGCCATACCGCGCCTTCCTGAGCATCTCCCGCTCCTCTTGCAGACTTCTGCACCCTGGGGGAAGGCCAAGGCCCCAAGGGCTAGTGTCCAGGGCTGAGGGTTGGGAACTGGGGACACAGCTGATTGGGGGTGAGGTGAAGCAGGTCTTGGGCTTGGACAATGACCGCTCTTCGCTCACCGGAGTTGGGTTGATCCTTCGAGAAGGCTTCGTCCTGCTGAGAGTAGTCACAGTATTTTGGTTTTTTTTCCCCCCAAATTTCTATCTTCAAGCATTATTCTATCCATAACAGTTGGGGCCCTTTTAAGCCTCCCCCCTTTGTGGTTTTTTTCACCCTCAAACTTCTAACCTTCGCGCACTCTACTGTGGGGCACCCAGCTCTGCTTTAGCGAATATCTTGCAAAAAGGACCGATTCTCACCCTGCAGAGCCGGGAGGAACGGTGCCTACGGGAGGGAACTCCTCCAAGTTGCTGAGGTTTGGTGGATCAGAGAGCGACAGTCTGGGGCTGCCAGGGCTGCCAGAGCCCTTAGGCTTCCGGCCTCCGGCCCAAGGCGGGCTCTCGCCGCTGGCCCCGTCCTCCGGGACACCGGAGCCCCGACCACCTCGTTCGCGGGACGGCCCAGGTCCCGGACCCCGCCTGCGGCCCGCGCGGCGGGACAGAGGTGCCTCGGCGGCGGTGCAGAGGGGCTCGGCTGCAGGGAAAAGCTGGCTGCGCGCCCCGCGGCCACCCCGTGGCGGGGCCCCCTGCCTCGCTGGCAAGGCTGCCGAGGCGCCTGGGGTCTTGGCGGGCGTTGAGGGGCCCTGCGGGAGGACCCGGCTGCTCTGCTCCCTCAGGAAGTTCAACAGGAACGGCACGAATTCCTTCCGCAGAGGCCGAAGTGCGCTCAGAGCAGCTACCTCGGAGCTATCCTGAGGAAGAAGCAGAGGTCGCGGGGCGAGAGGATCAGCTGACAGCGCGGGAGCCACCGGCTAAGGCCGCGGGGTGGGCGGCCCGGCAGCGGCGCGCTGAGGAGCGCCCTGAGCGCGGGCCGTCCGCCAGGGCAGGCTGGGAGAAGGGACTGAAGCATCATCCCCCGCGGGAAGCACATTCCAGGCAGGCTTGAGGGCGTGTCCGCACTGTTACCTCCGAACTCGGGGTGCTGCGCGCGATCCACCGCACGGCGGCTGCGACCGGCACCTCTTCGCGCAGCAGCGACTCTAAAACGGCCGCCATCCCTGTCCAGGCGCTCTGAGGCTCTTGCGCAGGCGCACACGCTCCACGGGCGGCTGGGAGGGGCGGAGCCGGCGGCCCGAGCGACCGTTGGACGACGGGGCGGGTCCTTGCGGGGTGGGGCTCCGGCGGCCCGGGAAGATCTGCCCAGCCTGCCTGGCCTGCAGGGAGCCGAGGCGCCTTTCCCTGACTGCCTGGCCTGGAGCAATGTGATAAGATGGAACTGCTGCGAGCTCTACGGAGACCCGGTCCGAAAGAGAGGCCAGACGGGAAAAGTGTCCAACTCTAAAAGAAACCAGCCTATCAGACCAGACATCTGCCATGAGCACTGCCTCAGACCGACTGTAGAGCTTTTTGAGTCACTCCCTCCTCAACCAAAATAAAGTGAGTAACCTTGTGTTTTGACCTTTTTGTTTTTCCGAGACTTGATTTCTCTGTATAGCCTGGTCACTCTGTAGACCAGGCTGGCTTCGAATTCATAGATTAGCTTGCCTTTGCTTCCGGAATGCTGGGATTAAAGGGGCGCGCCTGGCCTACTTGCCCCCCACACCCCCAACGCACAACACTCAAAGGCTGACTTTTTTTTTTTTTACCATTCGCCAATCTTTCCATCAACTGACAATTGAGGACAGCGTTCCTGCTGAGGCACCTTATAAAACCATCAGATCACAAACCATTGAAGGATTGATGGTAATAAGGAACTGTCCAGCAGACTTGTATTTAATTCTTTGTATTAAAGAGGTACATTAGGAGAATTTTCAACTTTTTTTTTTTTTTTTTTTTTTTTTTTTTTTTGGTTTTTCGAGACAGGGTTTCTCTGTGTAGCCCTGGCTGTCCTGGAATTTACTCTGTAGACCAGGCTGGCCTCGAACTCAGAAATCCGCCTGCCTCTGCCTCCCAAGTGCTGGGATTAAAGGCGTGCACCACCACCACCCAGCTATATTTCAACTTCTTATATTTGAGAGGTCAGTATTCATGATTAGCTTCTGGAAGAGTAAGGCATTTCTGGAACAGCCACCCCCCCGCCCCCCTTCAAAGGAAGACCACTTGGTGATAGGCAGTAGATGGAGCAGGAATCCCTATAGTATACCAGGGATGTTTGCTAAGGAGAAGGGAGTTTTTTAAACTTAATTCTGTGCTGGATTTAGTGGATGCTTGCAATCCCAGTACTTGGCAGGCAGTGACAGAGACAGAATACCAGTTTCAAAGGCAGCTTGAGCCCACATCCTCAGACCCCTGAACCCTGGTTTTCACCTAGCTTCTATTCAGTTAGGCCAAATGTCCTCCTCATGGTTGTTTATCAGACACTTCTGGTGTGCTTAATCTGTAACACTTTAGTAGTTTAGGAAATATTTTTCACATTTTGAAATCCAAACCATCACACAAATAGCACTAAAGTTTGCATGCGGACTGAATGTTTTATTACTAGATTATAAAAATAAAATACAAAATAATTTTAAAACAGAACTTAAAACACTGTACAAAGCTTTAATATGGTACAAATGGGAAAATTAAATAAATAATTACACTTTTATGTACAGATGGCCTATACAAAAGCACTGCATGTTTTTCAATACTCTATATGCCCATGGTTGCCTGAGCATAACACATAAAGGGAGAAAGGATACAATGTAACACACTGAAAAGAGCTTCAAAGAAGGAAGATTCTTGAAGGAGAAAAGGATACAATGTAACACATTGAAAAGAACTCCAAGGAGCAATTTCTCATCTCATTAGGAGGAGGACAGTAAAACACTGACTTATTTCTCTTGTTCAGTAAGAGAATTTGGGTTGTGATTAAATTTGATAATATTTGCCAATACTAATTTATGCACTTATTATATCTAATACAAAATGAGATGTGCCTCCTTTTCTGAAAAATTTGGACTCTGTGAATAAATGGTCTGATGAAATAGATGCTATTTAGGAATGGTGTCAGAGGAGAATGAGAACTGTGCATCAGGGAGCAGCAAAGTGGCTCAAGCCTGGGGCATCAGATCTGTCTACTCAACTCATCCTATCCAACCCAATCTCTCTCATCTAAGGTTTTGTTTTTGCCTTCCTCCTCCCCCCTTATTTTGAGACAGGTCTCACAGAGCCCAAGTTAGCTTCAAACTGATTATGCAGCTCATTATGCATGACTTTAAACTCCTTCCTGTTCCTGCCCTTACCTCCTAAATGTTGAGATTATAGGCATATACCACCAAGTCTAGGAAATCCAATCCAATTTCAAAGTCCTGAGTGGCCCAGTGCTATATTTCCTTTGTCTTAAAAGAAGATCTATTTCCTACATTTTAATTTAATTATCTTAGAACTAATTTCATTAACTGATTTATAGTTTAATAAAACTTTTAGCCAGGCAAGGTGGCACACACCTTTTGTCTCAGCAAAGAGAGGGAGAGTGGCTGATCTGGAGTTTAAATTTAAGGCCAGCCTGGTCTACAGAGCAAGTTCCAGGCCAGGGCTACACAGAAAAACCCCCATCTCAAAAAACCAAACCAAAACAAACTGTTTTGGATAAAGTTTCAAAGCTTTCCTCTCAGAAAACTCCCTAAAATAATAAATCACAGCCAAACTCTGTAGCCTTGTTTACTGCTGTAAGTGAGCAAAAAATACCTGGCACATTCCAACTAGGACACAAGTTAATTTTTAAGGTTTTAAATTATGTTTTAAAAAGTATCATATGGCAAGGATAGTCTACATAAAAACTTGGTTTACTAATGTCTTTAGGTGAACAATCATGTATATAATACAAAATAATTTTAAATTATTGAGAGAAATCTATCTCACTGTTAATGTAAAAATAATATTAGCAAATTCTGTAATTCTATTAGTCTCAGAGATCTGCCTCATTCATACTGTTGGTCTAGAAATTCTGGTTGAAGGTACCATGAGATGTGATCAGCATGCAGTGTAGATACTATCACCTCCAATTAGAGAAGGCAGAAACTTGTTACATTGTTAAGGGCAATGAAAGGAATGCCACTTTTGTTACAGGCTCCTTAAAACCAAGGATTAAGCACTATATAGGAAAATCATCCCATCACCTTCAACTTGCCGTAGCTGTCATGGTTATTAGTACTTGTATGGGAACAAATACTGAAATCATTACTGTGTACATCTTTGCTATTTAGCATCTTGAGATTTTGTGAAACCAAGAGATGATCTTGTCACTAATTTTCTGATGCAAATCCTCTCACAAGAGGAAGAACTTACCTGAAAACCTATATATTTTACCCATCGCCTCTAAGTGAATAGGGTTTCTTGTTCCACAGTTGGGAGTTACCTAGGAATTTTCCAATTCCTGCAGTTCTGGAAAGCAATGCTGCATAAAAAGACCCTTAAGGCTCCAAGATTGTGTTAAGTTTCTGGAGAAATGGCCAAAATAAGGCAAAAAATAATATGAGGAGTTTGCACTTTACTTACACATTCTCAGAGTGCACACTAGAGTTCTGTAAAGTTTTGGTGAGGACAGGAAGTGGGGCATGCTTACCAGACACCTCCCACTGTCTGAGTTGTGGAACTACCTCTAGTTTCCTTCTCTAAGTTAAGGTCTAATATGCACCACAGTAGCTTCTGAGTTGGGACTACAAGTACTGTTGGCATGTAAGGATCACCAGAGTTGTTACATGCTGTAGTCCTATAATGCATTAGGATTAGAACATAAATAGCTATTCTGTAAATATGTTGTCTATAGAACCAAATTCAAGAAATTTAAGCAGTATAGTTGGTTACAAATATCCTATTACCTCAGTGACAGAGGTGCTAAATGACCTCTCCCCAGAAACAATATTCCAAAGCTATAAATAGGCACATTGTAAAAAAGTGAATGCAGACCATGAACATGACAGAAGTAATTCCTAAAGACATGCCATGACAGATAACAAACAAAAGAGAGAAGTGCATTCAACATATAATATATACATGTATGAAAACTTAAAAAAATAATGTTTTGTTTTGTTGGGAGAGGGTCCCACACTACAGCCCAGGTGGACTTGAAATCACTATGAAGAGGGGGCTGGTTTCAGACTCTCTTCCATCTTCCCAGCTCTGTCCCTCAAGTATTGGTTAGAAACATGAGCCATCACACCTAGCTAACAAGTTTTTAAAATATGAGAAACCTTATCTCCAAGGCTAAATCTAGATTATCTATAAATATATTTTAAGATAGCATTTTCAAGATGCATTTTTTTTCACCTTAAGCCACTAAATTGTGGATCCTGTTTCTCCTATCACCAATTCCTAATGTTAGATTAGAAATGTAAAATTTTCTGCCCTTGAGGAAAAGGCACCTGTTTGTCAAGGTTACTGGGTATAAAAAAATCTCATTATTACTTAGCTATGTCTAGGTTTATAAAACATGCAGCAACATATACCTTTTTCTTTGTACAATGGATGCAATCACAGAAACAGCAGTCTAGGAATCTGTGACTGAGAAGTCTCTGGTACCTGATGCAGCCCAAGTTCCCACAGTGGCCAGGAGTAAAATAGAGGCCTTGCATGTGTAGAACACCACATCAGCATATAGTGGTTTAGTATGCTAGAGCAAATAATGTACAGGGGATAATGACAACAATGAGTCTGTGACCATTTTGTTATTTTTTTAGGCCTTGATTATCTTGTTGCAACTTTTACATTCATTGCAAAGCATGCAACTAAAGAACTAAAGGCGGCTGTACTCCCATTTGCAAGGCCAGCTTGTGTACTAGAGCTGAAGATAAGTGCCTGGATGTTTCATTGAAAGGTGACTTAAAATGTCTATCTTAATGTTGAATCAGATAGGATCCAGTTCCCTCCAGTTTTCACCATCCATTAAAGTCAGATATCTTTAGGTTATGCAAAATTACATGGTATGATTTTAATATTTCAAGCAATTCACAAAGCCTACAGGTCAGTAGTATAATTTGGGGGCAACATTACTTAAAATTAGAAATAAGTGTTCATTCTTTGCTCCACTGAAATCATCACAGGAACTAAATAAGGTAAGGACAGGCTTGAGTTAATAACCTGTGCAGACAGGAGCCAGGAGGTGCTTGTTTCCCAAAAGATCATTTCTGTCAGACACTACTTCTATTACGGCTACAGTCATGATCTTCACCTTATTTGGATAATTTGTGACTGAAATCTGTAATATACCATCAATAAAAACCTAAAAATAAAGAACTGAAAATCCAAACCAAAACAAAAGCTTGATTCTCTAGATCATACTCCTGAGCCAAGAGTTGGCATAAGGCTGCCAACTCTTATTTTTAACCTGAAAGAAATATAACATCTAAAAGCACAAACTATGTGTTTTATAATCTTTTGTTTGTTTCTTCAAGACAGGGTTTCTCTGTGTAGCCCTGGCTGTGCTGGAACTCACTCTGTAGACCAGGCTGGCCCTCGAACTCAGAAATACCAGGCTGGCCCTCGAACTCAGAAATCTGCCTGCCCCTTCCTCCAGAGTGCTAGGATCAAAGTGTGTGCCATCACACCCAGTTCTACTTTTTATTCTCTGTATCAGAACAGCATTTAATAAATGTAACTACTGATACATAAGATATAATTAATAAGTCCATTTCCTTTTCTTCAGAGCAGAAACATCTTTGGTTGGCTCTTTTCCCTCCATACAAAATAAAACATTCTCACATAATGAGGCCTTTTGTCTCTGGATTTTGGTGAGTTTGTTAACAACATGTAGAAAAGGAGGCAACACACTGAAAGGCAAGGGAAAGTAAACCCAGACAGAAAGCATCCTGTGTCAGCATGACTGCCAGCAGAGAAATCACAAAGCAAGGGCTGGGCCCTGTTAGCTTCCCAGTTACTGTTAGCACACTTGTGACTAGAGAGAAGAGTGAGAGCCGGCTCCTTTTTGCATCATTTAGCTAATGTAACGAAAAGATAATTTCAGTCACCCTACATCCTATCCCCAGTCCCCTTCAAAAGAGTGACATGAAAGAGGCAACTTTCAGGAAATGTTTTAAAAAACAGTTGATGCCAGCTGTATAATTATAATGCCCGTCTATCCACTCTAACCATAAGGACAGAACTGTATGACTAACATGAATAATCTTTGAGCCTGTATTACAAGCATATCCTGTTAAAATTTTCCCCTATTAAAATATTTTTTAAGTGAAAATTAAGTACCTTACACCTTGGCTTGGTAAAGGCTGCCAGCTGCTGCGCTATGCACCTGGAAGGCAGGACCGAATCTTAGGTATCACATGCCAAGAACATGTTTTCAGAAAATGAAGACAGGCAATGCCCAAGTGTACACGAGGCACACAATAGAAAAGGAATTTTATCATCTCTAATCTTGAAATTACAAATGCAGAATGAGAAAAGGTGGATCTGTATAAGCATATGTCTCTATATTTATAAATATTTATATAATTACCATGAAAGACATGCAAGCAGGACTGCAGCAACTGTTATACAGTATAATACACAGGGATAGTCTACAGTGTCACAACTGTAATCGATGAGCAACAATGTGCCTTACCCACTGCACTGCTCCCCAGTGCCTGAACCTGGAAAGAAATTAAGATTCCACACTGTGCCACATTTCTCATGGGAGACCTCAGGTCTCAATGTAGTGTCCTAAGTTTGGAAACGCTCAACACAAAACAAGCTGAGTTAGTGCAGTGCCAGGGCGGCTGGAATGCGCCACTGGGACATGCTCACTTAGTGAAGAAACATGTTTCTTTTTTCACCCCCCACTCCTCCTGAAATTCAACTTGTTTTAGGTTTGGCAGCAATACAAAGTCAAGAAGTAGATGTTTTTTACAAGGCAGATTTCAACAGCAGGCAGATCAATTTCCTTGACCTCAATAAGGTTTTTTTTATACACCCACAGGGTACCAAATAGCCCACTTAAAAAGTCTGTTGCCTTTCATTTGCCTGATTTCTGCTAGTAGGAGAGTGAGATTAGAATAAATATGATCATCCTTACAACTTTATAAACTGAGATTTAGATGTCAATGGCAGCTATACACAAGAGCTCAGTGAGTGAGTTCCCTCCCCTTGGACTGTGCTGGACTGAAGTGTCCTGTGCAGAGGCCTGGACTCTCGGTGTGCCTCCTCCCTGCCCTAGAAATTATACTCTTATCATCTTATGAATGTGGAAATCAGGCTAAGAAGCCCAAACATTCAACAACACAAGAACCAGGTAATAAAAACATTGAAAGAAAACTAGTCTAAATTTATTTCCCAGATATTCATTCCTTATTGGCTAAAGGTATAAAATACAAAATCTGATTGTAAGCCTCAGCATAACATATTTTATTTCTTTCTAAATCTCTAAAAGTATAAGCCACATTCTGAAATGTTGTTCTTTCCTATATCACCCTGAAGGCTAACACTAAAAAGAACCCAGGAACGCTATCTCCTCCACAGCCTCCAGCGAGGAGGAAGTGTAGTAGGGAGGAGGGGCACTTACATGTTTGAAAGCTATTGTCCCACTCTGTCTCTCTCCAAGCACACCTGCCCAAAATAGCTCTAGCTAGATATTTCCTTTTTGAGATAAAAATATAGGAGTCAAGAATAAGAACTATTGCTCAAAGGAAAATAGCAAGGTTTGACTAAGTAAAGGTAATTGGATTTTAGAGTGTTATCGTGTCCTGATGAAACACAAATTAGGGTGTATTGTTAAAATAAGAGGTAAAAACATTAACTTTAAAAAAATCTAAAATCCAGGAAAGATACTAGGCATGAGTGGAAAGAAAGGTGTAGAGTCACTAAATAAACACACAAACCAAATATACCCAGGTAATGATTTCCTGGCAACAGGCTTCTTATATTTGAATGTCTGCGCAATGACTCTCCAAGGTTAGGAAGTTTTAAATAAAAATATCAAACACTTTTGCTATATACTTTTTGAGTAAAGGATTAACAAATTAGGCAAAAATCACTTAAAATCCCATTCTAGTTCCTATCCTCAATTTTCTGTTTCAAAGGCAGCTATAAACAAGAGCTCAGTTAGTTCCTTCCCCTAGACATTGCTGCACTGAAGCTTCCTAAGCAAAGGCATTGACTCTCATGCGCCTCCTACCTGCCCTAGGTAATTGTACTTATGTCTTGTTATAAATAACTGATCATGTTACTTTCTTTTGTAAGAGAAGATCAACACTGATTGTTTGAAACAGACAGTACAGGGACACACATGCATCAGGTCTAGGAGGAAGATCTCACACCTTTCCCAGAGATGCAGCCTGCTTACTCCCTATCTGCTGAGTTTACTGGCTGGCTTACTCTTCCCTGGGGGAGTTTTAGAGCTGGTTGAGTGGTGGTGGAGGCTGCCAGATCCTTTTGGGCCATTCTTGCTGGGTTTGCAATGCTCCTGCTGGCAGGACCTCCTGGAGGATGATGATCCTGAGTGGCTAGGGGGTGACTTGCTTCTCCCCAGATGTGGGGAAGAACTCCTCTGGTCATGGTGGGGCCGACCAGCCCTAGATGGTGAGGAACTAGATGTTCGAGGCAAGGACGAGCTTCGAGGAGAGGCACTGGGACTCCTTCGAGGTACAACTGGACTCTTGGGTGGTGTTTTTGGATTGTGAGGAGATCCTGGGCTCTTGCATTGGGTAGTACTCCGGGATTTCTGAGTTCCATTTTGAAGAATTTGGGCCAGGCGAGAGAAAAGGTCTGAGTCAGAGTTACTACTCCCTAGAACTTTATATCTGCGTAGCCTTAAAAGAATAGAGAAGAATTAATTTTTTTCGGAAACAGGATATCAAAAAATCATTTTGTGTCTAAAAAAAACCCACAGTATTCCAAATCATGATATGTATGAAGTATGTCAATACCAAAAAACAAAAAATGCACTAAAAGTATATTGAGTTACTCTTTCACATACAAGCTGTGTTTGACATCTGCTATGTCTCTTTGGCCTTTTGGTTTCCTTTGACAAGTCTTCTTGTGCAGCCACACTGATCATCGAGAACTCAGTATGTAACCCATGCTAGGCCTGCTTCAGCTTCCCAGGCATTGGGATTATAGGTATATATAATCATTCGTGGCCAAAGATACCTTGTTCGTGTGGTTTTTAAAATTCCAATAGGGGCCACGAAGATGGCTCAGTAGGGTAAAAGCTCTTGCCAGGATAGCCTGGTGACTTGAATTTGATCCCTGGATCCCACATAAAGGTGGAAAGAGAACCAATTCAACAATGTTGTCCTCCTACCTCCACATGTGCACCATGCACACCCCATCATACAACACGCTCGCATCCCGCAGGTTGACTAGTCATTCTCTTGCTTCAGAGCCACCATATCTAACAGTAATCAGGGTTTTGTTGTTTCTTTTAAATGGTTTTCTGAGACAGGCTTTCTCTGTGTAGCTTAGATCATTTGGAACTTACTATATAGGTCATTATTGCCTTGAATTTGTGATTGTTCTGCCTCAGTCTCCCAAGTGCTGGCTGGCTTTATAATCAATTTATATAGTAGTATGGGTTTACTCTGGACCATCTTCATTATTTAATCAAGCACATGGAACTTTAATCTGACTGAGGTGTTTAAACTTCTCTGGGAAGTGATCAGATTAGGTAAGATCATTGGGAATGAGCCTCTGTAGTTAATTTATGGTGGCTTTGTAAGTCAAGGGAAGGAGACTGGCATATGCAGAGATGCAGAGGTGCCCAAGCCACCATGTGGAGGACTAAACGAAGGAGGCACTCGTCACGGCCTTGGGCCATGCTACTTGGAATTCCCATTCTCCTTATAAATGAGCCTGTCTCTGGTAAATACTGTAAGAACACTAAGCTGAGTAAAATGTAAAAATTTAAATAAAGAATATGTGTGTTGTGGACTTTTTCTTTGTACCAGAAACCTATCCCACCTAGAAAACAACTGCATTAGAAGAATCAAATGCAATTATTTAGAAATTTGAAGTCCATTAAAGGCTTGCAAGACACACAGGAAAACTTGGGCATAAACTGCAGTTAATTTTGGTCAGTTTCAGATTTTAGCAAGGCAGTTGTTACCCATTTCTACCTTCAGCCCTGTGGCAGTCAACTGTGTACTAGCTTCTAAAGCAGTTAGAGGAATCAGGGTAGGCAGCCCCCGCCCCGCCCCGCCCCCGCCCAGTCCTTAGGCTGTAATAGGCTAGGGAGCTGAGAGTAGAGTGCTTCCTGAGGACCAGAGTTTAGCTCTCAGCACTCACACTGGGCAGCTCATGATCAGTGGACCTCCAACATTCTCTCTCCCCCTGACCTCCAAGGGCACCTGCACACAGACACACACATCACACTTGCTCCCCCAACTGAAAATAAAAGTCTTTGGGAAAAAATAAATCTGTTTGGAGACTGTACTTTTGTTGCTTTTTTTTGTAGACCTCTCGCCAAAGGCCTTGTTCATCTGAGGACAGCTACGAATGAGGCCAGCGTACCTGCTGAGGACACCAGCAGACACAGTGTCAACAGGCTGATGCCTATGAGCTTGAATTTGCTGAATAATAAATTCTCAGTAAAAACAATAAGTTGTTACAACTTGTATCACTTCAAACTGGGGAAGATAATTTTCTCAGATGCCTTGGGAGTATTCAACATTCATTATATTTTTATGAGAAAAAGAAATTAGCTAACCTGTATACAAAGTTGAATAAAAAAAAAAAATCAACCAATAACAAAAGTATAAATTTACATTCTGCTCCAGTTAGTACTATTCCACTAAGCTCCATATTTCTTCTGACTAAGTGGATTAATGTATAATCTTCCTTATTCTGTAAGTTCAAATGGTGATAATAATGTCTTGCTAGTGCTAAGAATTCTGTAAGTGCTGACTCTTGTGTATATTAACCAGATCAACTATTAAGGAACTGCCTGATGATACAAATAGAAAGTGATAGGATGGGGCACTTCAGAGACTGGTACATTTTTATTTAACTTCGCTTTTTTCCCCTTTTTTAATTAGGCAGGTTCATTGGGAAGCTGGTCTTAGAAGAGTTCACTGGCCCCAAGGACTGAGTTCAGGGGAGTCGCCATGGGGAAGAGTGGGGGAGAGGAGAAATGGTGCTCTGTGCTCTTGCAGAGAGAAGAGGAAGAGGAGGAAGAAGAGGGAGGGAGGGAGAGAAAGGGGGATTGATTGATTTAGGAGGTCAATCATATAATGATACCTTCATAGAGAATTGTCCCACTGGCTGAAATAATTCCTTTTACTCGGCTGGCTTAGGTCTGAAAAGATGACATTTTCCTGTGCTCTAGAGCGCTTCATGGTGGCTTCTCACAGTAGATGGAGTGGGCAGCTATTATCACATCTTTGCCCATTACTGCACACTCTCTTTTCAGTGACTGAAGTGACTCTTAGGAGGTACAAAGACTTAGTATTTTCTCACCCTGCCATTACTTTTTCTCTTTTCCCTTTAGAGAGCTAAATATTAAAGACTGGGTAGGATAGGCTGGAGAGATGACTCAGTGGGTAAGGGTGCTTTGCCTACAAATGCTGTGATCTAAATTTGATCCCCAGGACTTACATGGTGGAAGAAAGGAACCAAATCCCTCAAGTTGACTTCTGGCTGCTACACACACATACATACACAAACACACACAATTTTTAAAGCACATTTGAGTGGTGAGAAGCAGCAGAAAATGGTAAGATAGGAAAACTGATAACTGAGTCTGAATCACAGAAAGATAAAAGACTAAAGAAGAGGATAAGGGACTAGCACATGGATGGATGTAGGCACCATAGAAGCTGCAGAAGGAAAAGAAAAAGATTACCCAAGAACAGCTGGAAACTGCCAAAATTTAATGAAGGACAAGATAACACATCCAGTAAGCTCAATGACCGCCAAGCAGAATGATTCCACAGTGACCCAATCGAACTAAGACACACAATTAAATTGTCCAGAGTCCTCAGAACAGCCAGAAAGAAGCAATTTCTCATATAAAAGGAGTCCTAGAATATTTTTCTCATCAGAAGTTCTGGAGGTCAAAAGGTTAAGGACTGAGATTTTAAAGCTCTAAGAATCCCATGTCGAGAAGTCCCTTTCAAAGATAAGGGAGAAGCCGGGTGTGGTGGCACACGCCTGTAATCCCAGCACTTGGGAGGCAGAAGCAGGCAGATTTCTGAGTTGGAGGCCAGCTTGGTCTACAGAGTGAGTTCCAAGACAGCCAGACCACACAGAGAAACCCTGTCTCGAAAAACCAAAAAAAAAGAAAGAAAGAAGGAAGGAAGGAAGGAAGGAAGGAGAAGGAGAGAGAGAGAGAGAGAAAGAGAGAGAGAGAGAGAGAGAGAGAGAGAGAGAGAGAGAGAAAGAAAGAAAGAAAGAAAGAAAGAAAGAAAGAAAAACAAAGATGAAGGAGAAGCAGGGCGGTGGTGATGCACGCCTGTGATCCCAGCACTTGGGAGGCAGAGGCAGGTGGATTTCTGAGTTCAAGGCCAGCCTGGTCTACAGAGTGAGTTCCAGGACAGCCAGGACTATACAGAGAAACCCTGTCTCCAAAAAACCAAACCCCAAAAACCAAAAAAAAAAGAGGGAGACAGGTAAAAGCTGAGCTAGGGACTTGGCAGTGTAGTGAGAGGTAGAAAATGTACTTATTAGCGTGCTTGATGCCCTGGGCGCAATCCCTGTAGCACACAACACACAACCACTTAATATTACCTCTAGACCTGCTGTCTACAATGCTAGATGCAGTTACTGCAGACTGAAATGAGAGGACACCAGCCAGTAACTTGAAGCCATACAAACACATCTATGGCCAACTGATCTTCGACAAAGGAGCTGAAAACATCCAGTGGAAAAAAGACAGCCTTTTCAACAGATGGTGCTGGCTCAACTGGAAGTCAACATGCAGAAGAATAAGAATTGATCCACTCTTATCTCCGTGCACTAAACTCAACTCCAAGTGGATCAAGGACCTCCACATAAAACCAGACACACTAAAACTAATAGAAAAGAAACTGGGGAAGACCCTTGAAGACATTGGCTCAGGGGAAAAATTCCTGAACAGAACACCAATTGCTTATACTCTAAGAACAAGAATAGACAAATGGGACCTCATAAAACTACAAAGTTTCTGTAAGGCAAAAGACACTGTCAAAAGGATAAATCGGCAACCAACAAATTGGGAAAAAATCTTCACCAACCCCACATCCGACAGAGGGCTAATCTCCAATGTATACAAAGAACTCAAGAGGTTAGACCCCAGAAAACCAAATAACCCTATCCAAAAATGGGGTACAGAGCTAAACAGAGACTTTTCACCTGAAGAAATTCGGATGGCTGAGAAACACCTTTAAAAATGTTCAACATCACTAGTCATTAGGGAAATGCAAATTAAAACAACCCTGAGATTTCACCTCACACCAGTCAGAATGGCTATGATTAAAAACTCAGAAGACATCAGGTGTTGGCGAGGATGTGAAGAAAGAGGAACACTCCTCCACTGCTGGTGGGAATGCAAGCTGGTACAACCACTCTGGAAATCAGTATGGCGGTTCCTCAGAAAACTGGGCGTGATACTTCCGGAGGACCCAGCCATACCACTCCTGGGAATATACCCAGAAGATTCACCAGCATGCAATAAGGATACATGCTCCACTATGTTCATAGCAGCCTTATATATAATAGCCAGAAGCTGGAAAGAACCCAGATGTCCCTCAACAGAGGAATGGATACAAAAAATGTGGTATATATACACAATAGAGTACTATTCAGCCATTAGAAACAATGAATTCATGAAATTCTTAGAGAAATGGATGGAGCTGGAGAATGTCATACTAAGTGAGGTGACCCAGTCTCAAAAGAATACCCATGGTATACAGTCACTGATAAGTGGATATTAGCCTAGAAGCTTGGAACACCAAAGACACAAATCACATATCAAGTGATGTCTCACAAGAAGAAAGGAGTGGACACTGGTGCTAGAATGGACCAAAACATCATTGTGGGAGAGTACAAGAACAGTAAAGTGGGAGGGGGTGGATGCGGGAGCAGGGGGAGGGAAAAGGACATGTGGGACCTTTGGGGGTGGGGAACCAGAAAAAGGGAAATGAATTGTAAATATAGAATATATACAATAAAAAAAAATCAAAAAAAAAAAGAAATAAAGATCTGAATAAAGTAAGTAGATAAAACATAGTCAGTTCTTAAGGTGTATATTCTCATAGCTATTTATAAAAACATTCAATTAAAATTGAGTGTGATTGTTGCACATCTATAACCTTGGTGGGGTTCAAGGCCAATTTGAGCACACAAAATAAAGATGTAATCTTGTGATCTGAACAAGTACAAGAATGAGGAAGTGACTTAAAGGAGCACAGTGGCATGTCCCTGTTATTACACTCCAAAACCCCATTAGAATGCTAGAACTTGGGGACTGTCTACTCCATGTTGACAACAATGAAAACAGGCACAGCTATACAATAGGAAAAATAAAGGAATGTAAGGCTTCACCATACACACACACACACACACACACACACACACACACACACACACACACACACACACACACACACACACAATCAGATAGAAATAAGGACAAAGACACAATAAAGAACAAAATGATTTAAGTTGAGGCCAGCAAGATAGATCAGCAGGAAAAGTGCTTGTCAATCTGAGGCCTAAGTTGGATCCCTGACCGTAAGATGAGAACCTATTCCCACAAGCTGCCCTCTGACTCCTGCACCTACAAAGGCATGTACACAAATGTAAATAGATAGATGATGTAAAGCCTCTATACAGCAAATGACAGAAGTCCCCTTCTTCCCAACTACCTTTAGAAGAAAGGAAATTCTGGTAGACACTAATATGAATGACCGTAAAGATTTCCTGCTAAGTAAAACAGGCCAGCTACAACAGAGCAAAGACTATATGATTCTGCTTATAATGATCAAAGCCATAAATTCATAAATCAAAGCCATAAATCAAGTGTTGCTGGGGCTAGAAATGGAAGTTTGTTGTTTAATGGGCTTAGTTTCAATTTTATATGATGAAGGGGGCCCTAAAGTACATAGCTGAATATGCATAGTAAAATTTGCAATATTAATTAATACTACTGAAAGGACACTTAAAATGAGTAAGATGGTGAATTTTATGTTGTTTTATTTTGCCTCAGTGGAAACAAAATGCATTGTCCTCAGTACATCTGTACTGTGCCCTAAGGTGTACTGTGGAAGGAACTGCAACCACTGCTGTCCTATGGTAAAGCACACGTGAAAACAGTTACACACTACACACATGGAGAGCACGAAGTTACCTGGCTTCTACTCCAGGCCTGACTGGTGGCTTTCCCGGTGGCGGCCGAGGCAAGAACTGAGGTGAAGCTGAGCTATTAATTTGATCTGTGCTGACCCAGGATACTGGCCTTGGAATCTTGCTCTTTCTAGACTGGGAGATGATGGGTGACAGAAAGCTATCTTCAACTGATCTACTCAGGTGGGAATCTGCTGCCAGTCTGGAAAAGGGAGCGAAGACTTCCTCTTCAGAAAACGGAACTGGAGCAGCAGCTAGTTTCTCCTCTATCAGCTTATCAGAGGCACTTGAGAGGTCTCCCAGGAAAGACTTGAACTGCCTTTTTTCTACCAGAAGTTTGACTATTTCTGGCTGATAAGCTTTCTTCTGTAGAAGCTTCTCTTTTGCAGAAACTGTGGAGGATGATTCAAAAGTTGAGTCTATTTCTTGTGCTAAAACAGGGATCCTGCTGTGCCTGGTCACAAAGGCTGACCGGAGCATGTCCTTCCGGGTAGGAGGCCCATGCTCACTCTCTGAGACACAATGATAGAGCTCTCCATTTCTAGGGACAACTTTCTCTCTCTTACCCTCTTGGTGCAAAAAAGTAGAGAGGTCTCCCTGACCTGGCAGGTTTTCACTCTTAACACCATCATCTTTAAATAGCTTATTTTTTTGCACTGCTGTCACCTGGCCTGTCTGCCCTTCAGCATGTGGGTCAATGGCTTGTGGAGAAATCTCTGAAGTTCCAACTGCCAAAAGCTTCATTATCTCATGGTTTTTGTCCTGATTTGGCACCACACTAAAGTTCTGTGTCTTTGACACATCCAGAGGTTCTGTGGTAGTTGACTGATCCCTTTCTGCAGTCACTAAATCTCCTGGGAGAGAGACTTCAATACAGTGCTGCTGCCCTTTACTTAACTTCTCATCTTCATTATCTGAGCCCAGAAGAATGCTTTTCTCTTCTGTTTCTCCAGGGAGATTTTCAAATTCATTCACAGCTAATCTATTATGGTCAGGAGGGTTTTTTGGTCCCAAGTCTTGAGATGTGTCCCCGTCTCTCGTGTTGGGTAACATATCATGACCAGTGTGATCTATCTGAGGTCCCAAGTCCACTCTGCTCCCTCCGCTAGCTACTTCTCCCTCTGTCATAACCACGCCCGAGAAGTTCTCTCTTGGAGAGTACAGTTCTATAGTGGGCTCCAAGGGCTGAAGATCTTTCTTCTCTGGCTGTGGGCCATAGTGAAAGCTTCCTGAAGTGGACTGTGTTGATGCCACAGAAGGTCTAGGAATTGTTATCTGGAGAAGCAGGGAGAAAAATATAAAAAATCCAATTATGTGGGTTATCAATCAGATGCATGGTTTGAGATGTAATACTTCAGATTTCAATTTATAAGAGCAGCAAAAATGAGCTGGGCACATCCCTTTAATCCCAGCACTTGGGAGACAGAGGCAGAGTTCGAGGTCAACCTGCTCTATAGAATGAGTTCCAGGACAGCCAGAGCAACACAAAGAAACCCAAATAATCCCCTTGGAGGTTCTTTCTGCTTGTTCTCATAACACACTCACAGGACACTTGACTTAAGTTCACTTTCCATCCAAATATATATATGAAAATTCTGATATGGGCCTGGAGTCAGCAAAGTTGTTTGAAATCCATTTCACTTTGTGTCAGGAACATAATTAGGTTCACAGACATGTAAATCCTGCCCCAAATCCGAGACAGGCAATCACCTCACAGACCTAGGAAGTAACTCGCAAACAGAATAGGCCTGGTGCTATATAGCAATCCCAGCTCGTGGATGGGTGAGGCTCAAAGAATTTGAATTCCAACCAGCCTAAACTATGCTGTAAGATTTTGTTAAAATAAAAATAGGCTGGCCAGTGGTGGCGCACGCCTTTAATCCCAGCACTTGAGAGGCAGAGGCAGGTGGATTTCTGAGATCGAGGCCAGTCTGGTCTACAGAGTAAGTTCCAGGACACCCAGGACAGAGAAAACCTGTCTCAAGAAAACAACAACAACAAAAACAAAACAAAAACCCCCAATAAATAAATAAAATAAATAAATAAATAAATAAATAAATAAGGAAGCAGAGTGCTGAAGATGCTTTAGGTGAATCCAATATAGGCCACTTGGATTCAGAACAACCATATACATAAAACAGATTTAAAGAAAACAAAACAGCAAAAACAGTATAGGTCAGGTGTGGGGCACACACCTTTAATTCCAGCATTTGAGGCAGATATCTGGGAGTTCAAGGCCAGCCTGGTCGACATAGTGAGTTTCTCTGTAGCTCAGGTTGTCCTGGAAACTGCAGTAATGTTCCTTCCTTGGTTTCTTGAATACTGGGATTATAGGAATGGGCAAAAAATCCTAAAACAAAACTCAGGTTGGACTAGACTAGTTTATTCCCTTGGGCTAATTTTCCCTAGGCCACAAACAATTGTACAAAGCAGTCCTGGAGGGGTAGGTAGGGAAGATCAACAAAGTAACCTGACTGGAGAAGTAGGAAATCATTCTTCACAGCAATGAAACCCTAACTGCCAGTGTCTTTTCCAAGTCTTTTATACCTGCCAAGTACAAATGTGCTTTAACAAAAACCATTTCAATTTAGGAGACAATACTGACACATGCCTTTAATCCCAGCACTTGGGAGGCAGAGGCAGGCAGATTTTTGAGTTCGAGGCCAGACTGGTCTACAGAGTGAGTTCCAGGACAGCCAGGGCGACACAGAGAAACCCTGTCTTGAAAAAACAAACAAACAAACAAGCAAACAGTAAAGCTAAACCAAGTGGTGGTGGCGCATGCCTTTCATCCCAGCACTCAGGAGCAGAGGCAGGCAGATCTCTGAGTTCGAGGCCAGCCTGGTCTATTGAGCGAGTGCTGGGATCAAAGGCATGTGCCACTATGTCTGGCTTTATTTTTTTAAATAATTGCAGGTTCACTATAGAGCATAGTGTAAATACTATTGTTTACATGCACCCATTTGCTTAACTTAAGCTTCTAATTGCACAATCTGAACTGAACAACTAACCTATCTTCCTTTTCTGCCTTTCTTTCCTGTTGTTTATTCATTTACTTAGACACAGGGTAGAATTTACAGTGGTTTTATTTAGCTTTGTAAATTCTGGGACTATAGCTGTGAACCCCCATCCATAGATAACCTTTATTTGTTTTCTTTCTTTTCAGTGTGTATACATGCATGTGGGTGTGGAAGAAAGTGTTTATGTATGGAGACACACGTTTGTTTTTTTTTAAAGATTTATTTATTTCATTTATATGAGTACATTGTAGCTGTCTTCAGACACACCAGAAGAGGGCATCGGATCCCATTACAGATGGTTGTGAGCCACCATGTGGTTGCTGGGAATTGAACTCAGGACCTCTGGAACAGCAAGCAGCCAGTGCTCTTAACCGCTGAGCCATCTCTCCAGCCCGAGACACACATTTTTTTAAAGACAGGATCTCTCACTAAATCTGGAACTCAGTGATTTGGCTAGACTGGCTGGCCAGCAATCCCCAGGGACCCATTTGTCTTTGTCCCCACCTCCAGCTCCATGCATACTCCAACTGCCTGGGTTTTAAGTAGGTACTGAGTGTCTGAACTCAGATTCTTTTGTATGCATAGTAGCAATTCCCTGATGGGGTCATCCCAGCCCCAGTTTTTTCTTTTTTGTTTTGTTGTTGTTTTGAGACAAGGTCTATGTAGACCTCACTGTCCCGGAACTCACTATGTAAAAGAAGCTGGCCTCAAACAGAGATTCAGCTCCAGAGTATAAGTAACCACACCCAGCTCAGGCTTTTCTTCTCCCCCCACCTCTACCCCCCCTTCCTTGTTTTGAGACCAGAGTTTCTCTATTGTCTTTGAACTCATTCTGTAGATCAGGCTGGCCTCAAACTCACAGAAATCTGCCTGCCTCTGCCTCCCCAAATGCTGGGATTAAAAGCATGTGCCACCATAGATGACCCATGCTTTTCTTAATAGCACCTTGAACAGGTAACACAGAACAATGATAAAAGCCATTTCTTACCGCAGTCAGGGGTCCTTCTGCTTGTGCCTCCATGGGACTCGTGGGAGTCACTGTGATGAACTGACTTGCAGCTCCAGCCTGAAGGTCTAGCCTATCTGTATATAGTTCTGAAGCAGCAGTAGCAGGGCATTCAGCAGAAAGTGCTAAAACCACACCTGAGCTTTCCTTCTTTAAGTGATGGTTGTCAGTCCAAGGACCTACTTGGATCTTTTCATCCTGAGGTGACCCCTCCAGGACCTGAAGCACTTCAGGCTCCTCATCTGAAGGACTTCCCGTTGTTTTATGGCCTAATGCCTCGTTTGTCCTGAAGTCCTGAAGGTCTTGCTCCTTGTCCACAATCACCCATTCTTTGGAATCAACCTCCTGTTTGCAAGAGCTTAAGTTAACAGCTATAAATCCGTTGCTGCCACCACCATCTGCCTGCTCCGGGGTGTTGGCAGAGGCAGGCTTAGAGGCATCAGGAAGATATTCTTCATCATAGTGCCAGATGTGGTCAGTGCGGGACACAACAGGGACACAAGGCTTATGAGGCAGAGCAGGAAGAACAGGTTCCTTTCCTGCACCTGAATCTTTCTGCATTTTCTCCATGCTTAAGAAAATGAAAAAAAGTTACTCAATTGTCCTTAGAAAAACATCTACTATATCCTGATAAACTCTATGTGGAACTTACAAAAGTATGATGAGTGTGTATGGAGGAAGCAAGTGGGTCTCCCAGGGTCACGATGCTCTCTCCTCGCCATTCCTGCTCTTCCCTAACACTGTCCACCTTTAAAGTATCTTTTTGTTAGTCTGACTACGTGTCAAAGTTAGTTTTTATTCCTATTGTTCTCTTTTGTCTATACCTAAGTGCATTTCAAATAGTTAAAGCATTGTTCAAGTCTAGACAATATGTAGATCTAGATCACATCTAGATCATATGTAGATATGTAATTATGGATGACCTTGAATTTCTGATCCTTCTGACTCAACCTTTTTAGCTGAGATCACAGACAGGGACTACAACATATACTTGTATATAGTTCTGGGATTGAACCCAGGGTCTCATGTATGCTAGACAGGCACTCTACTAACTTAACTATACCCCAGCCCAAATCCACAGCCTTTAAAAAAAAAAAAAGATTTTATGTATGTGAGCACATTGTAGCTCTCTTCAAACACTCCAGAAGAGGGCATCAGATCCCATTACAGATGGTTGTGAGCCACCATGTGGTTGCTGGGAATTGATCTCAGGACCTCTGAAGAGCAGTCAGTGCTCTTAACCGCTGAGCCATCTCTCCAGCCCCTGCCACAGCTTTCTTAACCCAACATTTCATTGCCAACTGTCCCAGAGCTGTTGTGCACAGCCATAGCTGAACTACACTGTGCACTACTACATACAACGATCTCTCTCTAAATTCTCTTGAAGTCTATGATTGGTAAACCGGCCTCAAATCTTACATTGTTTTTTTTGTTGTTGTTGTTTGTTTGTTTGTTTGTTTGTTTCAAGACAGGGTTTCTCTGTAAAGCCCTGGCTGTCCTGGAACTCACTCTGTAGACCAGGCTGGCCTCGAACTCAGAAATCCACCTGCTTCTGCCTCCCAGAGTGCTGGGACTACAGGCGTGTGCCATCACTGCCTGGCAAATCTTACATTTTCATTTCTATCTTGTAACCAAAATTTGGCACAGGCAGAATGTGCCTAACTGATCAAAGGAATCAGCCATTATACTATTTATATACATTGTCTATAAAGTTTAACTTTCTATCTCTAGATGTGCCTGCCATAGGGCAAAATGATAAGCTTACTTAAGTTATTTCCCACTGCACCTTATCTCTGTGTGCTCCCCATTCCTACCCAGTGCTGCCTTTGTCCTCTGCACTACTGCCTCAAAGAGTCCATCTCCTAACAAAGTCACTGCAAAGATGTTCATTTTACTACTGTATCTGGCATAAAGAATTTAGCAATTCTCAAAAACAAAGACTTTGCTGTAAAATTTGTCAAGTCACATTAGATTAGACAAGTCACATTAAGAATGAGGATACAGCCAGGCGGTAGTAGCGCACGCCTTTAATCCCAGCACTTGGGAGGCAGAGGTAGGTGGATTTCTGAGTTCGAGGCCAGCCTGGTCTACAGAGTGAGTTCCAGGACAGCCAGGGCTACAGAGAGAAACCCTGTCTCGAAAAACCAAAAAAAAAAAAAAAAAAAAAAAAAAGAATGAGGATACAAACCTAAGATATGAACAAATGGAAACTTAACAGTGTCAGTATTATAAAAACACAAGAATTTCTTATTTGAAAGAATTTACATAGTGGAGATAAAATATAACAACAACAACATGGAAGTTTTAAAAAGAGAGAGTGATGGGGAAAAAAGATACATTACATACCAGGTCTCAAGAAACTTGTCAGTATCTGGCTTTGGCTCAAGTGTCAGACGTTTTTCCAGCTCAAAGCTGTGAATAGAACGTAACTTCCTTACTAATGGAACATCTCTGTCTGGCTGAGCAATCTCTGATCGGACACGAATTGGTGAACCAAGGCTTGGAGCATTGAGAATACCATTTACTTGACCGTGGCTATTTTCTTCTTCAGTAGCTGCCTAGAAAAAAAAAAAAAAAGATATATATATATAAATAGAATCATTCCAAATTTATACATGGGAGAAATCACTGATGCCTTTGAAATAATGTCAACAAATGATTACGTGTTTTCAAAAATTTAATTTTTTAAATTTTAATTTAAAATTTATATTTACTTACTTACTTACTTACTTACTTACTTACTTACTGTATATGTGTGAATATAGAGGTCAGAGGCAACTTGACTCTCCTAAATGCAAGTTGCCAGGCCAGGTGGCAAGCACTTTTACCTCCTGACTCACCTCACCAGCCAAGAAAACTAAGATATTTTGACTTTGGGCCTGGAGAAATGACTCAGGGGTTAAGAACATCTGCTGCGCTTGCAGAAGACTACAGTTTGAGTACCAGCATCCACATCCGGTGACTCAAACACCTGTATCTCCCACTTCAGGGGATCTGAAGACTCTGGCCTCCATGAATACCTGCACATACATGGCCCTTGTCAAGATTTTTGGTTTTTTTTGTTGTTGTTGTTGTCTTTTGTTTTTGTTTTTGGTTTTTTCGAGACAGGGTTTCTCTGTGTAACCCTGGCTTAAAATAGTTTTAAGTAAGTAAATTAATACTAACACCAAGTATAAACCTAGAAAAAAACTGAGTATAAAGACTTGACAAGCTAGGCAGTGGCGCACGCCTTTAATGGTGGCTACACAGAAAAACCCTGTCTCCAAAAAAAACCAAATCCAAAAAAAACAAAAAAAAGTAGGGGTTCACTATTGTGTGTGTGGAGACTGAACTCAGTGCCTCTGTTACACTCAGCTACTACTTTTGCTATCTGATTTTTGGAATCTCACCTGGGGAGGTCCTTATGGTGCCAGAATAACCTGGATTTTAATAGTTTCGGGTTTTTTTCTTTTAATTTTTGGTTTTTTCTTTTTCTTTCTTTTCTTTTTTTTTTTTTCCTTTTTTTTTTTTTTTTTTTTTTTTGGTTTTTTGGAGACAGGGTTTCTCTGTATAGCCCTGGCTGTCCTGGAACTCACTCTGTAGACCAGGCTGGCCTCAAACTCAGAAATCCGCCTGCCTCTGCCTCCCAGACTACAGGCGTGTGGCACTGCCCGGCTCTTTTAATTTTTAATTTTTATTTTATGTGTGTAGGTGTTTTGCTTGCATGTATGTCTGTGTGTCTGTTGCTGACAGATGCCAGAAGTGGGTGTCAGAGCCTCTGGAACTAGAGATACAGATAGATGTGACCCACCGTGAGTGCTAGTAGTTGTTGAGCCACTGCTCCAGCCTGAGAGATTTGATTGTTTGGATTTGTTGGTTGGTTTGAGACAGACTCTGTTTAGAGAATTCAACCCTTTTATCCCTCTGTGGCCAGCCTTCTGCTCTGCCCTGGCAGTTCCCAACAGCTTCTTGTTCTAGCCCAAAGTGTTGGTTTTGTTGTTTGTTTCTGAGGGAGGGAATGAGAAAAGGGTATAACAACTTTGGCAGTCTCTCCTAACTCTTATTAGGTCTGTATGTCTCAAAGATATCCTTCCAAGATTTAGTTTTAGTATAGTAGAATAGGGTTCTTTAAACATCTAAATAGACGGGCTGGAGAGATGGCTCACTGGTTAAGAGCACTGACTGCTCTTCCAGAGGCCCTGAGTTCAATTCCTAGCAACCACATGGTGTCTCACAACCATCTGTAATCGGGTCTAATGCCCTCTTCTGGTGTGTCTGAAGACAGCAACCGTGTACTCACATACATTAAATAAATATTTTTTTTAAACCATCTAAATAGACTTAATGTAAGAAGGAAAGTCTTAAGCATTTTCAGACTACTCTTGTACCTAAAATAGTTTTTTTTTTCTGTTTTTGTTTTTTTGAGACAGGTTTTCTCTGTGTAGCCCTGGCTGTCCTGGAACTCACTCTATAGACCATGCTGGCCTCAAACTCAGAGATCCACTCAGAGGCCTCTGCCTCCCAAGTGCTGGGATTACAGGCATGCACCACCATTGCCCAGTGAATCTTTACTTTTTACTACTCATTGCTGACTACTATGTGTAGACATTATTCGTTAGCCAGACCACTTGCTATCAATGCTTTTACAAATGACAGAAAGTATATATGTCTATGCTATAATCTGAAATTCTATATTCTCATGATGTATTTCATGTACTGAACTCCTAATTCCAAACAAAGATAATGGAGTATGTGGAAAATGACTAGGTCATAGAGGCAGAGTCTTTATAAAATTGGTGTCCTTATAGAGGATCCTAAAGAGACCCCCAAATCTGTCTTGATCACTATGAGTAATAAAGTTCTGTTGCTTGTAAGGTACCTACTTCATGATATTTTTATTATAGCAGCTCAAACACACTAAGAATATATCCTTAAGGGTGTGTGTGTGTGTGTGTGTGTGTGTGTTTCAAGACAGAGTTTCTCTGTATAACCCTGGGTGTTCTGGAATTCACTCTGTAGACCAGGCTGGCCTCGAACTCAGAAATCCACCTGCCTCTGTCTCCCAAGTGCTGGGATTACAGGTGTGCGCCCACCACTGCCCGCCACCCCTTTTTTTAAAGATTTATTTATTATATCTAAGTACAATGTAGCTGTCTTCAGATGCACCAGAAGAGAGCATCGAAGCCGGGTGTGGTGGTGCACGCCTGTAATCCCAGCACTTGGGAGGCAGAGGCAGGCGGATTTCTGAGTTCGAGGCCAGCCTGGTCTACAGAGTGAGTTCCAGGACAGCCAGGACCACACAGAGAAACCCTGTCTCGAAAAACAAAAAACAACAAACAAACAAACAAACACAAACAAAAAGAGAACATCGGATCTCATTACAGATGTCGTGAGCCACCATGTGGTTACTGGAATTTGAACTCAGGACCTTGGGAAGAGCAGCTAGTGCTGCTCTTAACCACTGAGCCATCTCTCGAGCCCCTTAAAAAAAGATAACATTTCACTTCAAAAAAATTTATTTGGGCCGGGCGTGGTGGTGCATGCCTTTAATCCTAGCACTTGGGAGGCAGAGGCAGGCGGATTTCTGAGTTCGAGGCCAGTCTGGTCTACAGAGTGAGTTCCAGGATAGCCAGGGCTACACAGAGAAACCCTGTCTCAAAAAAAAAAAACAAAAAAACAAAAAAACAAAAACAAAAACAAAAAAAAATTTGGGATAAAGATGGAGCAGAGACTGAGGGAACAGAGCCAGCCAATGACTACACCAACTTGAGACTCATCCCACGTGAGGGAGCCACCCCTAATACTATTAATGATACTCTGTTCTGCTTGCAGACAGGAGCCTCACATAACTGTTTCCTCAGAGGCTTCATCCAGCAGCAGATGGAGGCAGATGCAGAGACCCACAGCCAAACATCAGGGAGCTCAGGAAGTCTAGTGGGAGAGTGGAGGATAGAAGTGGGCAAGCAGGAGGTGTCAAGGACCCCACAAGAAGGCCCACAGAGCCAACTAACCTGGGAACATGGAGACTCAGACAGAGAGGGGACTATCAGCCAGGGAGTGTGTAGCAGCTGGACCTAGACTCCTCACACATCTGTAGCAAATGTCCAGCTTGGTCTTCCTGTGGGTTCCCTAACTAGCTGAGCAGGGGCTCTCTCAGTCTCTGCTCCCTCCCATTGGGTCCCCTTTCCCCTACCTTGACTGCTTGGTTGGGCCCCAGTGGGAGAGGATATGCTTAGTCCTGCTGGGACTAGATGTTCTAGGGTGGGGTAATACCCAAGGGAGGTGCCCCTTCTCTGAGAAGGGAAAGGGACAATGCGGGGAGAAGAGGAGGAGGAGGAAGGCTGTGATTGACATATATAAAGTGAATAAAAAGATAAATTATGCCGGGCGGTGGTGGCACACATCCCAGCACTCGGGAGGCAGAGGCAGGCGGATTTCTGAGTTCGAGGCCAGCCTGGTTTACAGAGTGAGTTCCAGGGCAGCCAGGGCTACACAGAGAAACCCTGTCTCGAAAAACCAAAAAAAGAAAAATTTAAAAAAAAGATAAATTATTGAAAAGAAAACTAAAATAAAAAAAATCTAATTGCATGCCGGGGCCTATGCCTGTGCACTTGGTGTGTCTGTCTGTCTGTCTGTCTGTCTGTGTGGGTGTGTATTCGCCCGTGTTAGTACATGAATGCTGAATGTAGATGCCCTCAAGAATCCAAAAGCGCAAGGCGGTGGTGGCTCATGCCTTTAATCCCAGCACTTGGGAGGCAGAGGCAGGCAGAGTTTGAAGCCAGCCTGGTCTACAGAGTGAGTTCCAGGACAGCCAGGGATATACAGAGAAACCCTGTCTAAAAAAAAAAAAAAAAAGAAAGAAAGAAAGAAAAAGAAAAGAAAAAAGAAAAGATGAGAAAAGGAAATGAAAGGAAAGAAAACAAAAAAAGGAAAGGAAAAGAAAAAAAAAGAATCCAAAAGCATCAGATCTGGAGCTGGGTTGTGAGTCTACAGACATGGATGTGTCATGAACTGAACTCAGGGCCTTTTTAACAGCAGTATATCTTTTAATAGCTGTGCCACCTCTCCAGTCCCTCCTTAAGATAAAGAACTGGGTTTTTGATATATTCATATATATATATACTATTATACTTTGTTCTCATTTTTATCCCTATGCCGCCCTCTCCTCTCAAATTTATACTTATATAATTAATAGTGGCACAAAGTTAGGACAAACTCAGAACTGATTACATATGATCTTGGGAAGACAGAGTCCCATTCATAAGAGGATGACTGGCCACTTTCGACCAATCATGTTCTAAGGCTGAACCCTAAGCTCACCCTCCTTCCCAACTACACCCTTTTCATTGACATCATTTTCAAGACAAGATCTCACTGTGTAACCGAGTCTGGGAATAATCTGCCCAAGAGTTAAAAACCCACCTATTTCTCTTCCACACTCACAAGTGTACCTGCGTACAATTCTCTTTCATTTATCATCACCAACTTTACCAGTTCATGATCAAGTGTGATCTGTGATCTTCTCACTCCCTGACTTGCCAGCTTTTTCACCTCATTAGACAGTCTGCCAAGGCTGTCAACAGGTCTACACCGATCAGAGTCAAGAGAAGGTACAGAGCTCTGTCACATCATCTGGAAAGATGACTCACTTTTGTTCTACAGATATTTCTTTTCTGTTTGTTTGTCATATGATTTTCCTCCTCCTTCCTTTCTTCAGTTCTTTTATGGTGGTGGTAGAGATGAAACCCAGAGCCTTACACATGCTAGTAGTCAAGTGCTTTGCCACTAATTCCCACTCACACTCCTGATTTATTTTAAATATCTATTCCATAATATATACTGAATATTAATGCTTGGTATCTAAACCTGAGCACTTTGGACATTAGCTAAAAGATCACAGTTTCAAATATTTAAATTATCAAGAGGGCTGGAGAGATGGCTTAGTGGAGAGATAGCAGAGAAGAACACTTGCTACACTTGCGGAGCACCTGGGTTTAGTTCCTGGACTGGCAACAAGACTCACAACCATCCATAACTCTGGTACTAGACACATGTGTGGTACAAATACATACATACATGCTGCAGTAGCTCCAATAGATTCTGTGAGACAGTTCTACAGACTGAGATGGGAAATGTCTCTTGGAGCCTGTGGAGCACCCCTAATTAGAAACTGAAGTCTCATTGGCAATTTGCTTTGCTCCCAGACTTCCCCTCTTCCTAGTAGCCGGAACTAAGAAACACCAAGCAAATAAGATGTAAAAGGGTCCTTTTTTGAAGTAAGTCACTGGCCAAAAAACTCTTTTAATAGAACTGCTATACTTTGCCTCAGTCGTTTACATAATTACATTTACCTCCCAACAGTATGTAAATGAGAGTGGCTCTGACATTATGGTATGAAAAGCATTGATTAGCACAGTGGTATAAATATATTTTACATGTCTTGACTATATATAGAATATTGGCTTATAAGTCATTGGACATAATTTAAAAGGTATAATGATATTAAGGAAAGGTTAGTTTAACCAGCGACATGTGGCCTAACGCTTTATTCACTTTTTTATCATTGGTCTTTTTTTTTTTTTTTTTTAAACCTCAGGGACAGGTGAGTGGGGGGGCAGGGAGAGAGAGAGAGAGGGAGGGAGAGAGAAAGGGAAGGAGAGAGGGAGGGAGGGAGCGAGAGAGCATGAGAGAGCAAGAGCTGATAATAGTCTTTTTTTTTTTTTTTTAAAGATTTATTTATTGTTGTATGTAAGTACACTGTAGCTGTCTTCAGACACTCCAGAAGAGGGCATCAGATTTTATTAGGACGGTTGTGAGCCACCATGTGGTTGCTGAGATTTGAACTCAGGACCTTCAGAAGAGCAGTCAGTGCTCTTAACTGCTGAGCCATCTCACCAGCCCTATAATTGGTCTTAAAAGTATAAATATGTTCTGCATGTTTTGACTATGGAGTATTGGCTTGTAATTAAGATAATTTTTAAGAGTGATAAAGATTAAAAACAGCTATGGCCTGTATGGGCCTATTGCCACTTTTTCACAAGTTTATTGGCTCCAATGGTAAAAACAAAATTTAACCCCCCAAGATTAAAAAAGGAGATCTCAATGGAAATATGAAACAATGAGTACAATTTTTCTGGGAATCCTAAAAGTACAAGTTCCTTTTGTTATTCGACCCTCATACAAAGTTCTTGCAGGACATATGGGTTTGGGTCTGGTCTGAGACAATAGGCTCACATTAGAAGATACTTATTTACATTTGAGGAACCTTATACTATGTCCTTGCTGGACAGGTGGGTGTTGGGCAGATTAAATTTACTTTTGAGTTAGTGCAAAGCTCAGAGCTTCCTCAATGAAAGCTTGTGAGGAACTGCTTTTGTCTGGCAGACCCCACCTAGGGAGTTTTTGGCCAAAACACCATTCTAGACAGACTTATCCAGGTCGTTCAAAATGCAGTTCAAACTTATGAAAGGTTAATAAGGCTATGTAGAACTTATGAAGGCATTAAAATTTGGCCTGCCTACTCCATACAAAATTATTATAGATTGAAAGGGAACCTCAGGTTTTTACAGACAAAAGCTAGGTGTCAGGTAAAGTTTACTCACGGAGACTCATTTAGACTCAGGGGGTCTGACAAAACGTCCTTTGAAGTCTCTTTAAAAGTTTATATCAGGAAGATTGATGTTGTCTGTGTTTGAGCTTCTAAATTTGTTACACTGGAAACGTTTTACCTGGTGGATTTTACATTTCCTTGTGCCAAATGGTTATGCTAATTGTTCCTGGTACCTGCCTTACTGGATACATCTTTTGATATGTAAATGTCGATCTCTCATGCTTAAAGGCTCTTCCTCAAAGCAGAAAAATACACTCAGATTCTAAACCACCTCTGCATTTGGTGTCTGTGTGTCATTCGCTGAATAGGTACCTTCCTGGACCAAAAGAACCCTGGTTTCCCGTAACTACAATTCCCGGCTGAGTTTGGTCTGAGGCACATACATACATACATACATACATACATACTTACATACATACATGTAGGTAAAACAGCTATATACATAAAAATCTTTAAAAAGTTTTAGAATAAAATAAGTAGCAATACTTTGTTCTACTTTACACTCACAAGTGAGACTCATAAGCTGGTGGAACTATTTAATGGATAATGAAATTACATCATTTACTCCTTTCCCTTTTTCCCTCCAACCTTCCCCATGAACTCTTGCTTCAACTCTCAATTCATAGTGTCTATTCTTAATCTGTCATTACATATATATGTATATATCTTTCTTGTTTTTTTTTTTTTTGGTTTTTCGAGACAGAGTTTCTCTATGTAGCCCTGGCTGTCCTGGAACTCACTCTGTAGACCAGGCTAGCCTCAAACTCAGAAATCCTCCTGCCTCTGTCTCCCAAGTGCTGGGATTACAGGCGTGTGCCACCACCGCCCTGCTGTATATATCTTTCTAACACATAAACCAACCTGCTTGGTCCACATAATGTTATGTGTATATATATGATTTCAGGGATGAACATTTGCTATTGGACAATCAATTTCAGGGCTCCTCCCTGGTGTGACTAGGATGACCAGGGTTTGATCTCTGGACTAAGGTGGTAGAAAGAACACATACACTCTCTCTCTCATCCCCTTCCCCCAACTGTGTATCAGTAAGAGAGGAGTAGTAAGTACGCAGAGATTATGTTGTATGTAAGAAATACATACTTTACAAATTCCGAGTTTTATCTTGTTCTTGTTGATATCCATCTCTTCCCAGACATCCTTTTCCTGAGGGCGAGGGTGCCCCAGAGATCCAGGCAATTTATCTGGTGGTACACCAACAGGGATTCCATTCTCCCCATCACTAAGCTGTTCATCTGGAAACACTTCATCTGTATTTTCTCGAAGCAAATCTCCTGGGATGGGGGTAGCATTTGCAATTCTGAAAAGTTAGGAGAGGAAACCAGAAAACTTCAAAAGACCAGAATAAAAAGTTACCATAAGACTATACTATATTTTTGTCTCTAACTTTAAGTGATAAGTCTATACATAATTAAGAGTTAAAGAGCCAGGCAGTGGTGGCACACACCTTTAATCCTAGCACTTGGGAGGTAGAGGCAGGCAGATTTCTGAGTTCAAAGCCAGCCTGGTCTATAGAGTGAGTTCCAGGACAGCCAAGGATATACAGAGAAACCTTGTCTGGAAAAACCAACCCCCCCCCAAACAAAAACAAAAACAAAAACAAAAAAGTTAAAGTAAACCTAAAACTCTTTTATGTTAATACTGAAAAATGATCATTTTTTTAAATTAGGAGAAGTTTGTTTGTTTTTGGTTTTTTTTTTTTTTTTTTTTTGTTTTTTTTTTTGGTTTTTGGTTTTTTCGAGACAGGGTTTCTCTGTGTAGCCCTGGCTGTCTGGAACTCACACTGTAGACCAGGCTGGCCTCGAATTAAAAAATCCGCCTGCCTCTGCCTCCCAAGTGCTGGGATTACAGGCATGCACCACCACACCCGGCTCAGAAGTTAAAAATTTTAAGGTGGCTTTCAATGCAAATCTTAATACAACTAACTGATTTGACAATCACTTTTTTGTTTGTTCTTTTTTTTTTTTTTTTGGTTTTTCGAGACAGGGTTTCTCTGTGTATTCTCTGTGTAGCCCTGGCTGTCCTGGAACTCACTCTGTGGACCAGGCTAGCCTCGAACTCAGAAATCCGCCTGCCTCTGCCTCCCAAGTGCTGGGATTAAAGGCATATGCCACCATGCCCAGCTTGTTCTTTTGTTTTAAAGACAGGGTTTCTCTGTGTAGCCCAGGCTGTCCTGGAATTTGCTTTGTAGAGCAGGCTGTCCTTGAACACACAGAGACCTGCCTGCCTCTGCCTACTGAGTACTGAGATTAAAGGCATGCACTACCACCATTGGCCAACAATCATTTTAAAAGTCTGAAACATCTGTTCTACTTTCCATGAAGCTCTCATCAATCAAATAAAATAATTTACCATTTTTGCCAATTAAAAAAACAATTACAAAAAAAACCCAATTACAGAAAATAAATAGGGACTACGTGACTTTTTAGTGTGAAATGTGTGCTACTGTTTATTTTATTTCATTCCATGTATTTTGATCATTTTCACCTCCTGGAACTCATTCCCATCTTTGTACCCACTGCATTTTATTTTCTTTTTCTCTTTCTTTTCTTTCTTTTTTTTTTTTTTGGTTTTTCAAGACAGAGTTTCTCTGTATAGTCTGGCTGTCCTGGAACTCACTCTGTAGACCAGGCTGGCCTCGAACTCAGAAATCCACCTGCCTCTGCCTCCCAAGTGCTGGGATTAAAGGCATGTGCCACCAACACCCGGCTTCTTTTTCTCTTTCGTAAACAAAACAAAAAACAAAACAAAACAAGGGTTAGAGAGATGGCTCAGAGGTTAAGAGCACTGGCTGTTCTTCCAAAGGTCCCAAGTTCAATTCCCAGCAACTACATCGTGACTCATGACCATGTGTAATAAGATCTGGTACCTTCTTCTGCCTGCATATATACAGGCAGAACACTGTATACATAATAAATCTTTTTTTTTTAAAGGATGTGGTTCCTACACACACACACACACACACACACACACACACACACACAACATAAACAAAAAAACCCTCTGGGCAGTGGTGGCGCACACCTTTAATCCCAGCATTTAGGAGACAGAGGCAGGCAGATTTCTGAGTTCGAGGCCAGCCTGGTCTACAGAGTGAGTTCCAGGACAGCCACAGATAAAACCCTGTCTGGAAAACCCCCAAAAACAAACAAACAAACAAAAAGCCTACAAAAACACAGAAATGAACATCAAACCAACTGGCAAACAACCAATAATATGAAAGAAAGTCCCAAGTGAAATAGCAATGTGCACTTACTGCTTTTCACTACTGAGTTCACTGAGCTCCTATCAGGTGTAAGGCCTCAGGCAACAAAGGAGGAGGAAACCCTCTAGAATTCATACAGGTCTCCATGAGAAAAATACAAAATATGAATAGGTATTTGTCTTTACATTCTCTTTTTCCTTTCTTTCAAAAGAAGTTCTTACTTTGATCCCATACTGGGATTGAGTCTTCCCAAATCTTGGGATTACAGGAGTCTGCTATTATGCTTAGTTATGAATATTTCCTTTGAATGAATTCTGGGTCCTATTTACAAAGTTGACATCACTCAGCCTGCTAGTCCATGACAGCCTTTTACTTTTTAGTCATCATCAGTTATTAAACTCAAAATGCCTCTGATAACTCTATGTTCCATAAACACTAGTGTTTAAAAACGTATTTCTGCCGGGCAGTGGTGGCGCATGCCTGTAATCACAGCACTCTAGGAGGCAGAGGCAGGCGGATTTCTGAGTTCGAGGCCAGTCTAGTCTACAGAGTGAGTTCCAGACAGCCAGGGCTACACAGAGAAACCCTGTCTCGAAAAAAACCAAGTAAAAAAAAAAAAAAAAAAAAAAAGAAACCAACAAAAAACATATTTTCTGAGCTGGAGAGATGGCTCAGTGGTTAAGAGCACTGACTACTCTTCCAGAGATCCTGAGTTCAATTCCCAGTGAACCACATGCTAGCTCACAACATCTGTAATGGGATCCTGATGTCCTCTTCTGGTGTGTCTAAAGATAGCAACAGTGTACTCACATAAATAAAATAAATAAAAATAAATCTTAAAAAAAAATAAAAGGAAAGAAAAAATATTTCTGGCTGAACACAAGATTTAGCAAACAAAGAAACTTCTAACAAGTAACCTGGATTACCTAAACACAGGAAAAGTCTTGAGGGGACTGTCTTGACACATGCTGTTACTGTGAACAGCAAAACAGATAACTTTGCCGGGCACGCCTTTAGACTCTGTGCTCAGGAAGCAAAGGCAGGGGGATCTTTGTGAGTCTTGTCTAAATAGCAAGTTCTAATCAAGTCAGAGCTATATAATGAGACACTGTCTCCCAAATAAAATAATAAAATAAAATAAATAAAATAAAATTAAAATAAAATAAAAAAATAAAATAAAATAAAATAAAATAAAATAAAAAAATAACATAACATAACATAACATAACATAACTAAAATAAAATAAAATATAAAATAAAATAAAATAAAATAAAATAAAATAAAATAAAATAAAATAAAATAAAACAACAAAACCTCCAAAAAAGCAACAATTAAACAGATAATCAAAAGAGAGGAAGTCCTCTCAGGCAACCACTCTGAAGTATTCTCAAGGTAACAATGTGTCCTAGAAGCCGGGCATGGTGGCGCACACGCCTGTAATCCCAGCACTTGGAAGGCAAAGGCAGGTGGATTTCTGAGTTCGAGGCCAGCCTGGTCTACAGAGTGAGTTCCAGGACAGCCAGGACTACACAGAGAAACCCTGTCTCAAAAAGTCAAAAAAACAAAAACAAAAACAAAAACAAAAACAAAAACAAAAAAAAAAACAATGTGCCCTAGCATAAATGGTCTTGGATGCTTCCTTGTCTTGTTCTGGTTTCCTACCCTGCCTCTACCTCTGCCTAAGTGGTCAATGTTCAGTGATCTCTTTATTAATACTGTAGGTAAACAATCTAGAAAATTGATTTTTTCATTGACCACGGTTCTCAGAAGAAAACCTCACAGCCTAGTAAAGCAATTCCTGTAGTTCATACATAAGAAACAGAGTAAAGAGGTGATTTGGCCTGAAATAGTCCAAACATACAAATTATTAAAAATCAGAAATAAACTGAGTAATGACAGATTTTTCAGGTATGAGTTTAATGTAATTTACTGATATAAGGAAAGTTTCCTGGAAGATTCGTCTATTGACCACTCTTTCTTTCTTTCTTTCTTTCTTTCTTTCTTTCTTTCTTTCTTTCCTTCCTTCCTTCCTTCCTTCCTTCCTTCCTTCTTTCTTTCTTTCTTTCTTTTTTTTTTTTTTTTTTGGTTTTTTGAGACAGGGTTTCTCTGTGTAGTCCTGGCTGTCCTGGAACTCACTCTGTAGACCAGGCTGGCCTCGAACTCAGAAATCTGCCTGCCTCCGCCTTCCAAGTTGACCACACTTTCTTAATACTTTGATCCTTCAATGTTCCAAACCCTTCCCCTTACACACATCATTCTCCTCCGCTATAACGGTTCCACTTCCTATTTCCCTTTTCTACGTCTCAGGAAATAAAGCACATCTGTCCCCAGCTTTCCTTACCTGCTATACAATATCACATACTTTAGGGAACTCATCCCTATCTTTTCCAAACAGGCTCTCTTCCACATGACACAGTTCTCCTTTGTATTTAATTCCTTAGTTTTCATTCCTTCCATTGTGTGTGTGTGTGTGTGTGTGTGTGTGTGTGTGTGTGTTCCCTTTTTCCTAAACTCTCTTAATCCAGAGTTTGACAAAAGGAGAGAAACAATTCCTCACCAAGCAAATGATGGCATGTTCAGGAATATGAGCACTACAGGGGAGGGTAGGAGTTGGTGCAGCACTAGGCCAACATATACCAAGGCCCTGCATTCATCCCTAACACCTATGAAACCAAAGGGAAGGAAGGAAAGATGAATAGAAAAAAGATGGAAAAGAGAGAAAGCAGGGACTGCAGAGGTGGCTCAAAGGTTAAGAGCACTTGCTGATGTTGCTGAAGACCCAGGTTTGTTTCCCAGCACCCACATGGAGGCTCACATCCATCTATAACTCCAGTTCCAGGGGATATGTTACCCTCTTCTACACTCCACAGGCACCAGGCTTGAACAATATAGTGGAACTTAAGAGACTAAGGAAAGAGAATCACCACAAGTTCAAAACCAGTGTAGGCTACACAATACATTTAGAGAATCTAAAATGTACAGTGAAACCCTGCCTTATAAAAATAAATAATTCAGTTAGGCAGGGGTGACCCACACCTTTAAACTTAGCACTTGGGAGGCAAAGGCTGGCAGATTCTTGAGTTTGAGGTGACATGCTACCCACTCACCCATAGACACAGAGAGACAGACACCACACACACACACACACACACACACACACACACACACAGAGAGAGAGAGAGCTGGGCATAGTGGGTTACACCAGTATCTCTAGATTCAGGAGGGTGAGGGCAGGAGGATTGCAAATTCAAGGTCAGTTTAGTTATATAGCAAGATTCAAACAAACCTCCCTCAAACAAACCTGGCAAATAAATATGAAAAATATATATGAAATACACCATAATAATTCTTAAGTTCTTTCATAAAAAGAACATCCCTACACATTTTGTTCCCAGGGAGTTTAATTAGCACTGTACGGTTAGAAATAATTAAGACTATGCTGTGTGGTGGTGGTGGTGGTGGTGGTGGTGGTGCACACCTTTAATCCCAGAGCTGGTAAGGCAGAGGCAGGCAGATCTTTGAGTTCAAAGCCAGCCTGGTCTGTAGATTAAATTCCAGGACAGCCAGGGCTATACAGAAAAATCCTGTCTTTTTTTTTTTTTTTTTTTTTTTTGGTTTTTTGAGACAGGGTTTTTCTGTGTATCCCTGGCTGTCCTGGAACTCACTCTGTAGACCAGGCTGACCTCGAACTCAGAAATCCGCCTGCCTCTGCCTCCCAAGGGCTGGGATTAAAGGCGTGCGCCACCATCACCCGGCTGAAAAATCCTGTCTTAAAAAACCAAAAATAGATAGACAAGAAAGATCATAAAGTTAGTAATGATTAATAAAAGCAAATAAGCAACATGATCAAACATAAAAATGAAAAAAAATAATTATGACTCATTCTTTCCAGATTCCCATTAGCTCTAAACTCCTATTTCACAGAAGGTATTTTCTGAAATAAGTAACTCAAAAGTATAAGTGAGGAAAAGATTAACTCGAGGAAATGCTCAAGTTGAGGGACTCGTACACTAAAGGACATTTTTGCATTCAGAAAGACACCACTCTGAGCTGTGTAGGACATACCCAATGGCAGCAGGGGTCAGGCGGGTGTGCAGCTGAGGAGTGGCAGAGGTGGTGGTGGTCGTCAGGGAGCCATCAGTTCCACTCTTCTCCCAGTCAAAAGGGTCACTCTCAATCACTCCAAAGGTCTTGATGCTATTGTCAAACACGGATGTTAGAAGCTAAACCACAAAGGAAGAAAAAACTAGAGTGAGCCAACAGCAATCCAGATACGTTCATCTAAAGCAGATCTTTTAACATGAGGGTTTATAGTGAGATTTCCTTCAAAATCCATGGCTCAAAGAAGAAAACAAACTGGGACCATGTGTATGATGATAAGAAATTAATGTTTTTTTAAAAGATGTATTTATTTTATTTCCATGGGTGCACTGTATTTGCCTTCAGACACACCAGAAGAGGGCATCAAATACCATTACAGATGGCTATGAGCCACCATGCAGTTGCTGGGAATTGAACTTAGGACCACTGGAAGAGTGGTCGATGCTCTTAACTGCTGAGCCATCTCTCCAGTCACTGAAAATAATGTTAATTAACTAATGTTGACTGTGGTACTAGTGTGTAGTTGTAGGAAATATTTTATTTACAGAAGGTATATAATGCAGCTTTCTATTTATAATCTAATCTTACATAGGTAAAAGGAAGTATGTAACATGAATATATATATATATATATATATATATATATACTCATATCTATTCACACAAACCACTTATTTGGCTATTTATATATTTGTAAAGAGGGCATTTTTATATGGCTCAACTTAAATAACCAGCAGTTATAGCTGGGATGCCCAAAATAGGAGCATAAAGTAATTCCTTGATCTTGCTTTGTGTATATATGTTTTTTTAAAAATATCATTTACAGCTGGGCGGTGGTAGTGATTGCTTTTAATCCCAAGCACTGGGGAAGCAGAAGAGGTAGATCTCTGTGAGTTCAAGGCCAGCCTGGTCTACAGATAGAATTCCAGAACAGCTATACAGAGAAACCTTATCTCAACAAAGTCAAAAACAATCAAACAAACAAGAACAAAAAACCAAAAAACCCCAATCTCTCTCTCTCTCTCTCTCTCTCTCTCTCTCTCTCTCTCTCTCTCTCTCTCTCTCTAACACACACACACACACACTTTTATTTGTATGTAGTCAAATTTATGCTTTTAGTTTGGTTTCAAATACAATTTCATTCTTACCTATCTATACCTGACCTATTTTCAATTTCATGAGTATAGTTTTATTCTCTAATCATCTCTCTGACTCTGCCAGTATCCTGCCCTCTGAAATTCATTTTCACAGTTCCTGCTCCAGACCTGAAACCAACATTTCTTGTTGGAGCATTTTGCCCATATCTTTATGGTTTAAAAAGATGACTCTGGCTATTAAGCTGACAACAGATGCCGTAAATGGACAGTGATGATGATAAAAGGTGCCGGAGAACCAGTTAAGACCAGTTAAAGCAGCATGGTTACAGTGGAATTGATAAGTGATTTGAATATGACTTGGAAAAGAGCCCAAAGACCCTGTTGACAAAGCTGAGGAAGGCTGGAGAGAACAGACAGAATGAAAGTAAACAGAATGCATGAGAAGCAAAATGGGGTGCTCCATGACTAGGATTTTCTGCAGAGCAGGCAGGTGAGTCATTAGCATATAAATACCACTATTTACAGTCACAGGGCCAGTTAATTCCACTTAGAGACCTTATCAAGGAGGTCTGAAGACAAAGGCCTAGGGTACACAACTGGTGTGTAAACATTACTCAACAAAGGTAACCAAGGAAAGAGGTGGCCAGTGAAGCCCAAAGCCTATAATAAGGTTCTCAAAATAACGCAAAGAGGCATGTTTCAACAAGGAGCATGAATGATTTGCATAACTTTAACTTTCACAAAGGAAAATGATATAGCAAAAGAAATAGAGGAGAGAAAAGGAATTGGAAAAGGCATGATTATAAAATCTTGGAAATTGGGCTGGAGAGATGGCTCAGCGGTTAAGAGCACTGACTGCTCTTCCGAAGGTCCTGAGTTCAAATCCCAGCAACCACATGGTGGCTCACAACCATCTGTAATGAGATCTGGTGATGCCCTCTTCTGGTGTGTCTGAACACAGCTACAGTGTACTTAATATAATAAATAAATAAGTAAGTAAATAAATAAATAAATAAATCTTGGGAATTATTTTGGTGCTAATTTTGCTTATGTAGGTTACTTGTGTTGCAGCCACCCATGGCACCTCAGAACATTCAAAGTACAGGGTTACAGAAAACATAGCGCCGGGCATGTAACTCAGTTACATCATACTTCCCTTGGATATGTGAGGGCCCTGAATCCGGTCTATAGGCCATGCTGCAGAAGGGGTGGGGGATGGGGGGAGATAGGGTTGGAGGAAGGAAGAGAAACCCAGGGAAGGAAGGAAGGAAGGAAGGAAGGAAGGAAGGAAGGAAGGAAGGAAGGAAGGAAGAAAGGAAGGAAGGAGGGAGGGAAGGAAGGAAGGAAAAAAGGGAGGGAGGGACTGGGTACACCCAGGATTTTCTAAATAAAGGTTCTCATGATTTTTTTTTTTTTTTTTTTTTAGACAGGGTTTCTCTGTGTAGCCCTGGCTGTCCTGGAACTCACTCTGTAGACCAAGCTGGCCTCAAACTCAGAAATCCGCCTGCCTCTGCCTCCCAAGTGCTGGGATTAAAGCATGCACCACCACTGCCCAGCTCATAAATTCTTTCAAAGTTTTTCATCAGCATTACTATTACTTGTGTGCATGTAATGATGTGCACATGATATAAGCTACTACATTCAGTTTAAAGTAGCATATTTTTTGTTAAATGGATATACAATAAAATGATTTTTTTTTTTTTTTTTTTTTGGCTTTTCGAGACAGGGTTTCTCTGTGTAGCCCTGGCTGTCCCGGAACTCACTCTGTAGACCAGGCTGGCCTCGAACTCAGAAATCCGCCTGCCTCTGCCTCCCAAGTGCTGGGATTACAGGCGTGCGCCACCACGCCCGGCCAATAAAATGAATTTTTAAAGCACATTATTCAAGACAGAAAGAGCAATCAAAATGAGATTCTGAGTAATTTGAATATTCTATTTCTTCTTTGTAATTTCAAAATGTTTATGTATTATTTTTCAAATTTAACTAAAATGTGTTTTCTAAAGTAATCTGGTTCAATACCTAACCATGTACAGCCCACAAAGATGTTTGATGCTAGTATCCAGCAATCATGGAGCATAGACCCAATGGAGGAATAGTCCTTTTATCCTTAGTACAAATTACAATCAATGTCATTTATCTCCATACAAAATTTAATTTGCCTTTGGAAAGGAACTGGAAACAGACGTTGTCTGCAGTGTGATATACTGAATCTCACTGGGGACCTTGACTTCCGTTTTTTAATTGAATCAGAGCAAGCTAATGGATGGACAGTGCACTTAACCCAGAGTGCCATGCCAATGCTGGCTTGGCTAACTCAAAGATCAATCAGTGTAAAAGACCTCAGCTCATTTTAGTGATCCATAAGTAGATCAAATAGGTAAAAATTGCACATATTTTTTGCTTCTCTGCTCTTCAGGGTATTTCCACCATATGGGAGCAAAACCCAAAAGTTGTACTGCACCCATCCTCTGGGGAACAGACCAGCAAAGCAGATGACAACAAAAGAAAACAATTAGAAGGATATATGTATGAGCAATTGTCTGCATTTATTGTATGTGTACCATGTGTGCCTGGTACTTAAGGAGACCAGAAAAGGGCATGATCCACTGAAACTGGAGTTACAGACAACTGTGACTCACAAAGGTGCTGAACCACAGCCTAAATCATAGGGGCCCGGCATATAGCTTAGATGTGGCTTCTATCATAGGGCAGGCAGAGCAAAGAACTTGAGTGCAGGTTTCTTTTATTAAGGTGACAGTCCATAGCACTATCCTCGAAGCCAAACAGCAGCATCTTAACCAGACCACCAATGTCTGCTCAGAAAAGCTCTTCTTGACTGCTGATGTTCCTTCACAGAAGAGTATCCAATATCATTCTGGAGAAGATCCAGCCACTCCTCCCAGCTAGTTGTATGCAAATCTGTCCTGAATGCATGTGGCCTTGAGGGGAAGAGCTATAATATATGTATATGTATACGTGTGTGTGTGTGTGTGTGTGTGTGTGTGTGTGTGTGTGAGAGAGAGAGAGAGAGAGAGAGAGAGAGAGAGGATACACACACACACACACACACACACACACACACTGAGGAAGACAAAGGAGACACCATCACCCATACAGAGTGAAGATTTCCTTTCCAGTATAGCTGCTCTCAGGCCCCTGGTGCTCACGGTGAATGCCAGTGAAACTGAACTCTGGGTTGTCAATAACACTGGTCAGTCTTCCCCCATGAAGAAAATTCTCATGACAGATCAGAAATTTTTATGCTTCATGGTATGAAGAAAATCAGTAAATAGGATAAAATGTTAGTAGAATGAGCAGATGGAAATATCTAGTAAAGAACTTATATATGAAGATTGAGACAGCTATGTGTTTCTCCAGAATGGAGAAGTTGAAAGGAAGTGCATGGTCTCAGCACCCGAGATTTTCAAAAGTCTAACTGAAGGCTGAATGATTGGTGTGCTTCTCTGCCAGTCCAAGGGCGCTCGCTCACTCCCAAACACTAGATGTAAATCCATAGGAAATGGTATTTAGATAATCATATCTCATTAGTGATTTTCTCCTTGCCACACAATTGTTGCCCAAATAGAAAACTTCAGACCCTGGCTCACTTCTGCACCTACTTGAAGCCTATGGAGACAGGCCCACTATTATTTTAGTCAGAAAATTAAGTGATGGCTAAATTTCTCTTTTCTCTTTCCAGAATCAATCTGGAAGAAACTTCTCACTAATTCTAGCCAATTGTTATCCAAATGCCTGAAAGCAGATCCTGGGTTCAATGTTGCTATGGAGACTAGCCTTTGAGTCCAAAGGAAAATGAGGAGACAAATGATTGTGTGAGCCCATTAAGAAATTCTAATGGGCCGGGCGTGATGGTGCACGCCTGTAATCCCAGCACTTGGGAGACAGAGGCAGGCGGATTTCTGAGTTCAAGGCCAGCCTGGTCTACAGAGTGAGTTCCAGGACAGCCAGGGCTACACAGAGAAACCCTGTCTCGAAAAGCAAAAAAAAAAAAAAAAAAAAAAAAAAGAAAGAAAGAAAAAAAGAAATTCTAATGGACTTTTTGACTTGGACATTTAAAAATATCCATGGGCTGGAGAGATGACTAAGTGGTTAAGAGCACGGACTACTCTTCCAGAGGTCCTGAGTTCAATTTCCAGCAACCACATGGTGGCTCACAACCATCTGTAATGGGATCATATGCCCTCTTCTGAAGTGTCTTGAGATCAACAGTGTACTCATATTCAAAAAATAAATAAAATGTTTAAAAAAATTATTAAAATGTCCTGTGTTCTGGCATCTTCTGGTTGCCTTTACCACTTCCTCGATTCTCTCCAGGCACCAGTTGAGGACTTCCTTCCCCTATGCATAACTCTTGTATGAATGGAACTAATGATGTACCCTTGAAGTCTTCTAGATAGACCCAATGGAGGGATATAGTGACTGCTATACCCAAACTCCATTCAGCTGGGAGATGGATCAGTCAGTACCCCAATTCTGTAGCAATAGTTAGGGTTACTTTGTGGGTTGGTGATGATGAAAACAGGAGGTAAAATTTGGCTAGGAAGTTTAGGGTAAAAAGACCCTTAAGAAAAGTAATCACGCTTGCTCTTGGTTAAAAAGCCAGAAATGCACACCGGGCGTGGTGGCGCACGCCTGTAATCCCAGCACTTGGGAGGCAGAGGCAGGCGGATTTCTGAGTTCAAGGCCAGCCTGGTCTACAGAGTGAGTTCCAGGACAGCCAGGACTACACAGAGAAACCCTGTCTCGAAAAACCAAAAAAAAAAAAAAAAAAAAAAAAAAAAAGGCCAGAAATGCCCCTCAATTTCTTAGAAGCCTCATCTTTGCCAGACTCCAGAGATTCCAAAAGGGACTTTAATCTAGTTCCTACATGACTTTAGGAAAACCTTTGCAGGGCAGGAGAATGCTGAATAGAAGCTTGTTAAACAAAAACTTCTGATCAAGAGTATAGGACTCCTACCCTAAGTGGAAACTCAATTTTCCATTTAGGTTAGGTCAATTCCCTGGCCAGGGGACCACCCTGAAGAAGGCAGCACTGCCTTAAGCAAAAGAGCTTGTGTTGGGACCTCCTTCAGAGGCTCATAGTGATCAATATCACCAAAGAATCCCTGGTTCCTTTCTGTCTCTAAAGAGTTCAGAAAGTCAGCATATGCTGGCTGGTCTTAAAAAAAAAAAAAATTATTTATGTGTATGTGTGTGTGTGTGTGTGTGTGTGTGTGTGTTTGTGTGTATGTATGTATATGTATATATAAAAGGAGAAATAGTAAGACACTCCCCAAACCCCATCAAAGAAGGCTAGCCTGCCAAGGACCAATATTCCATAATCTCTCCCCACCTTATAAAAGAACCTTAAAAGAAATTAAAAACTTTTGTAGTTTTGTTTTTGTTAAGATAGTATCTCACTATGGCCATGATGGCCTAGAACTTGCTATATTGATAAGGCCAACTCTCAACTCACAGAGATCTACCTACCTTTGCCTCCCAAGTGTTGCGATTAAAGGCATGAACAAGTATGCCTTGCTGGAAATTCAAGTATTTTAATCTCACCTACCATTTTTGCTTACCCAAAGACCCTGCTGCATCCCCATAACATAATGACCCCTTCTTCCTTCTTTTCCTTCCTAAAGGGGTAGGGATGTAAGGAGACAGGGAGGCAGAAAAGCAGGGGGTATCTCTGTGAATTCCAGGCCAGCCTAACCTTCATACTCTTTATAGATAGGGCTACACTGAGAGACCTTGTTTCAAACAAACAAACAAACAAACAAACAAGAAAAAAGTTTCAGTTTAGCGGGGCAGAGATAGCGCACGCCTGTAATCCCAGCACTCTGGGAGGTAGAGGCAGGTGGATTTCTGAGTTCGAGGCTAGCCTGGTCTACAGAGTGAGTTCCAGGACAGCCAGGGCTATACAGAGAACCCCTGTCTCAAAAAAAACCAAATCCAAAAAACCAAAAAAAGAAAAAAAAAAAGTTCAACTCAAGAAATTACTTCTGAGGGCTAGAGAGATGGGTCAGTGGTTAAGAGCACTGGCTGCTCTTCCAGAGGTCCTGAGTCCAATTCCCAGCAGCCACATGGTGGCTCACAATCATCTGTAATGAGATCCAATGCCCTCTTCTGTCATGCAGGCCTACATGCAAATAGAGTACTCATATACATAAAATATGTAAATAAAGAAGTCCTTTAAGAAATTACTCCTATATAGTAAAAAATGGAAGAAACTGAAGAAAATATCTGGGCTAGGCTATCAATTAATGATAAGTAATGTTAGGATGAACAGGCATTCCAGGATGAGGGCCAGGAGCCGGACCTGACAACATCAAGCCCCATCACACAAGTACAGTGAGAATGAAAGGAGAGAAGGTCACAGGGGTAGGGACAAGAAATGACCCACTCCACACTAAGTCAAGGCCATCACTGTCTCTATTTTACTGGCCATTCCACTGCAATTAGAAAGTGGCCAGGGTGACTGAGTTCTGGCTAGTAAGCCAAAGTGTTATAGACAAATGTCCATACCTGCCCTTCCCCTGACTACAAAGCCTGTAAGCACAGGAAACTACTTGAGAGTTGCCTAGCAAAGCCACAACAAACTGACTTGTGTGTAACATAATCAAGGTATCTATATAGCTTAGGCACTCGTTGCCTCTTTTCTTTCCACTGCACTGCCTCAACATCTTCCCAAGTCAAGTCTTTGCTTTATTGGAATACACACAGCTGAAAGGCTATCCTCATAAAATACAAACAGGGAGGCCAGGCGGTGGTGGCGCACGCCTGTAATCCCAGCACTTGGGAGGCAGAGGCAGGCAGATTTCTGAGTTCGAGGCCAGCCTGATCTACAGAGTGAGTTCCAGGACAGCCCGAGCTACACAGAGAAACCCTGTCTCGAAAAACAAACAAAAAACAAACAAAAAACAAACAAACAAACAAAAAAATACAAACAGGGAACTGGTGAAATGGCTCAGATGATAAAGATACCTGTTCCAAGCCCAACAGTGTGATTTGATCCTTGGACTTCACATGTGAAAGGAGAAAGCTGGCTCCCACACTTTGTCCTTGGATCTACACATGCATCATGGTATGTGTACCTCCTTACATATAAATATGTAAATGGAAATTTAAAAAGAAACACAAAAAAGATCAACATTATCTCTGGGAGTTGTTGTTGTAATTTTTAACCCTTTCAAGGCTTCCTGTTCACTTAGAATGAGCCTTGTTGAGACAGTGTATAAAGCCCTACATCGTCTGGCCCTCCACCGACTCTCAAGCCACTTACTCCCTTAATCTACAATATTGAGCTTTTATTTCAATCCTCTTCTTACCTCACAATTTAAGCATCGGCTTGTAACATTCTTTCTCTTAGTTTTCTCCACAGGACCAACACAGTCCTACATTTGGGGTGAGGGTGCTACCCTAAACAACCTACTAAGCATTCTTTGCTTTAAGCAGTCCCTAAATACCTTAAGTCGCACATTATCAGGAATTGGGATTTAGATTAGTAGCAGAGTGCTTATTAGCAAGCCTAAGTCAAGGCTCTGTGTTGGCCCCAGAACCAAGAGGGGGAAAAAACCCACCCCACCCCCCAAGTCACAAAACCACACAGACAGACAAACAAAGCAAATCACAGGAAACAGTCATCAGAATCACAGAATCCCACAATTGCTGTCAATTCCCCAAAGCAAGAGGTAAGTCATTTTGGTGTAGCCTCTATTTACTGAATATATTCCTGTATCCCAGAACCTGGGAAGAAGAGGCAGGCAGATCTTTGAGGTCAAGGCCAGTCTCATCTACCTAGTGAGTCCTACAAAAACCAGAATTACATAGTGAGACCCTGTCTCAAAAAAATAAAATAAAAAATGTTTGTTTGTTTCTGTACTTATATTTATATACTTTCCCCTTATTATTTTCTGTTCAAAGAACAAAAACAATAATCCTAACGTAAGACTCAATTTACTCAATATTTATTAAAAATATAGGTGCTAGCATTAGACTTAAAAGAAGAAATGGGGAGATGATTCAGAGGTTAAAGTGCTTGCCATGGAAGTGTGAAGATTAGGGAGTTCGGATACCCACATGCAAATTGCCTTTCTGTAATTAGTGCTCAGTAGGAGGAGACAGGGACTCCTGGGACTAGCTAAAACTAGCATTATTAGTTAGCTCTGGGTTCAACTGAGAGCCCTGCCTCCCAACATCAGCCTTACATGCATATACACATATATATGAGTGAGAGGAGAAAAAAACAAATCTTGTTACTCTGGGACTTAAAAACTGCTAGGACCCTTAGTAATGGACAAAGAGACACCTTGATGGTGGTGCTGTTCTTATATCAGCCAGGGACAGAGCAGATGGCAGCCTTTTGTTCATCTTAGCTTGATGCCTAGCTTGGTAGTCAAACATGCCTAGGACTCAAAAATATCAAGTCAAATCCAAGCAGTGCAGTGCAGGGGGAAGACAGAGCTCTGTAGAACACCATACCATCCACAGACCTGCCCTCCAGCACAGACACAGATGAGCCATAAACACGCTATTGCTGTCACACCTTGCCACTGAGCCCGGCTTGGAGGATGTCAACAGTAGAGGCCACCACAATGTGCGAACACGTGGTGGTTAGAAGGGAGAGAGAAGAAAGTGCAGCAGCCTGGGAATTATGAAGAGAGATGGAACTGGAGACTCCAGGGTGGAGAGGAGGAGGCTATTGTGAGTGGCCCCATCACCTGAACTGCTGCTGAGGTCCATGTCTGAGTCTGAGTCTACACCAGCTTCAGGGATCAGTGTCAATGTCTGTGGCTCATATTACCACCAGAGAACATGGCTGTCCCTGGCCAGGGCAGCCACTGGAGACTATGTGGATGTCCAGGGTATGTGTATGACTAGCCCCATCCCTCACTGCACACAGCACTCTGGAGAGCTGGCCCTAAGCCTTGCCCACATAGCACAGTGGAGCTTCTGAGTTGAGAGCAAGGGAGTGGTCTCTCCTTCTCCCTCTTCCCTTGCCCCTCACTACCTGCAGCAGTTGGGAAGGCTGGCGCTGGGGTCAGGAGAGCCTGTGACCTGGCTATGCCCCTCACTGACTGCAGGCTGCAGCACTAGGGACAACAGTGGGCTCTGAGCCTTGCTTGGGCAGACAGTAGAGCTGGCCCAGGTCTAGGGGACCAGTGAGCTAGCCCTGAAGACACAGAGAAAGAGAGTCGGCCCAGCCCACATGTGGCAGTTGGGAGAACTGACCCTGGGGTCATTAGAGCTGGTAAGTTGGCCCTGACCCTCATCAGTTGCAGCACACTAGAGCTGGCTTTGGTGGAGGGGCCACAGATAAGCCAGCCCTCCGAGGGTGAGAATAAGGTGGTGTGGGTGTAGAGTAATGCCCTCTCCCACACCCCTTCAACACCTGCAAGACCATGGAGAACTAGCCATGGGGGCATGAGACTGGAAGAGCTAGCCCTACCCCTAGCCTGGCCAACACAGTGGAGCTGGCCCTGATGGCAAAGACGCTGGTGAACCAGCCCTAAGGGTATGAGAGTGGTAGAGGCTGGCCCAGCTCCTCACCAGCTGCAACACTTGGAGAGTGGGTTTCCAGCCTTGACTGGCTAGCACAGTGGAGCTTAGCTCTGGAGGTGTAGGTGCAGGTAAAACTGGCCCAGGGTATGAAAGCAGAAGAGCTGACCCTGGGAGCACATTGTGAAAGTCACAAAGAGTCAATAAAATGTTCTAAAGACCCTGACAGGATACAGACTCAGAATATAGATACTAAGTACTATGTTGATGTAATTTCCTAAAACAACACCACACTCTCACTCTTTGGTTGTTGCAACAGTGTTACTACAGTCTAAACTGGCCCCAAACACATGTTCTTCCTACCTTAGTTTCCAATGTGCTGGGATTAGAGCTATGCACCACTGTACCTGGTTAGAAACTTTTTAAAAGGAAAGCATCACATTTATTTTAAGTGAGACATACATAAATGGTTTTTGATAGATAACAAAATGGCTATCTTCTCTAGGTCTACATCTGCTATTAGAGTATGCAATAATAGACTATTGGATAATGTATTAGTCCTGTGTGACTTGATAATAATGACCCATAAAAATTTCCTTAATCTTTAAATATTTACAAAACATATATATTCTAAGTGAAAGTTGACTCTGACATTTTCTGGTTATAAAAATATATGTTTCATTTTCGTCTCAGCTCTGAGTATATGAAACTGGAAACACATGGCTAGGGAAGAAGTCATGCTGCTCCAGGCTAGGATGCTTTCACCTGCAATGCTGGAGGAGGATTGTTCTTTTTAACTGTGTGGCCGTGCTGTGAAGAATCCCATGAAACAGTAATCAAAATCACATTTAGAAATGGGAACTTTCCTAAGACAGTCTCACTGTGGAGCCTTGGCTGGCCCAAACTCACCATATAGATCAGAGTGGTCTTGAACTCACAAAATCCACCTGTTTCTGCCTCCTCAATGCTGGTGTTAAAGGTATACACTACCACGCCTAGCCCAGGAATGAACTACAGAGTGAAATTAACTATATGGAAAGCAATAGTTCACAGGAACATTCAAATTCAAAATAGATTCTTCTCAAATGAAGACCATAGCAGTACTCTGTAAAGCAGCAAGACAGTAAGCTCAGATCTTCTTGAAAACTGATGTCACACTGACACCGGTCACCAAAACACCCAATCAATCACATCAACACTCCTTCCTCACTGATCCTCGCCCATCACCTGTTCTCTCCCACTCACTGCTTAGGAAACAGCAGAGAGCAGAAAAGAATCACATTATACACAATGTGTAAAACAGAAAACACCATGTCTGACTCCATCTCTCCCTATGTAAAAAATAACCATACTTTGTTCTATTAACTAAGTCATAGAGATGACCCTTAGAGAATATCAAAATGAAAAACTTATAATGTGAATCATCTTCATTTAAGAAAAAAAGTATATAAAATGCAAATATAACAGGAACACTTCAAGGGCTGGTGGGATGACTCAGCGGTTAAGAACACTTAATGTTCTTCAAGAAGAGTGGTTTGATTCCCAACACCCACAGGGTGGCTCATAACCATCTGTGACTCCAGTTCTAAGGTATGCTGGCTAATTTTATGCAATTTGCTACAAGCTACAGTCACCTGAGGGAAAGCAGCCTCAAATGAGAAAATGCTTCCATAAGATGGCACTGCAGGCAAGCTTGTAGATTATTTTCATAACTAGAGACTGATGTGGGAAAGCACGGCTCATTGTGGGTGGTCCCATCCCTCAGCTGGTGGTACTTAGTCTAGAAGAAAGTAAGCCTCCCGGGCCAGGAGGAGTAAGCAAGTCAGCAGCACTCCTCCATGGCTTCTGCATCAGCTCCCGCCTCCAAGTTCCTGCCCTGTTTGAGTTTCTGTCCTTTGATGATGAACAGTGATTTGGAAGTATAAGCCAAATAGACCTTTTTCTCCCCAAGTGGCTTTGGTCATGGTGTTTCACCATGGCAATAGTAAAGCCAAACTAAAACCCAAACCTACAGCACCCTTTCCTGACCTCAGCGGACACTAGGCATAAACATAGACATACATGTAGGTAAAATATATATTATATAGAAAATAAATATTTTAGTGGGGAGGAAAAAAGGACACTTTTGCTGGGTATGGTACTTTAAATATGCTTGGCCCAGGGAGTTGCACTATTAGGAAGCATGGCCTTGTTGGAAGAAGTATGTCACTGCAGGGCTGGGCTTTGAGGCCCTCCTTCTAGCTGCTTACAAGACAGCCTGTCTATCTGCCTTTGGAACAAGATGTAGAACTCTCAGTTCCTCCAGCACCAGACCTGCCTTGATGTTGTCATGCTTCCTGCCATGATGATAATGGACTCAGAACCTGTAAACCAGTCCCAATTAAAAGTTATCCTACATAAGTAGTCATAATGTCTATTTGCAGCAGTAAAACCCTAACCTAGACACTGGACAATCTGATCCACGAACTTTGGAAGACTGAGGCAGGAGATCTGCAAATCTGAAGACACTGAGCTACACAGCTGAGACTGTCTCAAAAACAAACACAAAAAAACCAACACTGAAAACACTTGAATACAGTATTATCTCAATTTGTTAGACAATCTGTGTAATTTATTATATCAATAGCCATATGGGAAAAGAGTTTGCTCACTTAGGTCTCTCAGATCCAAGTTCTTTTGACTCTCTGCTTTATATTTTTTTATACCTTAAATAACAGCTGTAATTTCACAAAGAAATAATTACTATATTAAAAATAAATTCACTTTGGGACAGGCATGAACACTGACAACATTTTATAATTTAAAACTTTCAACAGAAAGCAGCAGAGTCCAATGGAAATAAAATTATATTCTAATATATGACATTATTATTCTCTGTGGGGTTGCATTTATGTTTGCAGGAGTACAACTGTTTTTGCATTAAGCTTTGACAGGTTCTCTCTATAACAAAGACAATTTAAGGCAAACTTTGCTGAACTTTGGAAAGGCTCATTAACTGCTACCCTACGGAATTAATTCAGTGGCCATAGATGAATAAAGCCAGTTACATTACTGACTGCTAGCCAACAGCACAGACAGCTTTCAACAGATATATAATCTAGTTGTACAGTTTCTTCTGGTCAAGAAATTGCTATAAAATTTATTACCATGCTCTATATCAGTGATTCTCAACCTTCCTAAGGCTGTAACCCTTTATTACAGTTCCTTGTGTTGTGGTGACCCCCAACCATAAAATTATTTTCATTGCTATTTTATAACTGTAAATTTTCTCTGTTATAAAACAATGTACATATCTTAGAAGACTCCTGAGAAGAGGTCATCTGACACTCCCTCTCAAAGGGGTGGCAAACTAGGTAAATCATGTCAAGAACAGAAAAATTTGTTACCTAATAATCTGACTAATGAAGGAAATTTCACCCAAAGGACTCTGACTCTCATTCTTTATCTTCCACATTTGCACATATCTTACTTCCCCATCATCATGCTAATTTCACATTTCTTAGACTATATAAAAATTATGTTACTCCAGGTGCCTTCCATACTTAATTCTGACATTCTTAAATCTATAATGAGTAAAAGCAAAGACTAAAAGAAAAAAAATCAGTGTGTGTTAACTCACAAAAATGGTTACCTGGTAGTCTGGTTTTGTAAAATAATCCAAAGAGGAAATATGGTCAAGAAAGGTGCTGAATTCTGGAGGGAGGTGTTTCAACATGAGCCTGTGGTCATATCTCTCCTTAATGGAGCCTACTTGCTCCTGGAAGGGAAACAGAACAGGAACCAAAGTCAGCTTTTCTCTGAAGCCATGGATTACACAGACTATCTATCTATCTATCTATCTATCTATCTATCTATCTATCTATCTATCTATCTACCTACCTACCTACCTACCTACCTATCTACCTACCTACCTACCTACCTACCTATCTATCTATCTATCTATCTATCTATCTATCTATCTATCTATCTATCTATCTATCTAGTTTTTTTGAGACGTAGACCAGGCTGGCCTCGAACTCAGAAATCCACCTGCTTCTGCCTCCCAAGTGCTGGGATTAAAGGCGTGCGCCACCACTGCCCGGCTTGTTTGTTCTTCAAAATAAGAGTTTATCTGTTTAGCCCTGGCTGTGTTGTCGTGAAACTCACTTTGTAGATCACACTGGCCTCAAACGTACAGAGTTCTTTAAACTGGATCTAATATCCTTCATCAACATAATATTTCTAGTTTTCCGAGCAAAATAAACTGGCAATTAAAAACTAAAAGCTACAATTCACATCAGAAGAAATGCTGCCTCTGCCTCCTGCGTACTAGGATTAAAGGCACGCACCATCAATTGCCTGGATTAAGGATAATTTTTTCTTTCCCTTATCAAAATTGACCTTATGATTCAAAATTACCTTGTCCTTTATTTTCCTCCAAGGCAGTTGACCAACCACAAACTCTACCAACATGTAGAATAAAGACCAAAGGTCATCATGTCTTCCCATTTCCTGGAGAAATAGAAGATAATTCATTCATATTATATTACCGATTCTTCTGAGTACATCACACTGTTTAAAGCCATTAAATATATTTCCCATAAATCATCTGGTAAACATCTATATGTCTAAATGCACAATATATATATCGAGAAATGTTTTGATATAAATATCCTACCTAGAAATGTAGTTCAGTTGTAGAGTGTTCTCTGAGTGTGTGTAAGACCCTGGGTTATATTCTCAACACCACAAAAAACAGCCACCACCAAGAAGCAAAAACAACATAGGCTGAGATGCATTACAGTTGGAAGACTAATTGCCTAGCATGCATAAGGCCCTGGGGTCTGATACCCAGTACCACATAAAATGGGTTGAGGCAGTGCATGCTATAATCCCTGGAACTGAGAGGGCGAAGAGGAATCAGAAGTTCAAGGCCATCCCAATTTAGTGAGTTTGAAGCCAGTCTAAAACATAAGAGATTCTAGCTAAAACAAAACAAAACAAAACAAAACAAAACTCTAATACCAAGAAATGCTGAAAATACAATTAATAATTTACTAATTAATGAGTGTTTTAAGAATAAGGGATAAGGCTGGAGAGATATCTCAGTGGTTGTTAAGAGCACTGACTGCTCTTTCAGAGGTCCTAAGTTCAATTCCCAGCAACCACAGGGTGGCTCACAACCATCTGTAATGGGATCCAATGCCCTCTTCTGATGTGTCTGAAGACAGCTACAACAGTGTACTCAAATAAATAAATCTTAAAAAAAAAAAATGAACAGATAATGGGAATGTAGCTCAAAGATAGACTATTTGACTACTAGGAAAAAAGGCCCTAGACTTCACTGCCAGCATTGCAAAATTTTTCTTCATTCACTTATTTTTTAAATTGTTAACTTTTTTTTTGTTTGTTTGTTTTTTGTTTTTTGGATTTTTTTTTTTTTTTTCCGAGACAGGGTTTCTCTGTGTAGCCCTGGCTGTCCTGGAACTCACTCTGTAAACCAGGCTGGCCTTGAACTCAGAAATCCATCTGCCTCCCAAGTGCTGGGATTAAAGGCGTGCACAGCCGCCGCCGCCACCCGACTTGTTAACATTTTAAATAAAAAAATGTTGCAAATAAAAAAAATTCACACCAAAAATAACCAGACAATTTCTAAAAATAAAGAGTAATCCTAAAAGAATTCTTTCTTCTTTCACTCAGAAATAAGATAAATAATGCTATTTGGGCTTAGGCTATTTATTGCTTCTGCTTACAGTGTGGGTTTAAACCATGGTAGTTTAGAGCTTTACCACTGAGTTTTTACAAAATGCCCCTTTTTTACAAAATGAAAGAGCTTGATGCACAAAAATTATTATATATTATAAAGAAAACAATCTCTGCATTCCATTAGATGTTGACAGAATTATATCCACTATTAATTGCTTTTACTATATTTGTTTGAGCTGTGTGTGTGTGTGTGTGTGTGTGTGTGTGTATGTACTTATGTGGGTCCTTATGTGCCAACGGTAAGTATGCAGCGATCAGATAACTTGCCGGAGTTAGGTCTCTTCATCCACTATGTGGATTCCAAACATCAAACTCAGATTGTCTGGCTAGGCAGTTAAGTGCCTTTACCTGACAAGCCATCTCAATGGCTCCAACCTACAAATAATTTCTTAGAACAGAATCCAGCTATTTGATTTCTTCAAACATCTATATTTTATTTTAATACTAATACATAATTAAACAGACACATTCCCAAAAGACACACTTTGCTGTTGCATTTTTCTGGCAAATGCACCTTCATTTTCTATGCAGCTGCCCATATCTATCATCTATTATACATCTTACTGTGAATTACTATTATGGATGCCTTTAACATCAGCATTATATAAAACAATGAATTACAACAACCATTCATGTAAGTGGTAACTATGAAAGAGACCCTCAGCTCCTGAGCACTTTTTATGCCTTTGAACTGCAAGCCATGAACATGCAGTTATAAAGACCCTGGATCAGATACATACCCTGTTCCGATGAGCATTGATTGATGCATAACGAACTGTCCCTCGAAAGCCTGCCACAGCACGAGGCTACAATAAACCACACAGTAATGAGAACTTAAATAGAAAAACATTTTTTAACACAGATGAACACATAAAGGAATGGCAGAATATTACTGCCATAATAAAATGTTATTTATAGTAATTTTATAGTGAAGCTATAGAACACTAGAGAACAAATATCCCTAAGACACAACATACAACACTGATGTTTTAGTTATTTTACTTTGGTCCTCTTCCAACTATATCTTTAATTTCTATTTGTTAATTAACTTATTTATTTGAGAGAGAGAGTTTGTGAGTGTGTGTGTGTGTGTGTGTGTGTGTGTGTGTGAGATTCAGGTAGGGCATGACAAATACTACAGTGTCAAAGTGGATGTCAGAGGGCAAGCTTCAGGAACTGGTTCTTTCCTCCCACCATATGGGTTCCAATGATTGAACTCAGCAAGCTTGATGACAAGTGCCTTTATCTGCTGAGCCATCTCACAGGCTCATTTATCTACATTTTTTTTTTGTTTTTGTTTTGTTTTGTTTTGTTTTTTGTTTTTTTTTTTTTTTGGTTTTTCAAGACAGGGTTTCTCTGTGTAGTCCTGACTGTCCTGGAAAACACTCTGTAGACCAGGCTGACCTCGAACTCAGAAATCCATCTGCCTCTGCCTCCCAAGTGCTGGGATTAAAGGCATGTGCCACCACGCCTGGCATTTATCTACATTTTAAAGTACGATGACATGTTGGGCATTGGACTTGGAAGATGTAGCTCAGTGATAGTACAATTGCCTTCTATTTGCAAGGTTTTTGGTTTAATACCAAGAAATACACACACTCACCATCAGATAGATGCATTTATGAAATATATACAGCTCTGTACATTAAAAAAATCAAATGTTTTCATTGACCTAGAATCATGCCAAGTAACAAAACATCACACTGTACACACTAATGCATGTGCACAAATATGTAAGAATATGAAGAATCACTATATAATCTGAAATGCCAATCTCACCCTATCTTGGGTATTTTATTCAAACTTAACTTGAAAGAGATTGCAACTGTGCTTTATCTGCATAAGCAATTTATGTTAAAATTAAAGTTTTTGGATACTTATATTAGATATTACAGATGAAGTTAATCATGATCATAGCCTCAGACAATATAACACCAAATAAAGTCCAAATGCTATTTGGATTACATGACTTTTTATATCTTGCCTTCTTAAATCTACTATAGTTTTTTTGTTTTGTTTTGTTTTTTTAAGATTTGTTTGTTTAGGCGCATGCCTGTAATCCCAGCACTTGGGAGGCAGAGGCAGGCGGATTTCTGAGTTCAAGGCCAGCCTGGTCTACAGAGTGAGTTCCAGGACAGCCAGGGCTACACAGAGAAACCCTGTCTTGAAAAAAACCAAAAAAATTTTTTTGTTTGTTTATTTTATATAAGTACACTGTTGTAGCTGTCTTCAGACACATCAGAAGAGGGCACTGGATCCCATTACAGATGGTTATGAGTCACCATGTGGTTGCTGGGAATATAACTCAGGACCTCTGGAAAAGCAGTCAGTGCTCTTAACCGATGAGCCATCGCTCCAGCCCTACTATAGTTTTTTCTATCACCAATTTTATTTCTAGCTCAAAACTTTATGCTTGCTATTCTTCGGACTGTCACCTCAACTCATGCTTCTTGTGGCTAGCTCTTATAACTAAAACCTCTGCTTAGAGCAGGTACCTACTCAGACATATTAATCATCCTTCTGTAGTGCATTCTTTTACCTAAAGAAAAAGACCCTTAAACACAAGAAGTATTATGAACTTCATATAGACATGACCAGAGAAGAACCTCTCCTGGCATATTACAGTCAAGATGTCAAATAAACAAAGTGTTGGGTCCGTCTGTGGTGGTGATGGTCTCTATTTGCTTTAACGAAAAGCTTCTTTGATGGGGGTGGAAGCTACACTTACCTGTGGGTCTAGGTATAAGATTCAGAATGCAATAAAAAAGTGATGCCAGTTTAGCAAAGTGGCCGTAATCAATTCTTTTTTTAAGGTGTATAACCTCACTAGCCCAGGAAACTGACTAGGTTTCCAGTACCAGGAATGATTTCCTTGCTGCTGAGTAGGCCTTAAGTTCAATTAGGCAGTGTTGGTTGCCACTGACATGTGAGTGCCAGTTCTTACACCTTCAGGCATATCTTATCGTGATGGTAATTGTCATGGTTCAGTGTTGCAGCTGGGCAGGGCTGTTTGTTACCATCCCTTGGCTGCTTGCACTGTAATTTCTGGAGCCATGGAAGCTAGACTAGGGATCCCAACCTCACTGGATGTATCCACATCACAGCCTCTCCAAATATGGCTCATGGAACATCATGGAAGAGTCAGAATACCAGTAAGTAGGCTGTGAAACAGTCCCTTATAAAAATGGCTACATATATAGGACTGGAACAATGGCAACATCAATGGATATATTAAAGTGGAATGGGGATATTTCATAGGGTTCCCACCCCACACAAAGAACTAAAGGCACTACTGACTGCTGAAAAAATTAGCCTCTCCCAGGAATGAGCCCCCTTATTGGTTGTCCAATGCAGAGTGGCAAGATTTGAAGCCATTTTCACACAAGCAACAAAAATAGATTCAACAGATTGTGCACACATATACATACGTGTGTGACAAATATATTCAAAGAGAAGGAGGTTATCTCAAGGCTACCCTTGAGTTGGGTGCATGACAAAGGTTTGAGGGAGAGTAGCTGGTAGGGACTGAGGGAGGAAAGAAAGGGAAGTGAAATAACCCTCTTTCAATTAAAAACATTTTTTTTTTAAATTTCATAAAAAAAAACACAAAGAAAAACTACTAAAAGCTGTAATGAAAAGTTCCAACTGACATACAAAGTCAGAAACATCATAATAACATTTAAAACATTGAAAGTGCTAAAAGCAAACACAGGAGAAACACTTGAGGACAGGCATAGGAAACAACCCCAAGAACTAAGCACATGGGCAGCATGAAACCAAAAGGCTTCTGCACAGCAAAAGAACGACTAACTAGATAGAAGATAGATAGGTAGATAGATAGATATAAAGATAGGTAGACAGATAGATAAAAGAACAACCAACACAAAGAACAGATACAGAGTGAGAAAACAATCTATAGCTATGCCTCAAACAAAGGGATAACATCGAGACTATATAATTACAAAAAAATTAAATGTGAAAAAAATCCCTACTTGCCAATAAATAAATGGGGTGATACTCTGTACAGATAGCTTTCAAAAGAACTAAAAATGGCAATAGGGATTTAAAGAGTGTTTAACACAGGCTGAGAGATGACTCAGCAGTTAAGAATACTGGCTGCTCAGAACCCATATGTCTGTTCAAAACTGTTAACTCCAGTTCTAGAGACTCTAATGCCCTCTTTCTGGCCTCTGTAGTCACAAGGCAGGCATGTGGTATACATACATGAGGCAAAGCTTCCACACAAATACAATGGAAATAAAAGTTTTTCAAAGTGTATCTGTTGCCATCATAGAAATGCAAATTAAAAAGACTCTGAGATTCTATCTTACTTCAGTAAGAATGACACTACAAGAAAACAGACAGGGCTGGAGAGATGACTCAGCAGTTAAGAGCACTGACTGCTCTTCCAGAGGTCCTGCAACCACATGGTGGCTCACAACCATCTGTAATGGGATCTGACGCCCTCTTCTAGTGTGTCTCAACACAGCTGCAGTGCACTTACATATATTAAATAAATAAATAAATCTTTAAAAGAGAGAAAGAAAGAAAGGAGGGAGGGAGGGAGGGAGGGAGGGAGGGAGGGAGGAAGGAAGGAAGGAAGGAAGGAAGGAAGGAAGGAAGGAAGGAAACAAAGACAATACAGGCTGGCAAGTGTTCGGGGAAAGAGGAACCCATAAAGTAGATATACTATTATTGGTAGGAATGTAACCTATTACAGTCACTATAGAAATTAGAAACAAGTTTCCATCAAAACTAAAATTAGAACTACCAGATGACACAGCTAATTCATTCTTAGGCATATATCCAAAGGACTCAACATGCTACTTATTCATATATCTCAGTCTGACCTTAAATTTACCTTGTAGCAGCCGGGCAGTGGTGGCGCATGCCTGTAATCCCAGCACTTGGGAGGCAGAGGCAGGCGGTCTGAGTTCAAGGCCAGCCTGGTCTACAGAGTGAGTTCCAGGACAGTCAGGACTACACAGAGAAACCCTGTCTCAGAAAAAAAAAAAAAAAAAAAAAAAAAAATTTACCTTGTAGCTAAGAGTAACCTTGAACTTCTGATCCTTCTTCCAAATGCTGGATCACTACCATGCCAGGCCTACATAATGCTTAACACAATCAAAAACAGGTTCTCGTTGATCTACTAAACATTCTTACAGAAGTCAACAGTCAGTTATCAGTGCCCAATTACGTCTCTGTAACACCTAACAGGAATGACAACCATTGTTCATGAAGAACTCTCTTCACCTGGCTTCCAAGATACTACTACTATTCTCTTGATTTTCCTCTTACCTGACTGACACTACTTCTCATAGGTCTTGGCTGGTACATGGTTCTTCCCAATCTACCACCAACATCGCTCGAAGTGTCCCAAAGATTCAGACCCAAGCCAAGCCCTCCTTCCTAGTTTAGCTATACACCTTCTTCCTAGGTATAGGAACCTTAACTAGTTTTTTTTGTTTTTTGTTTTTTTTTTTTTAAATGCTGTCCCCACTTCTTGATTCCAATGATTGAAATAAGGTTTAAGTTGACCACATTTGCCTTGAGTTTACTCTGTAGTCCAGGCAGGTTTTGAGTTTTTAAATCCTTCTGCCTCAGTCCCCCATGGAATTATAGGCCACTGCTACTAGGTCCAACTAAAGAAATTTAATCTACTTCTTTTGACTTTGTTTCTAGATAGCCTCAAAGCTTTGTTTTTATATTTTATTCAATTGCTGATATATTGTTCCCTTAGAAGTCTTTCTCTCTAATCTGAACCTCCGAAGTTGTTTCTGTTCTCTGCCCAGCTTTATGTCAACACAGAATTTCCTGTGTTACCACTGCACAACATTATAGATTTAGGCCAGATATGGTCAAAAAATATCTTCCATTTTGGCACTTTAGAGGCCTAGGAGGTAGAAGAAAAAGATCAAGTTTGGAATCAGCCTAGGCTACATACTGAAAACCAGTCTCAACAATCAATCAATCAATCAATAAATAAATAAATAAGTAAATTTTCTTATTTGTGTGTCATCTTCCTTTTCTACTAAGATAACCTGAGCAAGGCTCTTGAAAATTTCTACTATTATTGTTTCCCCAGCACCTGGATTTATGATTCATATATAATATATGCTCATTAAACATATTTTATGAGCAAATCAATAATACCTTGATAATGTTCTAGAAACCAAACACCTAATCTCTAGAAATGGAATTCAACATATATCTAAGTCTAATAGATATATGGTCACTTGCTTTGCTAATATTAAAACAAGCCATTATTAGGGCTGAAAAAGGTTCTCTAAATTATCAGGCACATAGGATTCTCATATTCAATGCACACCTTTTGTTTTGTTTTGTTTTTGTTTTTTGGATTTTGGGTTTTTCAAGACAGGGTTTCTCTTTATAACCCTGGCTGTCCTGGAACTCACTCCGCCTGCCTCTGCCTCCCAGAGTGCTGGGATTACAGGCGTGCACCACCACGCCTGGCTCCAATGCACACCTTTAATCCCAGCACTTGAGCTGCAGAGGCAGGCTGATCTCTGTGAGTTCAAGGCCAGTATGATCTATAAAGTGAGTTTCAGGAAAGCCAGCGCTTCATAGTAAGACCCTGTTTTAAAACTATTCTAAAAGAAAAAAAGATTCTCATATGCCTAGACTTTTACTATAATTTTGCATGTATGTATGTATAACTAGTTTGCAGTTGGCTCAATCAAAATCACAATGTTTTAACTTTTTACAACTAGTTAACCTTACAGAAATGAAAAAACAAGGTTAAACGAAATAAAAGTGAAATAAAAGAGGTAAGTTTAATAAAAAATAATTGTGACTTTTAAAGAAAAGTCACAATAGGAGATGAAGTGCCAGCAAAACAATATGGAGGGAGAGTTGCCTGGCCCACTTCCCAGTGAAGTTGGTAAACATGAGTCAAAAACAAAACATGTAAGTTCCTATACATAGCTTTAAAGGCAAACAAATGAAATACTTTCAAGAAAATTTGTGAACATCCAATAAGAAAGGTAAGGGTCTATGGTATTCAAACCAAGACTGTTGTCTCCCATCACCTAGCTTGACTACAGTGACTCCATTCCAAATTGCTGTAGTCAGGAACACATGGCTAAATTCCCCCATCAGGGCCCCACCAAGGAGTTCCCTTTTGAGAGGGGCAGAACTGGGTCATGTTCAGCTTGCTTCAGCAGCCTGTTGGTGAAGAGATGAAGGTGTGCTTGGTGCACTACATCTGAGAGACTTTCTCCTGACAAGACTCTAGCTAAACTCCCTCTCAAATCTCTTCTCAAATTGGCCTCAATTAAAGGGCATCTGTGTTTGTCTTTGACGGTCTAGTTTTGGCGAAAATCTTAAAGAGGTAAGTTTAGTAAAAACCCTCTACTTGAATTTTTGATCAAATTCCTTATCCCCATCTTCTTATCCATCACTGTGGTATGTGCCTTCAGCATAATTTGTGCCATATGCAAGCTCACCAGAGAAGAACTTCCTCCTGTGTGTCACAAAACATTTTGCTAATACATCACAGACTTAAAACTCAAGCCCTCCACTGATTACATGCAGCTAACTCTAGACACTGGCTTCTTAATCTCATAATTTACTAATCTGGCTTCAACACAAACATTTCTTTTTTTTTTTTTTAATTCACTGAACTTCATCCCCTCCTCCTATCATTCATTCTGATACATAATTAGTATTTCCTTAAAGTGATACTAGAAAAATTAGTTTAATTATCAAATATTAGATAGTAATGAAAAAGCTTACTGGTCTGACGTCACCACAGGAATTAGTAAATTGCCGAGCCAAGCCAAAATCAAGCATGAAACATTTCCTACACGTACTGGGAAAGCGTCCCATGGCGAAGTTTGACTAGAAAAAAAATAATAAAGATGGAAAATACATATTGTAATAACAGCCAGTCTGCCTACATTTCACTCTGCATGGATTCTACTTTATAGCATGTGTCAGATACACTATTCTAAGTCTATAATTTCTAACTAGGCATTGATATATAGTATAATTTGGTTGCTGGTTCTACCTCTCAAGAGAAAATTAAAGCTTTCCATAGGTTGAGTGTTCTTGTAATACAATTAGTGACTTGAGAAAGAATTGTTAATGTCTACCATCAGGGAAACTGAGCATAAATAAATTTAAATGTTTCTACAGTTACATATAATAATGACCTAATTAAAATCAGAACTAGAACCCCTTGAAATTCCAGTCTAAGTTACTGCTTAAATGAGCCAACCTCCTAAACAAGGAAAGCGAGGGATGGGGGAAAACGCACATAAACCTAAAGAAATTGTTATTACTTCTCAATCTTCAGTTAAGTGTAAGTGCTGGTCATGATGGTATATACCTTTAATTCCAGTACTAAAGGCAGAGGCTGGGCTGATCTCTGTGAGTTCAAGGTCAGACTGGTCTATATAGCAAGTTACATTGTAACCCTATCTTAATAAATAAACAAATAAAAAAAAATCTTATATGAGCCATAGAGCTCAATAACACTAAGATTAAAAATATTCAGGGAAACATTCCAAAATAGACCAAGGAAAAAAAATTCTATATTTTTCCAGTGTTCAGGAAACAGAAACAAGCCTTAGTTAGTTTGGTCTCAAAATCAAACCAAACAAAACAGCCCCAAAATCTAAAGCCTATGTAATGTGTCAAATGACTGCAAATTTGTAAAGATACATATGCAAATAATGGAATTTGTAATGGTAAAACGCAAGCTCTTACATCATTGTTTGCTTTTTTTAAAAGTATTATTTTGCTTTAGAGCTTTCTGATGAAATGGAAAGTTAAATTTCTCAAATAATGACAAGAGAAAGGCACTGAACGACAGTAAAATACTCTATAACTGTAAAGATGACTCTACACTGCCAAACTGTGAATCTTTTCTACTTCAATCTCCCCATATAATAACTGACCTAAAATAAATCACTTTATCATGCTGTTTTGTTTAAATATATTAAATAATAACCAGTTTCTGGTTTCAGAGTGGTTCTAATTCTAGAAAAACCCACTTTGAAGAAATTTAGTTTCCATTTTTATGTAAACTAATTTTAGAGATGATATAATAACAGGTGGTTATATTTTTCAAATGTACCAACAACAATTAAATTTATAAATGTGAAATATCAGAAATGGGTTATCTTTCACTATGAAGAATAAAATACCAGATTAAAAAGTAAAAAAGCACATTTCGGAAATGGAGACAATGACTTCTAAGTAAAGCACAACAGAACAAAAGAGGGGGAAACAAACCTGTTTCCACAGTAACCCCAGGGAGGAGATGAAGGCCTTTCTTTCACTACCTGATTATTTCTAGTGAACACAATTGGTGACTTGACAAAGTGAACACCTGGCATCAAGAGACACACAACTCAAACTTACGATTCATACATAAGGCTGAATAACTAGCAATGCTAACACACCTAACAATAAATGGCGAGCACACAGTTTGTGTATGAATGTGTATGTGAGGAACAGAGGACAACCTCAAGTACAATCTCAGGTTCAACCTCAGGTTCCTCAAGCAGGCTACAGCTGGCCGGCCAGTCAAGCCCCAGAGACCCTATCTCACCTGTTCAGGACTTTGATTACGAGCATACACCAGCATACCCATTTATAAAAAACAAAAAACAAAACCAAACATGGGTACCAGGGATTTAACTCAAGACTCAAGTCCTCAGTACTTTAATAATTGAGTCATCTCCTAGTCCCCAAGCATAAAATATTTTTAATTTAGCTGGCAAGCAACATTTTATGTAATGAGAAAAGCTGTTGAAAATAGCTTCCCATTACTACTTAAAAAAAAAAACAAAAACAAAAACAAAAAAAAACAAAAACAAAAAAAAAAAACCCAAAACAAAAATAAAAAAACCACCCTAAGAGATAAATTATTTTTACTTTTAGGGCATTATAGAAATACAAATATTATTTTACTTAACCATATACAGAAAACTACATTTATCATACATTCTGTCTTCTACTAGCATTAGAAATACCAAACAATAGCCTTTTGTGCTTGGAATAGAAAAGGCCCCTACCGGTTTGATGTCTCTGTGAAGGAATCCCACAGAATGTATGCTTTCAATAGACTCCAGAATCTGTTTCCCAAGCCGGAGAGTAGTGCTAATGGTGAATGTGCCCCGGGATTGGCTACGTCGAAGATCAGCCAGATTCCGTCCCTATGGAATCAGATAATCACTTTAAGTTACCGTCCCAGTCTTGTGATAAGACTGGAAAATTGTCCGTTCACTGTAGTGCCACATTATAAAATGTTCTGACTGAAACAGTAAAGCTCTTGCCTAAGTTGTGATCTTCTAATTCAAAGTCTATGGTCTGATAACCAAATGATGATAAGTATTTTCCCAGAAGGGCAAAAGTAAAGATGCTTCAATCCCACTTGGGAAGAAGAAGAAAACAATCAAGGGAGGCAGAGGGAGGGAAGGATGTGGGAGGGAGAAGGGAGAGAAAAGGGAAAAGGGGAACATGATCAGGTATGGTGAGGGGCAGACAGGAGAGATACCCTGAGGACCAGCAGAATCAATAGTAATATGCAACCTGGTGGGGAGGGGGGTTGAAGGATCCTCTAGAAAGTACCAGAAACCTGGGAGGTGAGAGACTGTCAGGACTCAAGGGGAGGGACCTTATATGAAATGCCCAACGGTAGAGAGAGGGAACCCATAGAGTCCACCTCCAGCAGAAAGACAGGGAATCAAGTGGAGGGATGGGGTTGCCATCACCATAGTCAGAAACTTTGACCCAGAATTGTTCCTGTCTAAAAGAACTACAGGGACAAAAATGGAGAAGAGACTGAGGGAAAGGCAGTCCAATAACCAGCTAACTTGGGATCCATTCTCAAGGGGAGGCTCACTACTACTGATGCTATGGTATGCTTATAGACAGGCACCTAGCATGGCTGTACTCTGAGAGGCCCAACAAGCAGCTGACTGAAACACATACAGATACTTACACCCAAACACTGGACTAAAGTCGGGGACCCCTGTGGTTGAATTAGGGAAAGGCTAGAAGAAGCTGAGGAGGAGGGCAACCCCACAGGAAGACCAGTAGTCTCAACTAACCTGGACTAATGAGATCTCTCAAACACTGAACCAGTAGGCAGGCAGCATACAGGAACTGGTCTAAGACTCCTGACACACACAGCAGAGAGCTGCCTGGTCTGGCCTCAGTGAAAGAAGATGCCCCTAACCCTCGAGAGACTTGCGGCCCTGGATGGGGGTGGGAAGAGAATGGACATCTTCTTGGAGACAGGGGTGAAGGGTGGGGTAGGGAATATGAGGAACTATGGGAGGGCGGGCGGATGGGGAAGGGGTAACAACTGGACTATAAAATAATAAAATAATAATAAAAGAATTAATTGAAAAAATTAGTCAAGTGATCAAAGTAATCCAGGGAAAACTTTGAACATTTTTGTTTGTAATTAGCATCCATATTTGCTGATCACTGCAACGGATGTGAAATAGATAAATACATATGAAAAAATAAGCATTTTCTGTAAAAATGTGTGCCTGTGTGTGTTTTTCTTTGTGTACGTGACTGGGGGTGCCCTTGGAAACCAGAAGATGACAGCTGATCCTTTGGAACTGGAGATTTAAAGATGGTTGTCTGCTGCTCAACATGGGTGCTAGAAACTGAACTCTAGGCCTCTGGAAAAATAGCAAAAACTCCTAACTACTGAGCCAACTCTCTCCAGCCCTATGGATAACCATGCTGTTAGTAACCATGTTTCTATGTCATGATATTTTGCTTTACCCTTGCTACTAACAAAACATAGACTTGACTCTTTTTCCCTCCTCCTCCTCCTCCTCCTCCTCCTCCTCCTCCTCCTCCTCCTCTTCTCCTCTCTCCCTCCCTCTCTCTCTCTCTCTCTCTCTCTCTCTCTTTCTCTCTTTCTTTTTCTCCCCCCTTTCTTTTTTCTTAACACAGTTTCATGTAACCCAGGGTAACCTTGAACTTTCTGTGCAACCAAAGATGACACTGAACTGATCGATCTTCTTGCCTCAACATCCCAATTCTGGGATTACCAGTGTGCACCACCATGCCAAGTTTATGCAAATGCTGGAGATTAAACCCAAAGCCAGAGCTTCATTCATGCTAGTCAAATGTTCTACCAACTAAGCTACATTATCAGCCCCTTAGGCTTGACTATTTTGTTTGTTTGTTTGTTTGTTTGTTTGGATTTGGTTTTTTTGAGACAGGGTTTCTCTGTATAGCCCCGGCTGTCCTGGAACTCACTCTGTAGACCAGGCTGGCCTCGAACTCAGAAATCCACCTGCCTTTCCTCCCAGAGTGCTGGGATTACAGGCATGCGCTACCACCACCCAGCAGGCTTGACTGTTTTTAAAAATATAAAATATAGATGTTTGTATTTCATTTATATTGCCATGACAAACACCCTAAAGGAAGGAAAAGGGGTCACAAGGCTTACAAGTCTCTCTCTGGAGAAGTCAAGATAGCAACTCAGTCACATCATATTCATAGTCAAGAAACAGCGCGCGCGCGCGCGCGCACACACACACACACACACACACACACACACACACACCTTTGCTTGTCTCCTTAACTAGCTTCCTTCTCTCTCCATGTTCAGGAACTCCTTCCTAGGAAATAGTGCTGCCACGAAGGGCTGAATCTCCCTGTATCAAAGGACACCAAGCCATCCCACCACAGGTGTGCCTACAGGCTAACCAGATCTAGAGAGTTCCTCATTAAGACTCCTCCCAGGTGACTCTATGATGCAAGTTAAAACTAACCAGCACTGACATCCAAAGCAGTATTCCTTGTCACTACCCAATACACATTCCCTGTCACTACCCAACACACATTCCCTACAATTTAATTTTCCTACATCAGTTTTTAAAAATAAGACTAATTATACCCACTTCATATAATTTTATGAGGATTAAATAAAATCCATATGAAGTTTCTAGAATACTGCCTAGTATTCAACAAATGCTAAATACTTCTGTTATTGGCAAATATTATAGGAAACAGAAGGCTATAAAAACCAACAGAAGTTAAAAAAAAAAAAAAGGTGTTGATATGAATACCTAGTATGAGTCAGCTAAAACATGAACTAGACATCCGGGAGTAGCTGGTACAGGAACTCAGCATAAGCAATGATGGATGTAATCTCTTACATAATTATTTCTGGCAGAATTCCATTTTTGTGTGATTGTTTCCTCTCAATATGGCCTTGAGACTGGAGGCAAGTGTCCCTGAGTTAACCTTTGCCTGTGCAGTCTGTGTACTACCTCCACTAGTATCTGGGCAGGTATGCTCTCATAAACCTCTGTAACAGCTGCCTGCCTGTTAGTCTGTGTTCTGGTGAATAAATGGTTATAGATGATTAAAACTGCTCAAATTCTCTTCAAACTCCTATCATCCTGTGACCCTCCCCTGTCCTTGGTGTCAACTACATACATATAGTTCATATTAGCAGCCAATTTGAGAGAAAACAGGGAACATATTAGTGAACTGAAAAATGTAAAAAGGCAACCAGTTCAATACATGGAAGTATGCTAAATTGAGATGGCGGATCATATAACAGAAAGACTTTAAGGGCCAGTAAGATGGCTCAGTAGGCAGAAGCACTTGCTGTCTAGTCTGACACCTAAATTTAATCCCTAGGACCTACATGGTGGAAGGAGAGACCCAACTTCTACAAGTTGTCTTCTGAAGTCCACACACATCATGATACATTCTTCCAACTCCCAATTAATTAATTTTAAACAAGAGTAAGCCAACCATGGTAGCGCACAGCTGTATCTTAGAAATCAGGAGGCTAAAGTAGGAGGACCCTGAGTTTAAGGCAAATCCTGCCTATATAGTTAGTTCAAAAGCATCTTGTGCTACTCAGCAAGACCATGTTTTTAAAAGATAAAAAGAAAGGGTAACATATCTTTAGGTCTGAGTCAAATATTGACGAGCACTGGAGAAACAGGAAAAGTCTTCTGAAGAGGAGACATTTAAGCCTGGGTTTATGAATTTAACTCACTGGTATGTAAGTACTGTGAAGGGAAATAAAGAATTCAAATGTCAAAATAAAGTCTCCTGAATATGAAAGGCAACTGAGAACTGACAGTTCAGGCAGTGAGGTGAACCACAGCTTGACACCTGGAGGTGACCGTGGGTGTGTGTTCAGGAGACAGGCAGTGTCAAGCACAAGGAACTGTTTCCTCATTTTCCCTCCTGGAGCGCCTACTCTGATCTTCTCTTTGTGAGTTCCTACTCTTTCAGTCTCTCTCTCCTCCAAGTCAAAGGGAAGGAGCAACAGCATGCTGACAGGAAGAGAGAGCACTCATCCTCCCCTCAACCCTGCTTACAATTTTAACACAGTGCCTGGGAGCCAGAGTGGAGATCTGAAAAGCCCGAGAGAGAAAAGATGAACAGGAAGGGAACTCGGGAGGCAAGACTTCTACTGTAAGCCACAATCTAAATGAGATTAAGCATTGTAGGCTTTTATTTTGATGCTAATTCCACTCCTCAGAGGGGCTGCAGACACGGAGTTGCCTGGTGAACCTTCTCCCCACCTTAACTTTTCAAATAAAGGCTTGAGCCAAGGATTGGGCCGGAGGAAGTGGAGGAAGGAGGAGCTGAGAGTCTAGGGGAGGAGCAACGGGGATATACAGGAGGAGGAGCAGCAGCGAGAGAGAACCAGAGAGGTGGCAGAAAGAGAAGCTGGGGTCCTGGAGAAACTGCAAGTTATATGGGATAACATAGATGGAAACAGAGTAGTGTGGTGGGAGGTCGCCCAATCTAGGCTTGTAGCTTGTTTTGTTAACTGTTGAGTTGAGCTTTCTTTTACCGTGGAATTGGGTTGGAAACAAAGTAGCAACAAAGCATATGCAAAAATGACAACTAATAAGTTGTATTTTAAAAAACAAATGATATAACATATTTCATATGTACAGCATACATAAGAACTCCATTTCTTTACTCATTATTTACAGTAACAGGGTATTTTGATCAAAATTAAAAGATTTTAAGACACATTTACAAGGTAACATACCTGCAATTGCATAACCACATAGTTGAAACGATCATTTCTCCCACAGCCAATAAATCTACAAACATGGTCTTTCCCTGGATGAAAAGAAAAGGAAAAAAAGAAACAGTGGAAAAGGATGTACTGTGGTTTCTCTTTTTAAAGGTTAATAAATTGGATTTCTGTGTTGTATTTTAGGACTTAAACTATTTAAATGTGTCGAGATTGTAAAAAAAAAATAGGAAATTTATACTATTTATTTTTAATTTACCCATTGCCAGGTTCTCCTCTGTTCCTTGTATGAGTAAGTAGAGAAATAAATTAATAAGGGAATAAATAAAGGTGAGTTATCGAGAAAGAAAAATATTTAAAAAGTCACTTAAAATTCCACTGAGCAGATACAGTAAGGGCTATGTTTAATATACGTATTTTACACACATCCTGACACACACTATTTACATCACTGCAGCAATTACCTGATCCTTCTTGTTCTTGCTGATTTGGATCAGCCTAGTGCTTTTCAACTCAAGTTTAACATGTGAAATCTAAGGAGATATTGACTGTGCTATATAGAGGGACTGAGAAATGCAGGAAAAAACCTGAGCCAGTCTTCTGATTTTAGAAAGTATATTATGGTGGCGCATGCCTTTAATCTCAGCACTTGGGAGGCAAAGGCAGGCAGATTTCTGAGTTGGAGGCCAGCCTGGTCTACAAAGTGAGTTCCAGGACAGCCAGGGTTACACAGAGAAACCCTGTTTTGAAAAACAAAAACAAAAACAAAAAAAAGTATACTTCCATCCAAAAACACAACCAAGCCCAGGAAGTTAGCAGGCACAGAAGTCACTTGGCTCAACCCAGAGGGGGGTGGGGGGCAGATGCAGATGGTGCTGAGGCACTACATGGAGCCTGTGTTCCATGGAGAAGGTTCTCAACTATATGTATAGCTCAGCGTCTCCCACTGTGGCTACTCATCTACTGCCCAGGAAACAAATTCCCAAATGCCACACTGGCTTACAATCTATACGAGAAAGATACAACTTTTCAAAATTCTATAAAAGAGCTGAAGACAGGGCAGAAGCAGAAAAGTTTAAGGCCAGCTTCCACTACATGAGTTCAAGGCCAGCCGGGCTAAATGATGAAACTCTCTCTCTGAGGATGAAAATAGGAGCTGTGTGAAGATAAAAAAGAAAATTTAAAATATAAATCTGCAACTCAGAATATAAATCAGCATGAACAAAAATCAAGGAAAAAAAACCTTCAAGAATACCCTGACAGGAAGAAAAATTCTGAGACCAGGTTATAACAGATATGACAAATTCTATAGAAAGCTCAGGAGGTGAATAAGTGGGTAAGTGTGCTTGCTTTGCAAGCATGAGGACCTTAATCCAGATGCTAAGCACCTACATAAAAATCCAGATGTGGCTATGCACACCTGCATGTGACTCCAGTGCTGGAGAGGTAGAGACAGGATTGTTAGGGTTTGCTAGGCAGCCCTGACTTTCATGATCAGGTTTTTGTAAAGGAGTGAGGCAAAAAGCAATAAGGGAGATGCCCAACATCCTCTGCTGATCTATGTACTCACGGCATGTATGGTGCACGCGCGCGTGTGTGCACACACACACACACACACACACACACAGCATTGGTTACTCATATAAATATTTAGGCAATCACTAGAGATGATGGGGTAGAGAAGCCAATTTATAAAGGGTAAATAAAATATGAGACATTGAGGGTAGACAATCTTTGAAGCTAGCTTGTAAAAATAAAACAGAAAAAAAGCTAGAGGCTAAAAAATAAAAAAAAATAAAAAATAAAATAAAAATGAGTTTCAAAAGTAACCTGTCCACTTAAAATACAACCAAGATTCAGTTTGGCCAATGGTTTGGTTTTTGATACAGGGTGGGTTTTGTTAGTCCAGAATGGCCTTGAAATCTGCATTCTCCTGCCTCAGATTCCTGAGTGCTAGAATTCCAAGCCTGTTAATTTGCCTTGTTCTGTTTTCAATTTGGGTTATCAGTTACTATACTGATGATGAATTAGAAATCTTTTCCTCGCCAGGCAGTGGTGGCACACGCCTGTAATCCCAGCACTTGGGAGGCAAAGACAGGCAGATTTCTGAGTTTGAGGCCAGCCTGATCTACAGAGTGAGTTCCAGGACAGCCAGGGCTATACAGAGAAACCCTGTCTCAAAAAAAAAAAAAAGCTTTTCCTCAGCTTCAGTCACAAAAATAGTTTTTTGTTGTTTTTGTTTTTGGATCTGTTTGTTTTATTTTGTTTTGTTTTCTGAGACAGGGTTTCTCTGTGTAGCCCTGGCTGTCCTGGAACTCACTCTGTAGACCAGGCTGGCCTCAAACTCAGAAATCCACCTGCCTCTGCCCCCCAGAGTGCTGGGATTACAGGCGTGCACCACCACCGCCCGGCCACAAAAATAGTTTTAATCAGTCAATTTGTTGTCAATATTTTGAGAATCCACATTCAAAGCTGGAAATATACTGATGTGAACACAGCACTTGCAAGCATACATCAAACCTTAACACTGTAAAAGAACAAAATGAAACAAGAAAAAGATTCATCTCCTAGCACATCTTTTTTTTTTTTTTTTTTTTTTTTTTTTAACCTTTTTTCTTTCTTCTAAAGACAGGTGTCAGTCCTGCCCCAGACTCCAAATTGTGGGGTTACAGGTATGGACTACTGTGCCCAGCTTTTTCCAACATGTACTTTACATCAAAGACATTTCCATCATATAAAAACATAAGACAATACTAGTTTTAATTCCTTTTATAATGGTCCTCTAAAATATCTACATTATACAAAAACACTTTGTCTCTACCTATTAAAACCACACCGGCCGGGCAGTGGTGGCACACACCTGTAATCCCAGCACTTGGGAGGCAGAGACAGGCGGATTTCTGAGTTTGAGGCCAGCCTCGTCTACAAAGTGAGTTCCAGGACAGCCAGGACTACACAGAGTAACCCTGTCTCAAAAAACCAAACCAAACCAAAACAAAAAACAAACAAAAAAAACCCACACCGATGTTTTTTGTTTTGTTTGTTTGCTGTTGTTTTGTGAGACAAGGTTTCTCCTTGTAGCCTAGGCTGGCCTCGAACTCAAGAGATCCGTTTGCATCTGTGTCACTAGTGCTGGAACTGGAGGCAGGTACCACCACTGCGTAGTCCACCCTGATGTTTACATGCTGTTTAGCAGTACTGGGGATTGAACCAATTATCCTGTACTTCTAGGAAAGTATTCTGTTTGTTTGTTTGTTTGTTTGTTTCCGAGGGTTTCTCTGTGTAGCCCTGGCTGTCCTGGAACTCACTCTGTAGACCAGGCTGGCCTTGAACTCAGAAATCCACCTGCCTCTGCCTCCCAAGTGCTGGGATTACAGGCGTGCGCCACCACGGCCGGCTCTAGGCAAGTATTCTGTCCCCAGCTTATTTCACTTTTCAAGTTGAGGCAGTCTGAGCAGCCCATGAGCTCAATGAACTTCTGACCCTCCTATCTGTCTCCAGAGTGCCAAGATTATAGGCTGGCATTTCACTTAGCCTGAATTGCCCTGCTTTAAAAATAAAAAACAAAGCCGGGCGTGGTGGCGCACGCCTGTAATCCCAGCACTTGGGAGGCAGAGGCAGGTGGATTTCTGAGTTCGAGGCCAGCCTGGTCTACAGAGTGAGTTCCAGGACAGCCAGGACTACACAGAGAAACCCTGTCTCGGAAAAAAAAAAAAAAAAAACAAAAAAAACAAAAAACAAATATAGATTTAAATTTAAATAAACTATTGATTCTTTATTGAGTAATCAAAATATGGCCAGTGGCAAATTTTTTAGTGCTTGTCAATGTATTTCTATCACTTTAGGTGATAATGAATTCATTTCTCATACTTTATAGTACAGTGTACTATTTATTTATTAAATATAGTATTTAAATATAGTACTATTTACTTTTTTTTTTTTTTTTTTTTTTTTTTTTTTTTTTGGTTTTTTGAGACAGGGTTTCTCTGTGCAGCTCTGGCTGTCCTGGAACTCACTTTGTAGACCAGGCTGGCCTCGAACTCAGAAATCCGTTTGCCTCTGCCTCCTAAGTGCTGGGATTAAAGGCGTGTGCCACCACTGCCTGGCCACTATTTACTATTAAATATAGTATTTATGCAATTAGTGAAACTATTCAATAAAGTTGACTCGATAAAGATGAATGTGTTTAGAACAGCTACGATTTAATGACAACAGTAACTCTTCAGATGACTTCTGTGGTACCCAGTGAACGCTGAGGCTAGCAGAGGAGTACAGGGAGGACTTACTGTTCCAGTACCTAATGCAGAACTGGATGAACAGTGAGACAATATGTGCAAGTGAACAGAGAGAAACAATAGTTAATAAAATATGTATGATATGTAAGCATTTATTCCATTTTATACATTTCCACAATTCAATTCACAATTTTCTTTGTTTTTCAGATATAGAAGTAGAGGATTGGTGAGATTACTTAGTCCAAAATCATACAGGTAGAAAATGATGGTGCTATGTGATTCCAACTTTTTTTTTTGTTTGTTTGTTTGTTTGTTTGTTTTGAGACAGGGTTTCTCTGTAGCCCTGGCTGTCCTGGAACTCACTCTGTAGACCAGGCTGGCCTTGAACTCAGAAATCCACCTGCCTCTGCCTCCCAAGTGCTGGGATTAAAGGCATGTGCCACCACCGCCAGCCCAAAGTTTTTATTCTTTAAAAACAAGTTAATTTATGTAGTTATTTATTGAAAGTATGTGTGTATGTATTATGTGGATGGTAGGCACTCATGTGGAGGTCAGAAGACAACTTGTGTCAATCAGTTCTCTCTCAAGCTTCAAGGTCCCAGAGATGAAACTCAGGTTGTAAGGCTTGGTGGCAAGTACCTTTATAAACTGAGCCACCTTGCTGGTCCTAGAATAATGGTTATTCTTAACCATTACGTAAGAAACAACTGAAACAGATTTTAAATTCAGGAAATATCTTATTAACAAGAATGAATTACCACTACAAAACAAATCTGGGTCTGGTGGCACAGCTATCTGAGAGGCTAAGAGGAATGACAAACTCGACCTGCCTGGGTTTCAGACTGAGCGAGACCTGCTTCAAAACACAGAGTACAGAGAGGTCTGTGGGGACACAGCTCAGTGACAAAGCAATTGCTTAGCACGCATCAGGCTGTAGATCCAACTCTTACACCTTCCACAAACAAAGTAATATTAAATCTAAAAGTGAACACAAAGACTATATATATGTATACACACATATATACTATGCATATACTATATACATAGACAATCTACTATATCTACTAACCTTATATACACACCCAACATGAAAATTAAGTACTAAGAATACAAGGTAAATTAAGTTCTCCACTAAGTTCACAGGCCACCATGAGTACAAAGAATTAGCAGAGTATAAAGGCTATATAGCATTATAAGGTACAGTGAATAAATAGAAGATCAAAAAGTTTTACTCTAGAAGACAAGTCAGTCAATTACTACATTTTAAATTTCTGAGAATATTTTAATAGTATTAAGAATTAAGATTATACATGTAAATAGTTTCAATCGCCATTAAGAACAAAATAATTTATGTCAGTTGCCAGAAAATGGAGCTAGAGATTGTCAGATTAAGTGAAATAAACAAGATTCAGAAAGATAGGCTTGTAGGTTTTTTCTAATATAGAACATACACATGAGTGCATGTGCATGTCCCTTTTCTTTTTTTTTTTTGAGACAGGGTTTCTCTTTATAGCACTGGCTGTCCTGGAACTCACTCTGTAGACCAGGCTGGCCTTGAACTCAGAAATCTGCCTGCCTCTGCCTCCCAAGTGCTGGGATTACAGGTGTGCGCCACCACCGCCCAGCAGGACTTAGCTTTTTATGTGAGTGGCACTATCCTATGCTACGGTGGGGAGGAGGCAGGTGAAATAGGAAAGAGGAGAATGCCAGAGAGCAATGGCACTCCTGTCTTCTCTCTGCTCTGTGGCCTGAAGTGAACCGCTCTGCTCCACCATACCCTCCATGCCCACAACTGACTCCTCTATGACCACGAGCCCAAGTAAATCTTCCTCCCTTATGTTGTTTGCTAGGTATAAGGTCACAGCCATGCCAATGTGCTACAATATAAACTAGGGGAGAGCCTCCAGTTTCGAAGGCAGTAGCTCCAGAATCTCCCAAAGACACCCAAGTTTAAGGTCCTGCAAATTTCATATAAAATAGAACTGTACCTGCATATAACTACTATGTTTATCCTCCTTGATTCTTATATTACCTAATCCAGTGAATAGGATGCTGTTTGGGAGAGATAACAAAGGAAAAAGTACACATATGCTTGGTTCTGATGTAACTTCTCTTCTCTTCTCTCCCCTCCCCTCCCCTCCCCTCTCCCCTCCCCTCCCCTCCCCTCTCCTTTCCTCTCTCCTCTCCTCTCCTCTCCTCTTCTGCTTCTCTTTCTCCCTCCCTCCCCCCTCACTTTCTTTTTTAAAGTATAAGGCCTTACCATATAATTCTGAAAAAGGTCTACCGATCTCTACCCTGGCATGGGATTAAAGATGTGCCACCACACCCGGTTCTCTTTTCTGAGAAAAGGTAGCCCAGGCTAGCCCTGAGCCCTGCTGAGGATGTGCTGGTTTATGTGGTATTGGGAATCAAACCCAGCTCCGACCCTTGAGTTAGCATTCCACCAACTAACTCTGTTACACCCACAATAACCAGGAATCAGGTTGGTTTTTTTTTTTTTTTTTTTTTTTTTTGCTTATGTTTTTGAGACTGCCTCTCACTGTAATCCTGTTTGTCCTGGAATTCATTACATAGAACAGGCAGACTGCAAACTCAGAGATCTGCCTCTCTCTACCTCCTGAGTGATGGGTGAATGGTGCTGCCACCATGCCAGGAAGCTTCCAGAGTATTTAATATCCAACTGGTTGAATCCATACATGTGGAACTAATGGATATAAAGGACTGAAGACAATATTTATTTCTGTCCTTATCTCAGTCACTTAATTCCTAAAAATCCTTAGGATTTCCTAAGTGACTGAAAGTGTCCTTTGCTTAGAATAGTCCACTAAGTGATTTCAGGATGGCCTCAGTCACCATAAAGATGAATTGATGAGAGTATTTAGAGTACAACTTTCAGGCTCACTCACTAAACTCCAGGAAAGGGTTGAGGGAGGCTAGAGATTAATAACCTCCATAAAACTCCCTTTCTTTTAAGATTTATTTATTTTATGTATATAAGAACACCATTGCTCTCTTCAGACACACCAGAAGAGGGCATCAGATCCCATTACAGATGGTTGTGAGCCACCATGTGGTTGCTGGGAATTGAACTCAGGACCTCTGGAAAAGCAGTCAGTGCTCTTAACCACTGAGTCATCTCTCCAGCCCTATAAAACTCTTGATAAGACTTGAGGACTTGTAGGTTGCTGAGCAAGTCCAAGTGTTGACCCAGTGTAAACCCAAAGAAGGCATGAAAACTGCAGTCCTCCATCCATAGCCCTAGTTATCTCTTCAGCTTGCAGTTCTCTTTTACAATGTCCTTATAATACACCAGTCTCCTTATAATATAATGTTACAATGTCCTTATAATAAACCAGTCTCTCAGTCTATAAGTCATCCTAGCAAATAAGTTGAACCTAAAGAAGGGGTCATGAGAGAGCCTTGGTTTGTAGCCAGCCCATAATAAATATGACAATCTATTGTTTGCAATATGGTGTGTGAAGCTGAGTCCTCAATTATAAGAACTGACACTACCTAACAAAACATGCATACACAATCAGGTGACAGTGTCTCAAGCTGAGGGTAAGAGCACAAGGAAAGTGGACTCCATTTTTCCACTCATAGTCTCATCATGCAATTCAGATTTGACTCATTATTAGATAAAGGATGAGGTAAAGAGTCATCCAGTATTCTCAAGCATAAAGCTACATGATCCAGACTGTGTTTTAGAAAAGCCACGAATGCTATGATGGCAGTCACAAGGGTCACTTGACCAGTGACCTAAGGATAAGAAGGTCTAAGTGAGTCGCCGGAAAGAAGTTTAAGTTTTCAACTTAAGATTTGAGAAACAGACTGTAGTTATAGCTCAGTGCTAGATCCTAGGCTAGATTCACAAACCAGTAAACTAGACAGAGAGGGGACTGAAGTGGGGAGTGAACTAAGACATTTAGCTGTCCAAGGAAAGTTTAGTTCTAATGAACTAGGCCAGCTGCTCATGGTGGTGCATGCCTTTAGTCACAAGCACTCCAAAGCAGAGGTACAATGTTAAAACACCAACAGTGCTGAAAGCAAACAGGAATTCTTTAGAAAGTCTAAGACACAAATGTGAAGTTGAAAGGCTTTTATTCCTTATAATTTCTACATTAACATTTAATTTAATTTAAGCAAAGGGCCAATAAGAGGGGTCAGTAGAAAAACAATTGTTGCATTAAGCCTGGAGACTTACATTTGATCCTGGATAGATAGAAAAGTGAGACAATATAGCCAACTCCACAAAGTGACTCTCTGTCTCTCTCTGTCTCTCTCTGTCTCTGTCTCTGTCTCTGTCTCTCTCTCTCTCTCTCTCTCTCTCTCTCACACACACACACACACACACACACACACACAAATGAAATAACCAACTCCACAAAGTGACAATCATACATGAGTAAAATGTTGGTTAGTTCACAAACACACATGAAATAACCAACCCCACAAAGTGACTATCACACAAGAATAAAATACTGTTGGCTAATCAAAAATATTTGGCTGTTGACTGCACAGAAGCTAGAGAAAGGGGAACCACAATTGAGAAAATGCCCACAGAAGATTGCCTGTAGGCAAATCTGCAAGGTACTGTTTGGTTTGATGATTAATGTGTGTGTGTGGGGGCTAGCTCACAGGTGGTCCTGGGTGCTATAAAAAAGCAGGCTGAGCAAATGACGGGGGCGAGTCAGTAAGCAGAGCCCCTCCGCAACCCCTCCGCGGCTTCTGTATGAGGTCTTGCCTGCCCGGACTTCCCTCAGCGATGGAGTGTGATTTGAGAGTCAGAAGATGAAACAAGAAATATTTTTCCATCTTCTGAGGTCTTCTTCGATTTCTTTCTTCAAGGACTTGAAGTTCCTGTCATACAGATCTTTCACTTGTTTGGTTAGAGTTACGCCAAGGTACTTTATGTTGTTTGTGGCTATTGTGAAGGGTGTTATTTCCCTAACTTCTTTCTCAGCCTGCTTGTCCTTTGAGTACAAGAAGGCTACTGATTTGCTTGAGTTAATTTTATAACCAGCCACTTTGCTGAAGTTGTTTATCAGCTGTAGAAGTTCTCTGGTGGAGTTTTTTGGGTCACTTAAGTAAACTATCATATCATCTGCAAATAATGATAGTTTGACTTCTTCCTTTCCAATTTGTATCCCTTTGACTTCCTTATGTGTCTAATTGCTCTCGCTAGAACTTCAAGTACTATATTGAAAAGATATGGAGAGAGAGGGCAGCCTTGTCTAGTCCCTGATTTTAGTGGGATTGCTTCAAGTTTCTCTCCATTTATTTTGATGTTGGCTACTGGTTTGCTGTAGATTAGCTTTTACTATGTTTAGGTATGGGCCTTGAATTCCTGCTTTTTCCAAGATTTTTAGCATGAAAGGATGCTAAATTTTGTCGAATGCTTTTTCAGCATCTAATGAGATGAAAATGTGGTGGCTTACCAAAAGCAATATACAGATTCAATGCGATCCCTATCAAAATCCCAACTCAATTCTTTATAGATCTAGAAAGAGCAATTCTCAAATTCATCTGGAGCAACAAAAAACCCAGGATAGCTAAAACTATTCTCAACAATAAAAGGACTTCTGGGGGAATCAATATCCCTGACCTTAAACAGTACTACAGAGCAACTGTGTTAAAAACTGCATGGTATTGGTACAGCAACAGGCAAGTGGATCAATGGAATAGGATTGAAGACCCAGAAATTAACCCACAGACTTATGGTCACTTGATCTTTGATAAAGGAGCCACAACCATCCAGTGGAAAAAAGATAGTCTTTTCAACAAATGGTGCTGGTTTAACTGGAGGTCAACATGCAGAAGAATGCGAATTGACCCACTCTTATCTCCTTGCACTAAGATCAACTCCAAGTGGATCAAGGACCTCCACATAAAACCAGACACACTGAAACTATTAGAAAAGAAACTTGGGAAGACCCTGGAGGACATAGGCACAGGGGGAAAGTTCCTGAACAGAACACCAATAGCTTATGCTCTAAGATCAAGAATTGACAAATGGGACCTCATAAAATTACAAAGTTTCTGCAAGGCAAAGGACACTGTCAGAAGGACAAAAACAACCAACAAAGTGGGAAAAGATCTTCACCAACCCCACATCCGACAGAGGGCTAATATCCAATGTATACAAAGAACTCAAGAAGTTAGACCCCAAAGAACCAAATAACCCTATCCAAAAATGGGGTACAGAGCTAAACAAAGAATTTTCACCAGAAGAAATTCGGATGGCTGAGAAACACCTTAAGAGATGTTCAACATCATTAGTCATCAGAGAAATGCAAATCAAAACAACCCTGAGATTCCACCTCACACCAGTCAGAATAGCTAAGATTAAAAACTCAAGAGACAACAAATGCTGGCGAGGATGTGGAAAAAGAGGAACACTCCTCCACTGTTGGTGGGATTGCAAAATGGTAAAACCGCTCTGGAAATCAGTGTGGCGGTTCCTCAGAAAATTGGGCATGTCCCTTCCAGAGGACCCTGGCATACCACTCCTGGGCATATACCCAGAGGATTCCCCTGCATACAATAAAGACACATGCTCCACTATGTTTATAGCAGCCTTGTTTATAATAGCCAGAAATTGGAAGGAGCCCAAGTATCCCTCAAAGGAGGAATGGATACAGAAAATGTGGTATATTTATACAATGGAATACTACTCAGCAATTAAAAATAATGAATTCATGCAATTTGTAGGTAAATGGTTAGACCTGGAAAATATCATCCTGAGTGAGCTAACCCAATCACAAAAGAATACACATGAAATGCAGTCACTGATAAGTGGATATTAATGAGCCCAGAAGCCCTAAATACTCAAGGCACAATTAGCAAGTCAAATGATTCCCAAGAAGTAAGGAGAGAACCCTGGGCCTGGAAAGATTGGATCCAGTTTTGTAGAGAAACCGTGGGGAGAGGGGGAATGATTGGGGAATAGTTGGGGGGGAGAGGACCTATGGGACATAGGGAGGGGGGGAACTGGGAAAGGGGAAAGCCTTTGGAATGTAAACATAGAATATAGAAAATAAAAATTAAAAAAAAAAAGATGAAACAAATCCTTTCTCACACAAATTACTTTTGTTCATGGTATTTACCACAGCAACAGAAACCCAAGACAAAAATTGTATATACACATATATATTTGTATATATGTATAGCATATATATACATAAATAAAATTCAAAAACAAAGCTAACATTATAAATTATAGATTAACAAAAATAATGAAAAAAATGTGTGATACAATCCCTATTAAAATCCTACCTGGGGCTGGAGAGATGGCTCAGTGGGTAAGAGCACCGACTGCTCTTCCAAAGGTCATGAGTTCAAATCCCAGCACCCACATGGTGGCTCACAACCATCTGTAAAGAGATCTGATGCCCTCTTCTGGTGTGTCTGCTACAGTGTACTTACATATAATAAAAAAATTTAAAAAAAAAATCCTACCTGGCTTCTTTGCAGAAATGAGCAAGGTAATTCTTAAAAGTCATATAAAATCAAAGGACAAAAATGATAAAAAATAATATTGAAAAAGTTAACTCAAAATTCTTCACTTCAGATTTTACTAAACAACATAATTAACTTTAATCAAGACAGCATAAGGATAAATGTATTGATGAATAAGTAAAATCCAAACTTCAACAAAGATAAAATTTTTAAAAAAGAGTGAGTCCATGAAGTTGGGAGGGAAAAAGTACAGGGATAGAGTGGAAGTAGAAGAGTGGGGATTGGGGCTGACTGGGTCTGAACACATCGTTTGTCTGTGTGGTGGTCTGAGTGAGAATGGTTCCCAAAAGGCTCATATATTGGAATGCTTGGTCCCTCATTGGTTGAACTGTTTAGGAAGGGTTAGAAGGTGTGGCACTGTTGGAGAAAATATATCACTAGGGGTGTGATGTGAGGTTTCAAAGCCCACACTGTTCCCCATTAGCTCTCACTTTCTGTCTTGTGCTTATGGTTCAGAGTGAAAGCTTTAAGCCTGCCTGCTATCATGCTCCTGGCCATGATGGTCATGGACTCTAACTCTTGGCAACTGTAAGCCCCCAACTAAATGTTTCCTAAGTTGTATTGGTCATGGTGTTTTGTCATGGCAATAGAAAAGTAACTAATATGTATGGATATTAAATAATAGTATTTAATAAAATATGGAAAAACATTAAATTTTAGCCAACTGATCTTTGTCAAGGGTGTCAAAACATTTCAGTGGTGAAAATGTTGTTTTCTCCTAATTGCCAGAAAAACAGGACTGGATATCTGAATGAAAAAGAATGAAATTGGACTCCTCATTTGCATAAAACTTTATTCAAATGGATTAATATAACATATAAGTGACAATTATAAATCTCTTAAAGTATGCAAAAATATCTGTGGTCTTCACTTAGATAATAGTTTTTCCATCACTGTCACCAATTTTTAAAAATAGATAAATGCAACCTCATCAGAAATAAAAACAATTTTTGTTATATTTGATCTTACAGTGTTGGCACGGCTAACCCAGGACTCACAATGCAGAGTTCCATATTGCCCAGGCAGGCTCCAACTCACTATGTTGCCACAGTTAATCTTGAACTTAATCTCCCTGCCTACAGTTCCTGAGTGTTGAGATTACTATCCTGCACCACCATGCATGGCTGTAATTTTTTTTTCTTTTTTCTTTTTGGTTTTTCAAGACAGGGTTTCTCTGTGTAGCCCTGGCTGTCCTGGAACTCACTCTGTAGACCAGGCTGGCCTCGAACTCAGAAATCTGCCTGTCTCTGCCTCCCAAGTGCAGGGATTACAGGCGTGCGTCACCACGCCTGGCTCGGCTGTAATATTTTTTGACAATACCTTGTATTTATATTACAAGGTCTTTTTAAAATTAATTTTTGTGTTTGTATTTATATGTGTGTGGGTATGAAGGTCAGAGCACAATTTGCAGGAGCTGATTCTTTCCTCATACCATGTGGTCCCAGGGATGGAACACAAATCATCACACTTGGCAGCAGGTGCCTTTATACACTGAGCCATCTCACTGGTCCCATATTGTAAGTGTGCAGACTTTCTGTTTATTAGGTTTCAAATGGCTGTGGTGTCTACTTAACATATCAAAGTGGACCAGGCTGCCAGGTTCTCCCTCATGCTGAAGTTTCTACCTGTTACAGGGTATGGCTAGCATACCCCACTAGCTAAAATTCTCCAACCCAGGGGCTGTGCTGCCCTTCCCCATATATAATCCAGCTATTTTGGTTACCTGCTCACTCTCCCCTCCTCCTGCTCAAGGCAGGGTTTCTCTGTGTAGCCCTGCCTGTTCTAGAATTCTAAGATCTGCCTGTCTCTGCCTCCCAAGTACTGGGACTAAAGTTGTGCTCCACCACTGCCCTGCTACCTGCTCTCCTTTTATCTACCCTTATCCTCCAGGTCTCTTGGTCTGCCTCCTCCTTCTCCCCTCTCTTCCCCACTATCCACACAAAGTCAGGCTCAGTCTTGTCATGTTCACTCTAGACTCTCCCAGATATCCCTGCCTCTGATTATACTCTCCCTTTTATCTAAAATAATCTAAAATATCTCTTCCACCATACTCAGTACTCATGTCCTTTCATTTCTTTTCTTTCATTCACTGTTTAAAATCAGATACCAACCTAAAAATTTTTCTTAACATTTTAGCTTTCATCACACTAACCCAATAGGGAGTATTTGAGAAAAATGATCACTGATATGCCAAACAATAAAATAAGATAATTACCTTTACCTTCCAGTTATGCAGATTTCAGTGGTGATATAAAAGACAATGCTCAAACTATATCATTGAGCAAGTAGTAGTAATAAACCCTTCCTCACTACGCCAAGCCCTCTTTTATTATTTTACTTAATTTTAAGACATGTATTTATTCTTTTATTTTTATTTTCATATTTGTATATGGGTGTTTTGCCTGTCTGCGCATTGTATATGTGCCTGAGGCCCATGGAGGACAGAATGCTTTGGGTTCCCTTGGGATAGTTATGAGACACATGTAGGTGGCAGGAACAAACCCAGGTACTCTGAAAAAGCAGCCAGTGCTCTTAAACACTGAGTGTTCTCTCTAGCCCCTGAATTTTTAAGACAGATATACAAGTTGGCCTTAAACTAATGTTCTCCTTGCTTGCATCTCTCTAGTGATGAACAGAACTGACTCGCAAACTGTCCTCAAACTTCCACATACATGCTGTGACACACATGACCCCCTCCCACATATTCACTAAATAAATAATGTAGTATTTTTAAGAGCAAGAAAAGAGGCTGTCGTAGATGACTCACTGGGTAAAAGTCTTTGTTGCGCAAGGAGTGAGGACCAAGTAGAGATCCCCAGCATTCACATAACAGGCCTAAGCTCTGGGGGCAACGCTGGGAACTGGCTGGTAAACCAGCCGAGGCAGAGCAGTCAACTCCAGCGAATAAAGAAGAGAGTAAAAGATGAAGATACCCAGTATCTCCCTGGTCCTCCAGATGGGCTGACACAGGCAGGCATACTCACACACATCTACACAAGCATAACACACACACACACACACACACACACACACACACACAAAGCTGAAGAAAAATTCTGAACCTCCAATAATGTGAAAGGTCTGAGACTTAAGAATACACTCCTGGTCAACTAAAAGCAAATACTGGGATTAAAGGCATGCGCAACTACTGCCTGGCTTAGAGTAGAGATTTTAATGTAACTCTAAATGTTAGACAAATACAAAGTGTGACACCATTGTATACCATTAGAATAGCTTCCATTAGTCACATTGTTTGGATAGGACTCATATATTATTTTTTCTCTCCTGTGCTAGGATACATCTTTAGTTCTGTCAGGTTTCTTTTTGTTGTGAGCAGGCAGATAGCAGGAGTGGGTGCTAGACTGGCAAGGCTGGGGCTGGTGTGGCTCTTTCTGTGGCTTTCTGGCAGTCCAGTGTTTGTAGAATTTTAGAGTAATCCCAGCACTTGGGAGGCAGAGGCAGGTGGATTTCTGAGTTCGAGGCTAGCCTGGTCTACAGAGTGAATTCCAGGACAGCCAGGGCTATACAGGGAAACTCTGTCTCAAAAAAAAATCAAAAAACAAAACAAAACAAAAAACAAAACAAAAAATCCCTCTATATCTTTAAATTTACCTACTAATTTTTTTTCACTATTGTTCTTACTGTTGCACTTTCCGAACACTTGACAGGTTCTATCAGTCCTTCACAAATGCATGATTTCAAATAATTGATCCCTGTCTATAACTTGCCTTTTCTTTCCCTTTTTGTTTGAGACAGTGTCACGATCTCACTGTGCAGCCTAGGCTGGCCTCCTCAAGCTTACTACATAACCTAAGCCTCCCTCAAAGTTTTGTTCCTCTCGCCTCAGTCTCCAGAGTGCAGTGATTACAGGTATGCTCCCACATGCGGCACCCTGGCTTCATCCTAACGGTATCCTGCAAACAGACCTTTTAACTTAACACAATATAATTCATCATTTTTTTCTCTTTTTATGAGTCACAATTTTAGTGACATCCAGGGAACTTCATCAGATCATAAAGAGTTTATTCTGTTTTCTACAAAATATCTAGCTTAAAAAAAAACCCTATTTAGAAGATTCTCCTTATTTTTTATAATGTATGGAGGATAGGTTGAAATTTATTATTTTGTATTTGAGTGGCTATAGTGCTGGATTGATCTCAGGGGCTTTGCAAGTCCTGAACAAGGAAGGTCTCCAGTCCTGAATTCCACCACAACTCCTACGTGAGTCTACTTCTAAAATCCCTTTTCCACTATCTGTATGTTTATTTGCCAATGCAATCTTGATTATGCTTTGCATTGGTTTAAAACATTCTTTTTTTTTGTGTGTGCTTATATACCTTAAATGACAAATATCTTATGTAAATCCAATGCTTCCAAATACATACATATTATGAACTATCTCAACCAAGCTAATATGCTATGTATTATCACACATATTCAGTTTTGTTGTTGCAATAGCACTTAAAATCTTATCTGTAGAGCTAAGCAGTGGTGGCACATGCTTTTAATCCCAACACTTAGGAGGTAGAGGCAGGTGGATCTCTGAGTTCAAATCCACCTGGTCTACAGACCAAATTCTAGGACCGCTAGAGCTATACAGAAAAACCCTGTCTCAAAACAAAAAACCAAAAATCTTATCTATAGTTTAAGGTGTTTTTTTTTTAATTTTTTATTTTATTGAATTGTTCTGGAATTATAGGTCATTTGTCTTTCTACAGAAAATGTTTCTGGGAAGTCCAGTGCAGTGGATATATATCTATAATTATAGCACTTAGGAGACAGAGGCAGATGGATCAACAATTTGAGGTCAGCATGGGCTAACAGTGAGTTCAAGGGCCTTCTGAGCTCCAAATCAAGACCTGGAAAGAGAAAAGAGAAGAACCAAGGTAATTTAATCTGATTCCTTGTTTTTGCTTCATTTGCTTTAAGGCAGAGTGCTGGCTGACTGGAGCCGGATATAGCTATCACCTGGGAGGCTCTCCTAGTTCATGACAAATACAGAGGGGGACACTCTCAGCCAGCCATTGAACTGAGCACAGGGTCCCCAATGGGGGAGCTAGAGAAAGGACCCAAGGAGCTGAAGGGGTTTGCAGCGCCATAGGAGGAACAACAATATGAGTCACCCAGTACTCCCAAAGACAAAATCATTAACCAAAGAGTATACCCATGACTCCAGATGCATAGGCAGCAGAGGACGGTCTTGTTAGACACCAAAGGGAGGCCTTTGGTCCTGGAAAGACTTGATGCCTTTGTGTAGAGGAACACCTGGACAGGGAAGTGGGGGAGGGTTGATTGGGGAAGGGAAGATGGCTTATGGGATTTTCGGGGGAGGGGGAAACCAGGAAAGGAGACATTTGAAATGTAAATAAAGAATATACCTAATTTAAAAAAAAGGCAGAGTTTACATAGCCCAGGCAGGCTGTGGACTTGACATATAGATAAACATGAGTTTGAATTCCTGACCCTCCTGTGCCTCTCTTGAGTATGGGGATTACAGGCAAACACTACCATTCCCAGCCTTTGATTCTTTTTTTTTTTTTTTTTTTTTTTTTGGTTTTTTTCTAGACAGGGTTTCTCTTTGTAGCCCTGGCTGTCCTGGAACTCACTCTGTAGACCAGGCTGGCCTCGAACTCAGAAATCCGCCTGCCTCTGCCTCCCAAGTGCTGGGATTACAGGTGTGCGCCACCACGCCTGGCGCCTTTGATTCTTTTAATAGTACTCTATATACTATACTTCAGATCAGAAATTATATATATTTATATTTATATATATGATAGATACTTTTTGAAATTGTGTTGTCCTCAATTGTTCATTACTAAAATAACAACAACAACAAACCCCCACACCCCCACACACAATTTGATTACTCTCTGATTGGACCTCAGGCATTATGCTAAATTGTGTAGCTTAAGAATTTTGTGTGTGTATGTGTGTGTGTGTGTGTGTGTATTCTTTTAGATTTATTATACAAACAAATAAATTTAATTCTTCTGTTTGTGGGTTGCTTTCTTCTTGAAACAGTGTCTCCTTGACCTCAAAGTCATGATCTCCTCCCTCTATCTCCTAAAATCTGGGAATTGCAGGCATACACCACTCTGTCCAGCTTCTTTTTCTTTTTCAGTGCCATATTTCTTCAGAAACTGTGGGGTTCTTTTTTGTTTTGTTTTATTTGTTTGTTTTTTGTTTGTTTTGTTTTTGTTTGTTTGTTTGTTTTTGTTTTGTTTTGTTTTGGTGCCAGGTCTCACTCTATAACTCTGACTGGCCTGGAACTTGGTATGTAGATCATGATGGCTTTGAATCCCCAGAGATCTGCCTGCCTCTACTTGCTGGGTTAAATGTATGCATTACCATGCTTCATTACTTTCCATGTTTTTGTTACTCCAAACTCCTTTTCTTCTTGCCCTGAGTCTCTGGTGATACAAATGCTAGACCATCTGGTGCTGTTATATAGGTCCAAGAGGCTGCTCATTTTTTAAACCTCTTTTTCCTCTATTAATTTCTACTGATATATTCTCAAATTTGCTGTCTCGTTTGTCATGTCCACTGAGATTCTCATGACCATAGAGTGTTTCTCAGTGCTGCATATCTCACTTTGTTCTCCTATGGGTCATTTGTTTCCAGGTTGGTCCTGCATACATAATTTTCTGTTCTCTTTGTCTAATTTGACCAAGATTACAACTATTTTTTTATTTTAAAAATCCAGATGCAGGGACCCTGGCACCAAGAAGCAATTACTGTTAGTTATTCTAGGGTCACAGTTGTCCACACAGTATGTGAAACCACACAGGGTCATATAACAGTAACTTTTATTTGCCTGTTCTAATTGTTATCTCCAAGTCTTACCGCCTGTTTGCTAACCTGGGCCTAGTCCTGGAAGCTTCTAGCTTCTGTACAGTCTTTACAAGGCCTACAATGTTTTCATCCTCTTGAGACTTGCTGCTGAATAAAGCTCACCCTTTCTACTGTTTCTGAACTCTGGCTGGCTGCTTCAACTCAGCTGTTCTCCCTCTCTGAGCTGATTGATTTCAATCTAGCTTCTCTCAATTTCTGATTGAATTGCTCTGCTTAGCCTCATACTAACTTTGGCAGTATGTTCTAGTCTCCTGGCTTCTTCTTATTCTCTGACTTGTACTGTCTTTAGCAGTCTAGCTTGTTCTCTCTCTGCAACCTGTCTCTACACAACTGATCTGGTAAAACTGCCTCCTTCCCTTTCCTCTCTCTTGAGAGTTGGACATATCCTATTCTGTCAAATCTTTCTCAATTCAGTCACTGTGTATACTACTCAATTAGATATCTATTGAGGTTTGGTCTTCTATTATATATTGTAATGCTAAATACTGGCCCCAAAGGCCTGGTAGCCCCTATGGACAAGAGAATCTGCACATATACAAGTGATGCTATGTAACCTTGTCCCCCAAGTTATCCCTGACTGGTGAATAAAGATGCCTATATTTTACAGCTGGGCAGAGCTTGGGTTTGCAGGATTGGGGCCTAAGGGGAGACCATGAGGAAGGGGAAAGAGAAGAGAGAAAGGTCGCTATGGGATAAGCCATCAAAAGAACTGGCCTTGTGGCCAGTTGGGAGTTGGAGCGGCCCATGTGGAAAATGGCAAGTCATAACTCGGGGTTATTAATAGGGAGGTAAAACTAATAGCTTAGATAGTAGATATCTACCCAGTTCTAGTGCTAATTAAAGTTTATTATAAATATAAAAGTTGTGTGTCTTTGATCTGGCAACTGAATGATCAAAGGCCAGGTAGTAACCCCTGAGAAATAACAAATTATCACTTTCAAACATGGGTGCTTCCTTCTACAAACTAACCTTACCTTCATTGGGATTAAAAGTGTATACTAAGGTGTGTCTGTATTCCAACCAGAGGGATTAAAGGTGTGTGCCTAGCCACATCATAACTAGAAACAGGCTTTTTTTAGTAAATAACACAATCTCAGGGTTCAAAGTGTGATCAAATATCCTGTAACAGTGTAGGATTTCAAATGCTTGAGGGTTTAATAGTTTATTTTCTTTATGCACAGAAGATGTGTAAACAAACATATACATAATATTCCATTACAGAAAATAGATCTGTTCCTTAAAATAGTCTGGATTTTTAAGATATCCTATAGGTCATTTTTCTAAATCCAGACACAAGAAAAAGAAAAAGGCGAGAACAAAACAAGGGGGCAGGGCACAAGCCCATAATTCCAGCTACTTGAAATGCTGACATGGGCAAATCAGTTTTGTTTTGTTTTTTAATTTTCATTTCTTTATTGGATATTTTATTTATTTACATTTTAAATGTTATCCCCTTTCCTGATCCCCCCCAACACACACAGAAGCTCCCTATCCCATCCCCTTCCTCCTGCTCCTATGAGGGTATGCCTCCACCCACTCGCCCATCCACTCCCGCCTCCCCACCCTCACATTCCCCTACACTGAGGCATCGAGCCTTCACAGGACCAAGGGCATCTCCTTTCTTTGATGCCCAACAAGGCCATCCTCTGCTATACATATGGCTGGAGCCATGGGTCCCTCCATGTGTATTCCTTGGTTGGTAGTTTAGACCCTGGGAGCTCTGGATGATTCATATTGCTGTTCTTCTTATGGGGTTGTAAATCCCTTCAGCTCCTTCAGTCCTTTCTCCAACTCCTCCATTGGGGACCTCATGATCAGTTCAATGGTTGGCCGTGAGCTTCCTTCTCTGTATATGTTAGGCTCTGTCAGAGCCTCTCAGGAGACAGTTATATCAGGCTCCTGTCAGCATGTACTTCTTAGCATCCTCACAGGTGTCTGCATTTGGTGACTGTATGTGGGATGAATCCCCAGGTGGGGCAGTATCTGGATGGCCTTTCCTTCAGTCTCTGCTCCACACTTTGTCTCCATATTTTCTCCTATGAGTATTCTGCTACCCCTTCTAAGAAGGACTGAAGCACCCACACTTTGGTCTTTCTTCTTCTTGAACTTTATATGGTCTGTGAATTGTATCTTGGGTATTTCAAGCTTTTGGGCTAATATCCACTTATCAGTAAGTACATACCATGTGTGTTCTTTTGTGACTGGGTTACCTCACTCAGGATATTTTCTAGTTCCATCCATTTGCCTAAAAATTTCATGAAGTCATTGTTTTTAATAGCTAAGTAGTACTCCATTGTGTAAATGTACCACATTTTTTTGTATCCATTCCTCTTTGAAGGACATTTGGGTTCTTTCCAGCTTCTGGCTATTATAAATAAGGCTGTTATGAACATAGTAGAGCATGTGTCCTTGTTATATGCTGGAGCATCTTTTGGTTATATGCCCAGGAGTGGTACAACTAGGTCCTCAGGTAATACTATGTCCAGTTCTCTGAGGAACTGCCAGACTGATTTCCAGAGTGGCTATACCAGCTTGCAATCCAACCAGCTGTGAAGGAGTGTTCCTTTCTCCACATCCTCATCAGCAACTGCCGTCACCTGAGTTTTTGATCTTAGCCATTCTGTTTGGTGTGAGGTGGAATCTCAGAGTTCTTTTGATTGCATTTCCCTGATGACTAAGGATGTTGAACATTTCTTTAGGGGCTTCTCCACCATTTGAGTTTCCTCAGTTGAGAATTCTTTGTTTAGCTCTGTAACCCATTTATAAATAGGGTAATTTGATTGTCTGGAGTCTAGTTTCTTGAGTTCTTTGCATATATTGGCTATTACCCCTCTATCAGATGTAGGATTGGTAAACATCTGTTCCCAATCTGTTGGTTGCCGTTTCGTCCTATTGACAGTGTCCTTTGCCTTACAGAGCTTTGCAATTTTATGAGGTCCCATTTATCAATTCTTGATCTTAGAGCATAAGCCATTGGTGTTCTGTTCAGGAACTTTTCCCCTGTGCCCATGTATTTGAGGCTCTTCCCCACTTTCTCTCCTATTAGTTTCAGTGTATCTGGTTTTATGTGGAGGTCTTTGATCCACTTGGACTTGAGCTTTATACAAGGAGTTTATCCTTTGAGTAGAGGAAGGCTACTGATTTGTTTGAGTTAATTTTATATTCAGCCAATTTGCTGAAGTTGTTTATCAGGTTTAGGAGCTCTCTAGTGGAATTTTTGGGGTCACTTATCATATCAAATGTGATATGCAAATATATCTACAAATAGTGATATTTTGACTTCTTCCTTTCCAATTTATAGCCCTTTGGCCTCCTTCTGTTGTCTAATTGCTCTGGCTAGGACTTCGGGTACTATATTGAATCACAATTTCAAAGCCAGCTCAGCCAACTTAGTGCAACTCTGTTTCAAAGTTAAAAATACAAGACTTGAAACAAGGCATACAGTTCAATTACGGTTACTTATCTACATGTAGGAGGCCACAGATTCAGCCCTAGTATCACAAAACGAAACAAACTAAAACAGGTATGGTGGCACATGCCTAATCGGCATTTTAATTCAGCATTAGGTATGTGCAAACAACAGAATCATCAGTTCAAAGCCAACCGAAGCCCCACAGTGAGTTAGAACCACCTTGGGCATCAGCAAACCCTGTTACCAAAAAGGGGGGGGGGAGAAAGAACAAAGAAAAAAGGAAGAAGGGCAGGAAAGGGAAGGGAAGGAAAGAAGGGGAAAGAGGCCTGTGAGATGGCTCAGTGTGGAAGCACTTGCTTCTCAAGCCCAACTACCTGAGTGCAATCACTGGAACACAGTTCAAGGGGAGAAGGTACAGGGGAGAACTGACTCCACAAAAGTTGTCCTCTAGACATCTATCCTTATGAGTGTGTAAGCACACACAATTATAATGTAATTTTTACAAGACTAGACTGAACAAATAAAGCTCTCAGAAATCTGCTAACATCCTTTGACAGAACAACAAGACATCAGCATGTAAAAATATGTAAAAATAACTTTAAGCAGAAAACAATGTACAGTTTGAAATATCAAAAGACCATAAAAAAAGAATAAAGGCTACAGTGAGGTATGAGGTCCCTTTGAAATTTTTCTTGACAGTCTTTCTATACTTATTAGACCAATGGCTTAATCCAGCTAGTACATATTTTATATTATTTTTAAATATTTATTTTATGTGTATGGGTGTTTTGCTTGCATGAATGGGTGTATATCACATACAAGCAGTGCCCACGGAGATCAGATAAGGGTCTTGAATTTCCTGGAACTGAGTTACAGATGACTGTAGATGCTGGGTCCTCCAGAAGAGCAGCCAATGCTCCTAATGCACTGAGCCATCTCTCCAGCTCTATTTTGTCTATTCTTAAAAGTGGGGAAAGGGAGTAGTCACACTTGGCGGGGGCAGCTGGAGCAAGGAATGCAGCTGTTCCCTGTAATATGAGTGTTTCTTCCTACCTCTCAGCATACAAGAGTTTATCCCACTTTGTAGCATACAAGACAAAAATAAAAGTTAAGACTTACTTATCTACAATAATACCAAAGTTAAAGAAAAAAGATCCCCCAAATAAAAACAGTTATGTTCTTCTTCATGGGCTATAAGGAAAAAAATGTTGTTTTTTTCCCCTGTACTTACATGGGTAAGATAAATTGATTTCTAGTTGTTACACTAAAGAGTAAAATCAGTTACCAAACAACCATATTTACTCTTATTTCTTGATAGTAGTAGGATATTTGACAGGTGTAGTGGCACACACCTATAATCCCAGCAACTCAGAATACAGAGGCAGGAGAATCACTACCAGTTCAAAAACAGCTTGGTTTATAGAGCAAGTTACAGGCCTTCTAGGGCAGCAGCAAGACCTGTCAAAGGGAAGGCCAAGCACGGGAGAGAGGACAGCCTCACTTGTACGTAGGTCACACTGATCACTGACAACACCAAGAAAAGGAGTTACTACAGGACAGAAAACCAAACAACACCCAAGTCACACATGGAGTTAAGGCAGTGATTTTTTAAAAAATGATTTATTTTTATTTTATAAGCATTGCCTGCAACTATGTCTGTGTAAGAGTGTTGTATCCCCTGGAATTGAGAGTTACAGACAGTTGTGAACTTCCACACAGCTGCTGGGAATTGAACCTGGGTTTTCTAGAAGAGTCAGTGTTCTTAACTGCTGAGCCATTTCTCCAGCCCCTAAGGAAGTGATTTTAAATAAACAAAATTTATTACTTTGAGATTTTTATGAAAACATACATATGAATGGAAAACATATCTATAGACTATATGTTCTTTTACATTTTATGAGTATACAGTGTAGATGTGTACATGTACATTTTTCACATGTATGCTCACATGTATGTATGCTCTTACATTTTATTCAATGAGATAAGACTTCTCAATCAGACCCAGCCTACTCTGGGGAACACCTAATAGGCAGCCAACACACCCACCTGGGTTTTACATGAATTCTGATCAATAAAAGCACTCCAATCGCCCAACCATCTCCACAAAATATTTCTAAAGAAGTACTGTTGCAGCCGGGCGCACGCCTTTAATCCCAGCACTTGGGAGGCAGAGGCAAATGGATTTTTGAGTTCGAGGCCAGCCTGGTCTACAGAGTGAGTTCCAGGACAGCCATAGCTATACAGAGAAACCCTGTCTTGAAAAAACCAAATCCAAAAAAACCAAAAAAAAAAAAAAAAAAGTATTGTATAGCATTTATATATACAATTTCTTAACAAATATAAGTAAACGAACAATATATAACCTTTAAGGATCCTAAGATGACTCTCTTTGACAAAAAGATATATTAATTTTACAACATTCTAATTTCCTCAAATATTGAACCCTTTTATGTGCAAAAAAATTTAAAAAGCTCAAATTTCCAAACAGATAAAAATTATTTTCTGGAAAAGTAAAGTTACTGCTTTCACTATAAAAAGCCGGGCGGTGGTGGCACACGCCTTTAAATCCCAGCACTTGGGAGGCAGAGGCAGGCGGGTTTCTGAGTTCGAGGCTAGCCTGGTCTACAGAGTGAGTTCCAGGACAGCCAGGGCTAACACAGAGAAACCCTGTCTCGAAAAAAAACAAAACAAAACAAACAAAAAATAAGTCGAATTTTCTGGCAGGCATGGTAGTATATACCTTTAACTTAATCCCAGTACTTGAAAGGCAGAGGCAGAAGCAGAGACAGAGGTAGATCTCTATGAGTTTCAGGCCAGTCTGGTCTAAATAGCAAGTTTTAAGCCATCCAGGGCTACACAGAGAGACCCTGTCTCAAAATACTAATGACAACAACCAATAATAACAACAATTAGAAAAGTTACCCTATATTTTAATCTAAAAACCATTTCGTGCTATTTTACTTATGAGCATACTATAAATGACAAGTTTAAATATAGACAATAGCTGTCCATTAAGAAAGACGCAGTTTGTGCCAGGTGGTGGTGGCGCACGACTGTAATCCCAGCACTTGGGAGGCAGAGGCAGGCGGATTTCTAAATTCAAGGCCAGCCTGGTCTACAGAGTGAGTTCCAGGACAGTCAAAGCTACACAGAGAAACCCTGTCTCAAAAAAATCCAAAAAAAGAAAAAAAAAAAAAAAAAAAAAAAGAAAGAAAGAAAAGACGCGGTTTTCTCTAAGGGGCTAGCCACTGGAAGTTTGACCATGCTTCAGTGAGTATATGAACAATACAAATTGATTTATTTATTTTTCTTCTTTTATCTTTTCTTCTTTCCTTTGGGGGAAGCCAGAAGGGGAGAGGGGGTGGGCCTAGGAAGACTAGAAAGTGAATGTGATCGGACTGCATTATATGAAACTCCAAAATTATCAATAAAAATATTATGTTGGGGGAAAAAAAAGAATTGCTGGGTGGTAGTAGTACTTGGCTTTAATCCTAGCACTCAGGAGGCAGAGGCAGGTAGATCTCTGAGTTCCAGGCCAGCCTTGTCTACAGAGTAAGTTCTTAGACAGCCAGGGCTACACAGTCTTGAAAAACCAGGGGGAAACTGTTCCTAGCACGGGGGAGGTTCCTGTAGGGAGGAAAGCTGAGACTCCCAGCCCGGCAGGAAGCATGCTGCCTGGCAGAATAAAGCAGTCTGGAAGAGCAAGGGAACTGCAAGGGAAGAGCGGCTCTGCTCCTGTCACACTTGGCGTGAGGCTCCAGAGGCGCAGAGGCCAGCAGGGGTTGGAGGGTACCTCCCCCACATACACACATGCCAGAACCCCAAGAATACTGAGGCTATTGAGACCAACAGCTCCCACTTGTCCCTCCAGCACACTACATATTAGAACCAGAGAAATCGGAGACCTTCTCCACTCATAGTTCTTATTTATATATTGCTCCTTTAGGTTTCCAGACTTGTTTTGTATCTTCACCTAATTTAATATAAAGTATTCTTTACCATACTATTCTCTGCATCCAATCTCATATACTCTCCCCTCCCTCTCCTTTTCTTTCTTTTTTTGGTTTTTCAAGACCAAGTTTCTCTGTGTAGCCCAGGCTGTCCTGGAATTCAGAGGTCTACCTGCCTCTGCCTCCCGAGTGTACGGATCACACCACCACCTGGTCACCCTCCCTCTCACTCTCACACCGTTCTTTTTTCCTTTATTCTTTGGTTCTTTAATTGTAAACTTCCATAGCTCCAATAGCTCCAACTCTAAAATTTGAAGACTCTAGCAGCATCCCAATTTTTCTTTTCTTTCTTTTTCTTTTTTTTTTTTTTGTTTGTTTTTTTCGAGACAGGGTTTCTCTGTGTAGTTAGGGCTGTCCTGGAACTCACGCTGTAGACCAGGCTGGCTTCGAACTCAGAAATCCGCCTGCCTCTGCCTCCCAAGTGCTGGGATTAAAGGCGTGCGCCACCACCACCCGGCACCAATTTTTCCTTTGTGAACATTGCAAATACTCTAACTGAAAGAATATAGCTGATTTAAAAGATAAACCAAGCAAAGAAAAAAGTAAAGATGTTAAAGCCCAATGCAATGTAATCTACATTAATTACATTAGTTGTAGGTAAATTACAATGAGGAACAAGAAAAGCCAAGACAACATAACTCCTCCAAAAAAAAACCTATAGTAATGACATCTAATGAAAGTACCTTTTAAAATGTAGTCCCAGGCAGAGAGCTCAAAAGAGTATGTTTAAAGAAGAAAATAAGCGTCTGATGGAGAATACACATGGCTGAGTGACATAGGGAAGGCAAGGTAAGGTATGAAAGAGGAAATCAGCAGAGGGAATGCTGGCAAAAACCAAACCAAACCAAACCCCAGCCTGATGTGCTGGAAGTGAAGAACAGAAGTCAAATTAGACCTCCTGTGGATGAAAGAGGGGACAGAATATAAGCCTGAAGACATGGCAGAGGAACTAGACCAGACAAGGACAAAGATAAAATAATCCGAAGGTTCCAGTGGGAATCCCAGGACATGTGTGATAATGGAAAAGGACCAAATCTATGGATAACAAGCATAAAGAATCAAGTCATAAAAACATAAGAAACATTCTTTTAGATTTATTTGTATGAGTGTTTTACCTCCATGTATGTATGTACATGTGTGCCTGGTGCCTATGGAGGTCAGAAGTTACTGGATCCCCTGGAACTGGAATTATGGAACAGTTATGAACAGCTGTATGGATGCTATGAACCAAATAAGGGTCCTCTGTAAGAGCAACAAGTGTTTTTAATAGCTAAGCCATTGTCTGTTTCTATGTATGTATGTATGAATGTATGTATGTATGTATGTATCTATCTATCTATCTATCTATCTATCTATGTTTTTCAAGATAGGGCTTCTCTATGCAGCTCTAGCTGTCCTGGAACTTAATCTGTAGACCAAGTTGGCCTGGAACTTGCACAGAATCACTTGCCTCTGCCTCCCGAGTGCTGGGATTAAAGGCGTGGGCCACCACCTCCTGACTTAAAATAATATTTAAAAAAAAATCCAAATAGGCTGGAAAGACAGTCCAGTGGCTAAGGGCACTGCAACTTTTTAAAACCCAGTAGAACTACCTGGACAAACATATATGATTTTTCTCACCCTTAAAAATTTACATTTATTTATTTAATGTGTGTAGTAAAGGTGTGAGCACCAGGGCATATGTGTGACAGTCAGAGGACAACTTGCAGGAGTCAGCTACCTCTTTTCATTATATGGGACTCTAGTATTGAGCTCGGGTCACTGAGCTTGGTAGTAAATGCCTTTATCCACTGAGCTATCTCCTTGTTCTATTTACCAGTTCTGAAAGAACTACTGCCAATCCAGATTATTACATTTAATAATTGTTATAATTGAAGGAGAAATAAAGTTTCCATAATAAAACCAGACTAAAGGAATTTATGACCCTAAGCCAGATCTACAGAAAATTCTTGAAGGATTCTTCAAACAAACAAAGAAAACCAAAAAACCAAATCCATCTATGAAATGATACTAGAACAATAGCTATACAAGAAGAGACCACTGCAGAAATCAACAAATGACAGGAATCAACACATACCTTTCATCAATAACTGAATATTAGTGGCCTTCATTCCTTAATCAAGACACAAAATAGAACAAGGAGATGGCTCAGTGGGTAAAGGCATTTACTACCAAGCTCAGTGACCCAAGTTCAATACTAGAGTCCCATATAATGAAAAGAGGTAAAGACAAGATCAAATGTAGGAACAATGTATTTGCTGCCTCCAAGAAACACACAGAAGACAGACTCTACTTTAAGCTGAAGAGTGGAAAAGAGTATCCCAAGCAAGTAGACTTAGGAAACAACATAACAGTGAGGAAAGATAAAGATGCTAATTCAGAAATAACCCATTAAGAAGACATTACACTCCTGAAACTATATGCCATGAATACAGGTGTATCCAATTTTTTTCTTTACTTTTCTTTTTCTTTCTTTCCTTTTTCTTTTTTTGGAGACAGGGTTTCTCTGTATAGTCCTGTCTGTCCTTAAACTCAGAAATTGAACTCTGCCTCTGCCTCCCAAGTGCTGGGATTAAAGGTGTGCGCCACCACTGCTCGACTAGGTGTATCCAAATTCATAAAACAAAATAACCAGATGCAAAAGCAGATATTAACCCTAGCACAGTAGCATTGGGTAACCTGAATACCCCACTCTAACCAACTTACACATCTTTCCAACATAGACTAACAGAGAAATATATAAATTAAATGACATTAGAGAACAAGTAAACAATAGACTTCTACAGAACACTTTATGCACATGCTACAAAATACATATTCTCAGCAGCACATGGAACATTCTCTAAAATACATTACATATTAGGACAAAAAGCAAGATTTAACAAATACAGGAAGACTGAAATAATTCCTTATGTTGTACACAATGGAGTAAGAACAAGAAAAGCACTAAAACACAACCTCAAGGAGATTAAACAACACTACTGAATGATGAAGGGTCAATGAAGAAATTTTTAAAAATTGAAAATTCCTAAAATCGAAGAAAAATGAAAACACAACAAACAAAACTCTAAGATACAATAAAAGAAGGGAGTTTAAAACTCTAATTGCCTACATTATGTTATCAGAGAACTCTCAAATAAACAATGATACACCCAAGGAACCTGGAAATCAAAGAACAAGTCAAATCTCAAATAAGTAGATAAAAAGACATCAGGGAAGAAATTGGTGAAATTGAAACAAACAAACAGAATACAAAGACTCAATGAAGCAAAGAATTAGTTCATTGAAAAAAAATGAATTGTCAAACTCTTAGCCAAACTAACCAAATAAAGGTGTAAATTAATCAAATTAGAGATGAAAAGGGAGCCAACAATGGCCCCCTAAATTCATCTGGAATAACAAGAAACCCAGGATAGCTAAAACTATTCTCAACAATAAAAGGACTTCTGGGGGAATCAATATCCCTGACCTCAAGCAGTACTACAGAGCAATTGTGTTAAAAACTGCATGGTACTGGTACAGCAACAGGCAGGTAGATCAATGGAATAGGATTGAAGACCCAGAAATGAACCCACAGACTTATGGCCACTTGATCTTTGATAAAGGAGCTACAACCATCCAGTGGGGAAAAGATAGCCTTTTCAACAAATGGTGCTGGTTCAACTGGAGGTCAACATGCAGAAGAATGCGAATTGACCCATTCTTATCTCCTTGCACTAAGATCAACTCCAAGTGGATCAAGGACCTCTGCATAAAACCTGACACACTGAAACTAATAGAAAAGAAACTGGGGAAGACCCTGGAGGACATGGGCACAGGGGGAAAGTTCCTGAACAGAACACCAATAGCTTATGCTCTAAGATCAAGAATTGACAAATGGGACCTCATAAAATTACAAAGTTTCAGCCGGGCGTGGTGGCGCATGCCTGTAATCCCAGCACTTGGGAGGCAGAGGCAGGCGGATTTCTGAGTTCGAGGCCAGCCTGGTCTACAGAGTGAGTTCCAGGACAGCCAGGGCTACATTAGAGAAACCCTGTCTCGAAAAAAACCAAAAAAAAAAATTACAAAGTTTCTGTAAGGCAAAGGATACAGTCAGAAGGACAAAACAGCCATCAACAAATTGGGAAAAGATCTTCACCAACCCTACATCCGACAGGGGTCTAATATCCAATATATACAAAGAACTCAAGAAGTTAGACCCCAAAGAACCAAATAACCCTATCCAAAAATGGGGTACAGAGCTAAACAAAGAATTTTCACCAGAAGAAATTCGGATGGCTGAGAAACACCTTAAGAGATGTTCAACATCATTAGTCATCAGGGAAATGCAAATCAAAACAACCCTGAGATTCCACCTCACACCAGTCAGAATGGCTAAGATTAAAAACTCAAGAGACAACAGGTGCTGGCGAGGATGTGGAGAAAGAGGAACACTCCTACACTGTTGGTGGGACTGCAAGATGGTACAACCACTCTGGAAATCAGTCTGGCGGTTCCTCAGAAAATTGGGCATGACACTTCCAGAGGACCCTGTCATACCATTCCTGGGCATATACCCAGAGAATTCCCCTGCATACAATAAAGACACATGCTCCACTATGTTCACAGCAGCCTTATTTATAATAGCCAGAAGTTGGAAGGAGCCCAGATGTCCCTCAAAGGAAGAATGGATACAGAAAATGTGGTATATTTATACAATGGAATACTACTCAGCAATTAAAAATAATGAATTCATGCAATTTGTAGGCAAATAGTTGGATCTGGAAAATATCATCCTAAGTGAGTTAACCCAATCACAAAAGAATACATATGAAATGCAATCACTGATATTAATGAGCCCAGAAGCTCTAAATATTCAAGGCACAATTAGCAAGTCAAAAGATTCCCAAGAAGAAGGAAGGAGAGGCCCCTGGTCCTGAAAGGACTGGATCCAATTTGGTAGGAGAGTACCAGAATAGAGCAGAGAAATGGTGGGCTGGTGATTGGGGAATAGGTGGGGGTGGGGTGGGGTGGGGTGGAAGAGGACATACGGGACATATGGTGAGGGGGGGACGGGGAAAGGGAAAAGCCTTCAGAATGTAAACAAAGAATATAGAAAATAAAAAAATAAATAAAATGTAGCATACACTACCAAAAAAAAAAAAAAAAAAAGAAAGAAAGAAAGAAAGAAAGAAAGAAAGAAAGATAACAATGAAATTCAGAAAATCATTAGGACTTCTCTTGAAAGCATAATATAATAAACTGGTAAATCTTAAAGGAATAAATTTCTAGATGCATGTGACATGCCAGATTAAATCACAATGAGACAGTTTAAGCAGATCTATAACAGTGAGATTAAAATAATTTTAAATCTCCCAACTAAAAAAAGACAAAGCCACAGATGATTTTACTGGTAAATTCTATCAAACCTTTGAAGAATACCAGTTCTTCTCAAACCATTCCATAAACAGGAAAGGAGATGACATTGATACCAAAACAGATAAAACAAGGAAAAAAGAAAAGAAAATCATAGGCCAATCTTCCTGATACACTTAGATGTAAAAATTCTTAACAAAATACTTATAAACCAACCCAAGAACACATTAAAAGACTATTCACTGTAATCAAGTTGGGTTTATTCCAGAGATACAAGGATGATTCAATATTCATAAATATTATGAATTATATAAAGAATAGAAATCACATAATCACATGAGAAATGCTGAAAAGGCTTTTGCTAAAATACAATATCACTTCATATTCCCAAAGAAACATGAAATAGAAGGAACATAGCTCAACATAATAGACACTATATATGTCAAGCCTACAGCCATTATATATGAGAGAAAAGGTATTTTCATTAAATTAAGGAACAAGATAAGAGTATTCCACATTTTCTATTCTTTTTCAATGTAGTACTACCAGTCTTAAAGCAAAGAGTCAAAGAAAGCAAATGATAGGGATAAATATAGGAAAGGAAAATGTTAAGAGTATCTTTATTTGCAGATGCCATGACTCTATACATGAGCACCTAAAGACCCACTAGAAAACACACTAAGAGTTAATAAACCTTTTCAGCAAAGTGGCAGGATATAAGATTAACACACATAGCCATTAGCTTTCCTATATAATAATGACAAACTGAAAAATAAATCAGAGAGACAATCAAATTTACAACAACCTGCGCTGGTTAGATTTTTTTGTTGTTTTTGGGGGAGTGATTTGTTTTGTTGTTTGTTTGTTGTCTGTTTGTCAAAATAACATAAGCTAGGGTTATCTAGAAAGGGGAAATCTCAACTGAGAAAATATCTCCAATGGACTGGCTGTAGATGAGCCTGTAGAGCATTTTCTTGATTAATAATTGATGTGGGAAGGTCCAACCCAGTGTGGGCTGTTCCACCCCTCTGCAAGTGGTTCTAGATGGTATAAGAAACCAGGCTGTGCAAGCAAGTAAGCAGCATTCCTCCATGGTCTGCGTTCCTGATCTGACTTCCCTTCGTGGTGGACTGTAAGAGCTGGAAAGTAAAATACATCCTTTCTTCCACAAGTTGCTTTTGGCAGTGTCACAATAATAGTCTAAAAAACAAGCAAACAAAGCAAAACAAAAATAACTTTGGAATAAACCTATGCAAGGATATAGAAGGCCTCTACAATGAAAACATTATAAGATGCTGAAGAAACTGAGAAAAACAGAAGATGTAAGGACCTACCCACACTCCTAGATTTGAAGACTCATTGTAAAAATTACTGTCTTACCAAAAGCAATCTACAGATTAGTCACCATCAATATCCTGGTGACTTTCTTTCTTCACAGAAACAGAAAAAAATATTCTTAAAATTTATTGCCAATCTCTTATGAAGAAAACTTGTCTTTGCAACATACAGAGACCATGACATAAAACTACAACCCAACAAATTCAGAGTTGTAAGTTATACCCAATGAATATATCTACAAATCACTCTTGTAAAGCTCGGGGAATGTTGTGGAAGAAGAGGCAGAAAGATTCTAAGAACCACAGGATCTTGCTGTGGTATTGTATCTTCCAGTAGTGCCAGAAGCTACCACCATAAAGCCTTACTAACGTGATTGCCTAAACAAGAGCTGAACAAGGAAAACAAAGGCATATCAGAGATGTTGGGAGTGGGGCGTGGAGAGAAAGGACACAAGGCCTCAGTCCTACACAAAGAAGTACAGGCAACTAAGGAATGCTGAGAGTTTGAGAAATAAGTCTTCCCCAGGGAAGCACACACCAATTGGTTGTCCAATACCAAATGGTCAGCCCTGAAAACATATATATGAGTTACATTATATAGACTGAGTCCTCGAGACCTAGTTCTCGGACTTCCAGCTGCAGGGAGTTGGCTGTGGCCTTGGCCTGGGTCCTGCTATGGGATGGACGCTGGGGCTCTAAGTTGGTGGCCAGGAGGTGGTCCCCACGGAAGAGAGACAGGTGAGCCAGGGGATAGCTGTCCACAGTGCAGATGAACACGGCCATGTGACCCTGACCCACATCCAAGAGGGCCGACAGCTTTGGAGGGTCTGGGGCATCTGCATGAACAGAGCGGGGGCAGCTGCTCAGGCTGCTCTAGCCAACCTTGCTACATTCTAGTGTCACACTGTGCCACCCTCCTCTTGTACACACTCCATAGGCCCAGCTGGTCATGCCAGACCCCCAACCCCATGGCCCCAGGTCCCTCCAGCCTCCCAGTCCACTAACACACACACACACACACACACACACACACACACACACACACAAAGATAATACAATAGAGGATTTAGCTATAAATCCACACAGCTAGGGCCACCTAGTTTTTGATGGAGAAGTGTTTTCCTTCATGAAAATAAATGGTAAAATTGCTGATGAGGTTGTGATAAGTGTGAGGAGGGCTAACTCTTATTCACTGTACAACACAACACAAAGTTGTTCAGCCATTATGAAAATTGCTGTGGAAGTTTCTCAACAAAGTAAAATAGGAACACTTTTTTATGGGCGAGCTATTCTATTCCTGGCATACCCAAATGATGCTATATCCAAGCACCAAGATACTTGCTCAGCCTTGTTTTCTACTGTTCATATCACAACTCCAAGGAAATGGAACCAGCGTTCATCCAGAGAGGAATGGATAATGACAATGGGAGTATGTATACACAATGGCATATATTGAGCTGTAAATATGCAATCATGAAATCTGAAGACAAATGAACGGAACTAGAAAATAGTATTTTGAGTGGAGTATCTCAGGTTCAGAAAGAAAAACACTATATGTCTCTCTCATATATGGAGCCTAGCTTCCCTAACATGAACACTTATGTGAGAGCAAGTACTTACAGAACCCGAGAAAATTAGAAAGGGGTACATCAGAGGATTGATTCTAGAGATTCTCTCTGTAGGGGAATAAGTAAAATGTATTTGATACTAGTAAAAACAGAAGAGGAATCCTAGGGTGGAAAGGGTTAAGTGGAGAGAAAATGGAGGGAGATGAGGGAGGAGAGAGCAGGGGATGGTAGTCAACTGAAATACATGAAAAGGCCTCTAGGAAATCTGATCCTTAATGAGCTAATAACACACACACACACACACACACACACACAAAATTTAATGAGACTGAAGATAGTTGAGAGCTTGTTGCTCTTGTAGCAGACTAGAATTCAGTTCCCAGTGCTGGCATAAGGTAGCTCACAACTACTTAGAACTCCAGTTCAGGAGATTCAATGCCCTCTTCTATCCTCTGTGACTACTAATACACATGCACATGCACAAGCATATGTAAGCACAAATATTCACATTCACACAGATAAAATAAATCTTTTTAAATTTTTAAAGGAATTTCAATGGAGGTGCCTATCCTGTGCTGAGTGGATAAAGATGTTCCCAGAAGGGGCTGGAGAGATGGCTCAGAGATTAAGAGCACTGACTGCTCTTCCAGAGGTCCTGAGTTCAATTCCCAGCAACCACATGGTGGCTCACAACCATCTGTAATGGGATCTGATGCCCTCTTCTGGGATGTCTGAAGACAGCTACAGTGTACTCATATAAATAAAAATTAATAAAAAAAATTTAAAAAAAAAAAGATGTTCCCAGAAACCATGGATCATAAAATAAAAATCCCTGTACCAGAGACAGGCCACCTCCGGACAAGTTGCCAGTCAAGGAGGCTCCTGAAGCACCCCCCCCCCAAATAGCAAAAGCTATTGCCACTACTGGTAGCTGCCTACTAGACCCAGATAGCAAGCCCTTATAGCCAAAGATGTCATTAGCTCTGGACACAAGACATACAGAAATCAGACTGGAACTGAGTGAAAAGCTTCTTGCCTGTTAGCTTGCCTTTACATTGCTAGAAGCAGCTATGCAGGCTGCTAGGAGACAATTGTCCTCAACAGTCTTCCTGTGCTGTGAACCCTGTGCAGTAATACCGACTGGTCAGGCAAGCTGAGGTCACTGATAGCACAGTGGCAAGTTTGTTATGAAGTTCCTTTTTATAATCATTGTATTAAGAATTGTGGAGCTAGAGATACAGCTCATCGGTTAAGAGCACTGGCAGCTCTTCTAGAGAACCTGCCTTCAATTCCTCGTGCCCAGATGGCAGCAAACAACTGTCCGTAACTCCTGTCCCAAGGAATCCAACACCAAAACACAAAAAACAAAACAAAAACAAACAAACAAACAAGCTGTGCCCAGCTGGGCATGTGTGATGGCGCATGCCTTTAAGTGCAGCACTAGGGTAACAGGTAGCAGATCTTGAAATCAAGGTCAGCCTGGTCTATAAAGCAAGTCTAGGAAAACCAGGATTTACACACAGAAACCTTGTTTTTTAAACAAAACAAAACAAAACAAAACAAAGTAAAATAAAATAAAATAACATAGAACAGTGTTATATGAGTAACAAACCACTTTAGATTGGATTTAAAGGCCACTCCACAGGAAGGATTGCACATCTGGTACTGTGAGCTAGGTCAAAAGCCCGTGGCTAAAGTCTTAGCAGGGAAGCTATTTTTGTTGTTTTGCTAAAAGGACATGATGTGCCAGTCAATGTTACCCTTTAAATAACTGTTTTGTATCTGTAAATTAGTGCTGCTGTCAGCTCTACCCAGAGAAGCTGCCTTTTTGCCATGTCAGCCAGGTATAGTTCTCATCCATAATCCCATCTCTTAGGAGGTGGGAAACAAAAAGATCAGAGGTTCAAAATCATCCTTGGCTACATAGATCATGGCCATCAAGGGACATAGGAGACTAGTCTTATATACTGGAGCCATTCCATGCCACATCATGCCACCAGCAAAGCAAATGTCTACAAAAACGTTCTCAAAAAGAAGTTGTGGTCCAGCAGCAGTGACACATGCCTTTTGTTTGTTTGTTTTTGTTTTTGTTTTTCGAGACAGAGTTTCTCTGTGTAGTCCTGACTGTCCTGGAACTTACTTTGTAGACCAGGCTAGCCTCGAACTCAGAAATCCGCCTGCCTCTGCCTCCCAAGTGCTGGGATTACAGGCGTGCACCACCACACCTGGCTGACACATGCCTTTAATCTCAACACTTGGGGGGGGGGGGTTGGTTTCTGAGTTTGAGGCCAGTCTGGTCTACAGAGTGAGTTCTAGGACAGCCAGGGCTACGCAGAGAAACCCTGTCTCGAAAAACAAAAAATGAAAAACAAACAAACAAAAGAAGCTGTGAAGCATAAGCACTGCAGAAGGCTTACATTAAGTAGGCCTTGACCCTCGTCACTGAAATACAGACTAGAAGATTAAAAACCTATTCATTTGTGGAGAGTAAGGGGTCTGAGGAATAGGTATAAGCTCATAAAAAACCATTTTAGGCAGTACCTATAAATGATAAAATGAAGAACACAAATGCCTAACAGTTTCTCATAAAAAGAGCTCCAGTGACAGTTTTACCCATAAAACCTATTAAACTAATCTTTAAACTTTATCACAACAGTATATTACCAAATCAAGGCCAAAATAGCCAGAAATCCTGAAGGAGCTATGGCAGTGTCTCCTGTCTCACAGGACCATGACAGGCCGAGAGGAGACTATGGACTCAGGCAGACAATCCTCAGGCTCCCGTGGCCCTGGAAGAGGCAGTCCGGGAGCACAGATCTGGGGCTCCTACACTGAGTTGAGAACAACTGCGGAGGAAAGGGGGAGGGGTGGAACTGAAACATGAAAGAGCCATCCTTCTCTCTTTTTCCTTTTCTGAGTCTGGTGTTTTGGTAGTGGCAATGGGGGCTGAGTGGTCTATGATTTCCCTGCCTTGGGAAAGCTAAATTTGAGCTAAAGACGAATTTGAAAGCTTTATGATTAAACAACCAGTAAAGAAACTCAGACAACTGGAAATCTTAGAACAAAGAAAAATGGTCATCAGCCTTATGTAACTTTGATATTAGTAATACAACAGTGTACCATTAAACACAGATCACAGAGATGACAAGACATTAGCAACAAATTCAGGGTTTTGCATGACTATCAGATTGACATCAGAAAAGATGATTTGTCCTTAATAGTAAAAATATAGGTACCCGAGTAATAAGATGAACTTCAAAAACAATGAGCTATACTCTGAAACTAGTTAATGAGAAAAAAAACAGCCTTACTTATCATTTTTAATCTACCCTGCAGTATGATTTGAAGACAGCTTCCATAATGTGATCCACAATTGTTTAACACACAAAGGCGTGCACAAATGTCTCCGAGGTTTTTATGATACGTTCAAAGGAAGATGCAAATGTTACCACAGCACTTTCTAGAACTGTAGGGCGATCCTAATTGTGAAAAGGAATTTCCAAAGCCCAATTACTCTAGCAATCCTACATTTCTATTATATAATAAAGCCTTCAACACAAACATACTCAGCGGGTTTATAACTAGCTAACACCAGAGTAGTCCATTAGTATAGAAAATGTAACCAGGGTACATTAAAAAGCACTTATAATCTGTCATCCACAACTTCACTGCACATCATTCAAAGCAACATACCTTGCAGTTTCTTCAGCACAGCAACCTCCATCTTCAGAACCTGCTTTGGCTGCTGAGCCGACTCCACCTTCAGTGCCACATTCTCCCTGGTGAGCATGTCCAAGGCATCGTAAATTTCTCCAAAGCCCCCACCCCCAATCTTTCTTAACTGCATAGAAAACAAAACAAAAACACACTCAAAATTATGCAGAGTCTAACTGGAAGCCAATTCATCTTTTACACATAGAAAACATGTAATTTTACCCTATTCCTACTTTACAATAAATGATTTCAATATTGTTAAGTCATTTATACATCAAGGAGAACACAATTGGCAGAAGATAATATTAACACTTTCCTACAGATTTATCTACAGAAAGCAATGAAATTATTCCAGTTATAAATAATTATTAAAGATCCAAAACTAGCATCAAGACTGTCAGAAAAGCACAGTATTTGAAAGAATCAATTCCTACAAATACCATTCAATAGCCAGATTGTTTTAATCTAAAGTAGTCACTTGCAGCCTTTTAAACAATGAAATCTTTTTGGCGTTTAAAATTTTATATAGAATCAATCTAGTCTAAGGGAAAGAGGGAGTCTGAAGAACGGGATGAACAGCCAGCACTCAATCTTTCACTCACATCTCTGTAGCAGTACTAACAGGATCCACATAACCAATGAAAAGTTCTACAATCTCTCAGAGAACACTGCTATCCACCTACACTTCAAAATAAGCTGTAACCAACATAATACCTTCATCCACACCTTAAATGTTAGCTTAATTGGAGAACATCAGAATACTGGAGTATCATAAATAGATTCTGAAATCTAGGCACAATCAGATCTGCAAAGGGCTCTGAAATTCTGAGGTGAGTAATATGCACTCAAACAAGTGATATGCAAGTGAGTGATAAACAAGATGTGCCAAGAAACCAGCCTTATACTTCCTAAAACCATATCTTCTTATAATATAAGCAAACCTTAAGAATATGATGTAATGTATAAAATTATTACCAAGGGCATGAAGCCCAAGATTCTAAACCTCCCAAAGGCTCATGCTCCTGTCATGCCCTACTTCTCCACTAGCATTTTCACTGAGTACTGTATCTATGCTCTATCCCTCTGTCCCTTTCTTCCTGTGGTATAAGGGATCACACCCATAGTCCTGTGTACTACACAACTAAACTACATACCCTTTAGGCCAATTTATCATCTGAATTTCTGAAAATTATTTATCTTTTCAATTAGCAAATTTATCAAGCCATACCTTAGATTATCACTGTCTCTTAAATCATGTTGAGTAACTTGGTTTTGTTTTGGAGACAAGATCTCTATTATGTAGCCTTGGCTGTTTAGGAACTATAAAAAGGCATTCAGCACCATTGTTTTTTTGTTTGTTTGTTTGTTTGTTTTGTTTTTGTTTTTGGTTTTTGGTTTTTCGAGACAGGGTTTCTCTGTGTAGTCCTGGCTGTCCTGGAACTCACTCTGTAGACCAGGCTGGCCTCGAACTCAGAAATCCGCCTGCCTCTGCCTCCCAAGTGCTGGGATTAAAGGCGTGCGCCACCAACGCCCGGCTTCATTGTTTTGTTTTCTTAAGCTGGGGTTAAGAATTGCTTGGTTGGCCTCAAACAGTGCTCTTGAAGTCCTGATACTCCTGCCTGCACCTCCTAAGTGTGAGAAGTATAGGAATGTGCAGCATCTCCAGCTTCATGTTTACTGAACTCTCCATTGCCAATGCCCTGCCTCACTACACAGAAGGCTTCTTCAAAGAGAGGATACTTATTTCTTTTCATAGTGCTTAGCAAAGTCCTAACTATATAATTAGAGCTTAATTACAGTGTTTGCTTTACATACTCAAACCACAGTTATTTAAAATTTGGTGATGAGAGGGGAGTAAGATAAGGAACTACAGAGTGAGAACAGAATGGAACCAGGTTCCAGAACTATACAGTCTCAAGACTTTAAATTTTAAAATGGTGTGGAGACTGTGAAACACTATGGGGACTTTTGAAGCTGGACTAAAGTGTATTTTTGCATAATGATAAGGCCACAAGCCTATAGTGGCCAGGGAGTGGAATGTGATGGTCTGAATGAGAATGTCCCCATAGGCTCACAGATTTGAATATCTGGTACCTAGTGGGTAGAAGTATTTGAGAAGAATTAGGAGGTATAGCCTTCAGGTATAGCCTGAAGGAGGTACATCACTTGGGAGTGGGCTCTGAGGTTTCAAAAAACTTATTCCATCCCCAGTGTGCTACTCTCTGCCTCCTGCTTGCAAATCACACCAAGATGTGTGCTCTCAGCTGTTCCAACCACCATGTCTTTGCTTTATCATCATGGTCTCTAATCCTCTGAAACTGTAAGTTCAATTAAATGCTTTCCTATATAAGTTGTCACAGTCATAGTGCTTTATTTATCATGGGAACAGAAAAGTAACTAAGACAGAAGCTTCTTAATGGGTGTCCCCTTAATCAGATGAAAATAATCTGAAAGTCCGTAAGGACAACTACAAAGAACAAAACACATTAAATAATGTGTCTGTGTGTTTTCACACATACATGCACATGGGTAAATGTATGCCAAGGTGAACAAGTCGTAGTCAAAAAACAGTTTATGGGAGTCAGTTCTCTCTTTCCAACATGTGAGATGCTAAAATGAAATTCAGATACTCAGGCCTGGAGGAACTGCCTTTATTAGCTGACTCATCTCACTCTATTTACTTTTAGATTTATTTTTATATTTTACGTGTATGAGTGTTTTGTCTGCATGTGTGTATGTGCACCATGTGAGCATCTGATGCCCTCAAAGGTCAGAAGATAGCAGATAGTATTGGATCTCTGGAACTGGAGTTATAAATAGTTGTGAGCCACTATGTCGGTGCTGTAAACTGAACCTGGGTCCTCTGTAAAAGCAACAAGTGCTGTTATCTACTGAGCCATCTCTCCAGCACCAGCTCCCTTGTAAGCTAGTTTCACTCTATAGCCCAAGATGAGCTAGGACATACCAATAGTCCAGGCTAGCCTCAAACTCATGAATGATCCTCTTGCTTCAGCAGCCTCAGTACTGGGACTACAGGTATAAGATAGTAGGCAACTCTGGGATAAATTCACATATTTTCTTCTTTTTCTACCACTCTCACTGTGTCTCTTCTCTCTTCTCTTTCCTCTTTCTACCCTTTCTCCACTTCAAAGGTGCCTATCCCAGGCTGACCTTGAAAGCCCTATATAGCAGAATTGATCACCTTGAATTTGACCCTGCCATTACATCCAACTATACCACACAATTATGTGGTACTGGAATCTAATCTAGAGCCTCATTGCTAGGTAAGCATTCTACCAACCACAATGCATTCCCAGCCCTCACAATTCAGTGAACATAAACAGAAAAATCTTAGTGGTCATTTGGATATTAGAAAACTAAGGAAAAATAATCATTTATTTTGTTTTCTTAAGTAAACTGTATCCCCAAGTAATCAAATAGTGAATGATAGTAAGTCTTTATATATTTGTTAATAAACAAAAGAATTATAGAATATCAGTGATTTGCTATCTCTACGGAAGTAATAGACCTAGGTAATGAATATCAGTTATATGTCACAAAAAGATACATAATAACACATTATAGGCCTATTAGTGAAAATTCACAAAACATCCATTAAAAAAAATTCTAGGGGTATATCTCATTGGTAGAATTGCCTACATTATGCAAAGACTTGTTTCTAATTGCCTGTATTATACAAAGGCAAAAACTCTGTAGATGGTTATATTAAAAAGATAATGGAGAGATGGCTCAGAGGTTAAGAGCACTGACTGCTCTTCCAGAGGTCCTGAGTTCAATTCCCAGCAACATGGTGGCTCACAACCATCTGTAATGGGATCTGATGCCCTCCTCTGGTGTCTAAGGACAGCTACAGTGTACTCATCATATATATCAAATAAATAAATAAAATCTTTAATAAATAAATAAATAAAATAATTTTCTTTTAAAGATACATAATTATGTAAGAACAATTCAAAATATTCTAGGAGGAGAAAGAAGATTAAACATTAACTAGAACCTGTGTTGCCTAAGTCTAATTATGGACATGTTGAGGAAGAAAAAAAGAGAAGGCAGTTAGTTCACTTTACTTTCAAATTTGTTTTTTCCTCAAATACACTTTGTTTTTGTTTTTGTTTTTGTTTTTGTTTTTCGAGACAGGGTTTCTCTGTGTAGCTCTGACTGTCCTGGAACTCACTCTGTAGACCAGGCTGGCCTCAAACTCAGAAATCCGCCTGCCTCTGCCTCCCAAGTGCTGGGATTAAAGGCATGCGCCACGACTGCTGGCAAATACACTCTTATTTATAATATTAGCTACAGTAAGTCAAGAAAATTTGGAACTTATGAAACAAGTCTAAGAATTAGAGCATGAACACAACAATCATAGGAATAAAAGTCAAAATACCTGATTTTGGCAACATAGGTATTACTCCTTTAAAAATATTACCTTTTATTAGACTACTAAAACTTATTATTACCCCACATGCTTGTTAACCTTCCGCCCTTCTCCCACCTCTCTTTTCCCTTCCTCATTCTATACATACCACTTTCCATCGTTCTTTGACCAGGATTCCAACACTGAGGATATCTGGCTGCTCTCCTCCTCCACTCATTGCAAAAGACTGATGAGGGAAAACAGCTACACAAGCATCTAGCTCCCAAGGGTGGATTCCATTTAACCTAAGACAAAAGAGACAGAAGCAGCAGAGCTAATTAACACAGGTAATATTCTAGCCTTAGGACTCCTACTGATTCTATACATTATCATGTTGCTTCCTCACAAGGATAGGGGATTCTCTACAACTACATTTTCCAAAAACTGTAATTCACATAGTCTTTCCAGTACAGAAGGACATCACAAAGATATAGTGCATATATTTACATAAATAAATTAGCAGTGTAAGCATGAGGGTCAAATGGCAGTTGATCTAGAAGGACCATTTTCCTGAGCACACACATTACCAGAGAAAAAGGCATGGTAGCCAATTTATAACACTTTAAAGTTTTGATCCTAGGGCCCTAAGCAAGTTTGGCAGGGGCTTACCACTAAGCTATATCCTTAGCCTTTTTATTTTTTAAAACAGGTTCAAATTGTTCAGGTTCCTACACTCTCACTCTGTAACCCAAGATGGCTTTGAATTTGTGGTTCTTCTGCTCAGTCTCCCAATTAACTGTATGTATCACAGAATCTGCTACCAGACCCAGCAACAGCTTACAGTTTAAAGGGTTTAGCATACAAATGAATATCATTAAAGCTAATAACATTAAATATTTTGTTAAATACATTCACTCATTTTTCATGTGTGCATGCACACGTGTGTGTGTGTGTGTGTGTGTGTGTGTGTGTGTATTGGTACATTTCTGGTACATGCGAATGTAGAAGTCAGAGGACAACTTACAAGAGTCAGTTCTGTTCTTTTACCATACAGGTTCTGGAGACAAAACAAGTTGTCAAGATTGGCAGCCAACACCTTTACCTTCTGAAAAATATCACCTGTATCTTATAAAATGCACTTCAAATGCATAGGAATTAATTAATGTACGCAGAAAAAGACTGTGACAATCACTAAAACAATTAATTTTAAAAAGAAAAACAGCAAAAGAACAGTAGATCTGTGGAAAACAAAGAGCAAAAACTACAGCCTAATGGACATGGAAACTATAACATATCCCACAAATAGAAGAGAAAAACATCATAGTGACTTTTTAACATGTTGCATGTGTGGAAGCCAGAAATCCACCCTGGATGTCATCCTCAGTGCACTGCCTAGTTTTATGTCAACCTGACACAAACTTAGACTCATTAAAGAGGAGAGAGCCTCAAATGGGAAAATGCCTTCATAAAATCCAGCAGTCGGCAAGTCTGTTAGGGATTTTCTTAATTTATTGATGAGGAGAACCCAGCCCATTGTGGGTGGAGCCATCCCTGGGCTGATGGTCCTGGGTTCTATAAGAAAGCTGGCAGGGTTAGCCGTGGGAAGCAAGCTGGGAAGCATACATTCCTTTATGGCCTCTGCATCAGTTCCTGCCTCCAGGTTCCTGACCTGCTTGAGTTCCTGTCCTGCCTTCTTTTGATGATAAACTGTGATGAGGAAACAATAAGCTGAGTAAACCCTTCCATCCCCATGTTGCTTTGGTCATGGTGTTTATCACAGCAATAGCAACCCTAAGACACTCAGGAACATCACCTATGAGACAGTCACTGATTAGGCAGACTGGCTGGCCAGCAAGCCCTGGACATTCTTGACTCTACCTTCCCAGTAGTGCGGTTAAAGGAAAGAATCACCATGCCCAGCATTTTTATTCAGGTTTTGGATATTAAACAAAAATCCCGTGCTTGAGAGGCAAATACTTTACTAATTGAGCTGTCTTCTTAATGCAAATATTGTTAAGAGAAAAAAGCAAAATTAAAAAAAAAAAGAGTACGATATGCTGCCTTTGTGTAAAATTACACTAATTGCTTTTAAAAGAATGAGAGAAGGGGAAAAAAGGAAGTTAAGCCAAAAGGCAATGGAACGATTCTTCATAACAGTAAGGAAAGTTTTCAGTAAAGGGCCAGAAAGCAGATATTTTAGCCTTCACTGGCCATATAGTCTATCATAGCTACTCAAATCTACTAAGCCAGACAAAGGCCACCCTCAGCTACATATTAAGTTCAGGGCTAGCCTAGGTTACATGAGAGAGAGAGAGAGAGAGAGAGAGAGAGAGAGAGAGAGAGAGAGAGAGAGAGATTGATTCCTAGCATATGAATGGCAGCTAAAAATTATCATAATTCCAGCTCCAGGGGACCTGACTCCCTTTTTTGGCATCAAATAAAGGAAAGTAAAAAGAACTTGAGGAGCCAGGCTGTGGTGGCGCATGCCTGTAATCCCAGCACTTGGGAGGCAGAGGCAGGCGGATTTCTGAGTTCGAGGCCAGCCTGGTCTACAGAGTGAGTTCCAGGACAGCCAGGACTACACAGAGAAACCCTGTCTCGAAAAACCAAAAAAAAAAAAAAACAAAACAAAAAAAAACAAAAAAAACAAAAAAACAAAAAACAAACAAACAAACAAAAAACCTTGAGGTAATGAAGACCATATAGGTTTTCCAAAATACATCAGCTCTAGGTCAATAAGCCAACCTGACCTTTGAGTCAGCAAGATAGTTCTGTAGTGACAGCCTAATGACTTGAGTTTGATTCCTGGGACCCACAGGATGGGAAGAGAAAACCGTCTCCTGCAATTTGTCCTCTGAACTCCATACAAGGGCAGTGGCATGCACACAACACACACGCATGCAGGGATGCACATACCACCCCCACGTACTTTTAAAACTTTAACATCAGTTTCTAGCAATCCCTTTCATTCCTAAGAATAAACAATACCAACCTATTTCCTACTTCTTTTCTTAGCCAAGAGTGAGTCTCTTTCAATAGGCACTTGATCTTACCGGTTCTACAATTCTGGGGGAGAAAAAAAGATCCAGTTTGAGATAAAGTTAATTAACAAACATACTTAGCATTGAACTATTTTCTTCAAAATGCTTAAGAAGGCAAATATTGGCTGGGTGGTGGTGGCGCACGCCTGTAATCCCAGCACTTGGGAGGCAGAAGCAGGCAGATTTCTGAGTTCGAGGCCAGCCTGGTCTACAGAGTGAGTTCCAGGACAGCCAGGACTACACAGAGAAATCCCGTCTCGAAAAACCAAAAAAAAAAAAAAAAAAAAAAAGGCAAATATTATGTATATTTTACCACAACAAAAAATAAAGTTTAAGTGGGGAGTGGTGGTACACACCCTTAATCCCTGAACTTGGAAAGCTGAGGCAATGAATCAGGTCAAGGTCATCCACACCTTCAAAGTGAGTTTGAAGCCAACACACACACACACACACACACACACACACACACACGGGGAAAAAAATATATTATTTTTTGAAACCGGGTTTTTCTGCCTTGGCTGTCCTGGAACTCACTGTGTGCACCGGTCTGCAGACTGGCCT